>CAMZMU010000047.1:15992238-16413770 GCA_947311845.1 Poa pratensis
GTTCTGTGCAGAGACAAATTCGTTCGCGCCGCGCGCGATCCGTGCAAGTCAAAGTCCCGCGGAAGCTCACGTCCGGTCCTACCGCCTCACGTCTCACAGCCAGTACGGCCCACAGATCACTTCGTAAACGTGCCCCGCATGTCAGAGATCCTCACAGAGTCACCGTACCAGTCTCTCTTCATCCCCTGCCGTCTGGACTAATCGCGACCGTCCAGTCAGTAACGAACGTTGGGATACTACCTCCCACCATCCGCAGGAAAAAAATCTCCCCGTCCCCTCCACTGGCGTGCTCTCCCCGGGACCGGATCCAACTGACAACCCACCAATTCCAGCACGCGAAACCCTCGCCGGCGATGGCCTCCGCCGTCCCTCGCCGCCCGCGCGGGCCGCACCCCCACTGGGGGAGAGAATCGCGCCCCGATGAATTCCTTGGCTGCCCGCGCACCAAACCCAAACCCCGGCCGCCACGCCCTCCCGCGCGCCGACACACTCCAACTCCAAGGTCCCGCCGCCGCCTCCGCTGGCCTCTCCCGGCGCCCAGCTACTGACGTTCCGTCCGGCTGGAATCTCCCACCGCGAGGCCGCCGCGCTCCGGGAGCGCCTCAACAGCGAGCTGGGCCAGGTCCGCGCGCTCCTCTCCCGCATCGACACGTGGCAGCGCGAGCCGGACCAGCCGCCGCCGCAGCAGCAGACCCTCCCCGCGCCAGCGCCCCCCGCGAAGCTCCGGGCGGCGATGCGGAGGCGGTGCGCGCAATGCTGGCGAGGCTGCAGAAGGACAAGCGGAGTGTCTGGTTCAAACGCGCCCGTGAGGTCGAGGCGCTGGGCTCCACGACTACCACCCGTCATCAGCCGCCCCATGGACCTCGGCACCGTCAGGGACGGCCTCGCCGCGTACCCCTCGCACGACGCCTTCGCCGCCGACGTCCGCCTCACCTTCGCCAACGCGCTAAGGTACAACCCCGCGGCCACGACGTCCACACCTTCGCCGCCGACCTCCTCGCCTCGTTCGAGACGATGTACGGGGAGGCCGTCTCTTGGTTCGAGGAGGAATGCAAGCGCCTTGCTCCGCCGCCAAAGCCAGTGAAGCCGCCGCTGCCACCACCCGCCGGGGTCCCAGCACCTGTCAAGCCGAAGGTCGTGAAGATTCGGAAGCCGAAGGCTAGGAGCCGAACAAGAGGGCGATGAGCCTGGACGAGAAGAACATGCTCAGGTGGGGCTAGAGGGCTTGCCTGAAGAGAAGATGCATAATGTGCTGCAGATTGTGCGCAAGAGGAGTGTCAACAATCCGGAGTTGCTTGGGATGAGATTGAGCTGATATTGATGAGATGGACATCGAGAACGCAGTGGGAGCTTGATCGGTTTGTCAACAACTTCAACAAGGCGCTCAACAAGAGCCGACGAGCTGCCATGGTGAATGGGGATGTTGCTGAGGTTGGGGATACTGGTGGGGCTGAAGCTGTGAATGGTGATGTGCCTACATTTGTTGACAATGCTAATGTGGTAATGGCCGTCGGAAACTACATCTGTTGTTCTTGTTTGCAGTTAGTGTATATGCAAATTGGACTCTCATTCATGTTGTCTTCTTTATTATTTACAGGAGAGCAAGAATCCTGAGAAGAAAGATTGTACTATCTGGCAGGTGGATGAGTATGTAGACATTGAGGATGAGATCCAAGGGAGACTTACAACAATCAGTGGAGATCGAGAAGGTGCTGAGGTCGTGAGTGTTTACTGTGGTTCGGCCAGTGGTTCCTCGTCATCCAGTGGTACTGTCAAACCCCCGGTGTATTCGTCATGAACCGAAGTTCTTGCATTGTTTCTCATTGACTTTGTTTGCAGGTTCAGAGTCAGGGAGCTCAGGGGGCAGCGCGTCAGAAGCTGGCAATGCTCGTTCTCTGTGTAGAGGAGGTTGTCTAATGGTAGGATTTAAAATTTAAATAGGCGGATAGTATGAGCACTTGTTTGGTTGATGTGCATGTGAGCTTTGGATTTAGTTAACGTTAGTACTAGTAGATGGGATGGCTTTGCCGGTAATCTGATAGCTCAGCTGGACCATGTATATATAAGTGAAAAGTGGAGGGTATTTTGGCATGTGGTAGTTCATCTGGCCTTCTGATCTGAAGGTGCCTCTTGTACTGAGTGTGTTTTTCGTAGTACTGTCTATTCTGTACGCAGTTTAATCTTTGTTATGCACAACGTAACTACTCCATCGGAGTAAGAAGACACTGAGATCCTGGTTATCATCTTTCTCTGGTGATGTGTGTTGATATGAGAATGACATATGAATGAGATAAGTTTCAGTAGCCATACAACTCTGAGTTGATTGTCACTTTTTGTCTCAATGATGTTGCTCGATTTCTAAAATTATACCTGTTGATTTCAACAATTATCTGCTGTTTTATTGTCTGACATGACAAAATGTTAAACTGTCATGTTATTATTGAGTTACTTGAAATTTCCTGTTGCTAGAAGCTTTTTCTGGATGATAGCTGCGCAAATGTCAGTACCAGGCAGGTAAACCGTTGTGATTTCTGGTAAATTAAATTAGAGTCGGTGTAATTTTGGCATTAAATTAGTGGTGCTAATGTCAGCAATTGTGTAGTGGTCGAAATGATCAATGCAGCTTCAGTAATCCTGTGAGAAGAGGTGCTGAGTTTGCCCTCCACAAACTAAAACGAAGTGTTGACGCCTGTTCTTCTCTGTTGATTTACATGTTCACCAGGGTAACTTATCTGACCTTTAATTTCTTATGGATTTGATGAAATTTTTGTTTGCATCTCACATTGCTGAACCATGGATCCAGCAAAGCTGCATGAATTAGTAAGCTTGAAGAAAACAAGCACCTTAATTTTACAAAGCAAACAACCAGTGGTAGAATGACTCTGGTTCAGGAGCGCAAAATTGTGTGAAATGTGAAGATCAACATGTTTGAAGCACAACATGTTTGCTTACTAGGAAACATCTTTATGCTGAATCACCAGTATTCACAACAATGGAAATTAGTAAAATAGCGATGACACAACACAGATTGCAAGCCTGCATATTCAAATTTTATAATTACACACAGATTAGGTGTCTGCTGGCGAAGCCAACCTGACCTTTTAGCTGGTCAACACATGAGTTCTGTTATCGTTGATCAGACGTGAGTGATCTAGCATCCATTTTCCGGACTGCATTATCATAGATGCAGAACATATGTGCATGTTGTGAAATTTTGGATTGAACCAACTTGTGTTGCAAACAACATAACACATTCAGGTTTATCTCATGTAGACTCTCCCCGCAGTCAAGAAACGACGATTAATCATCTCCTTTAGTTGACAGGATGAGATGAAAAGCAAACAGCGAAACATACCGGTTTAGCAGTTACCTGATATATGTTGAGCAGCTTGAATGCCTGCAGAGAACTCATTCTGGAATATCAGCTCTGAGGATATATGACACAGGATTTCCATAGAAGCAACCCAGCGATACATGTCGCTGTGTAGAAACATGTGCTTAACATGTCGTCCAGTAATCAATTAAAACATGGATCAATTCTGACATTAAGCTTGCTCGTTGCTAGCAGCCTGCATTGATCATCTAGCTTCTTGCTGCAATAAACGATTTCCAGTTCTTCCAGCGAAAGTGGGAGGCCTGTTTCCGGCAACCGTGAGATGTCCTTACAGCAATATATCATCAACCTCTTGAGGGAAGGAAGGAGGTGCAACCCCGCAGAAGATCTACTAGACCATCACAATAAACAAATTCGAGCTGTTTCAGGGACTTGAGGAGTACAAGCGTTTTCCCTTGCTCTTCTGTTAGCACCAAAAATCGAAGTTTTAGGCATTGGAGGGACGTCAAGCGGCTGCAGAATGACGTGGTAAGAACAGACGGATCAGTGATCCCAAGCGTTTCCAGTCGAGGGCACAGCTCACGACTCTGCCCTGAAAATCTCTCGAAACATGGAAGCAAGCCAGGGCATTCGATTAATGCCAAATGCCTGAAGCTGAGAAGGGATTGCAAGCCGTCCAGCGTGGTGAGCGATCCACACTCTTCAATCTCCAACTCTTCGAGGGCCGTGCATGCGTGCAAATGTAAAGATTCCAAATCTCGGCTATGGCCTACCACTAACCTTGTAAGGCTAGTAAGATTATTTGAAAAGCTGAGTTGCAGCGTTGCTTGGAAACAGCAAGTGATGTGAAGTTTCCGAAGTGATGTTGGGAGTAGCCATCTTCCGTTCGCCTGGTCATCAGTTCCGTTTTTATGCTCCAAAGACGAGAACAGCTCGTTGCATCCAAACATGCATAGCTCCGGAAGGGAGGTTAGTCCAAATAATCCTTCGTCGCTCCTGTTAAATGTTAGGCGACGGCAGTCAGCAATAGTTATCTTCTTGAGAGTGGAGATGAGATTTAATGGAATGAGCACGAGCCCGTTTTGAGCTAACCCGGTCAATGTGTCATTTTGCTCTCTAAATGACGAGTCTCCCTCTTCTACCGATGCTATATGAGCTAAATGCAGTTCTTCTAGGACTGGCGCATGTCGCCACATCAGAGATAGCCATTTCTCTGCTATTCCACATGACCTGATAATAAGACTTTCAAGACATGGGCAAGCCTTCCAATTTGAAGCTGACACGTCTTCATGGGTAGCATCTGGCATCATATCCGAAGACAAAAGTTTTTTACACCTCCGTAGTTCCAAATTCTTCAAGGAGACGAGATGCCTAAAACCTTCAAAGGAAAATGATGATAGATTTTGGCAAAACTCATTAGAAACTTTATCAGAATGCTCATCCTCCTCCTCCTCCTCCTTCTCATCATCATCATCATTCTCACCAACATAATCCTCAAGATGTCCAATATGTAACGTTTCCCTAGAGGATCCGAACATATTCGAAAGTGTTGAAACTCTATAGATAACTAACTCAGAACCGGTGGATGAAGGGGGAAGAGGGTTCAACACTTCCAAATGAGGGCAATGGCGAAGAATAAGTTTCCCAAGAGCAGGCAACCATGACCTCTGCCTGCTTTCCGATTTACCATCTTTCTGAAACAGGTCAAACGCCTTCAGTGCTTGACAATCCTTAATCTGCAGCGCTCTTAATCTAGATTTCATACCCTCCAAAGAAACGCATGAGCATCTCTCCAACTTTGGCATTTTAATTAAAACTAGCTCCTCCAGTGAAGGAAGCAATACTTCTGTTACTTTCTGCAGGTTACTCAATGTCAATGTTGTCAGAAACGGAAACCTGTCAGAAGACGGAAGTATTTGCCATTCTCCACAACCGAATAAATGAAGCTTCTGCAAGGCGGTAACTGAGATATCGCTGCCAAACCCAATTGGTGAGGTAGCACCTCTGTAACCAGATATCTGGAGAATTTTTAAGTGCCGACGTACTTCAAAATGCTCAACAGCCTCTCTTGGTGTGTCAACAGCAAGCTCAGAATTTGGGCCTATTTCCGTTGAAGATCCCTTCCAGGATAAGTGCAGTTTTTCTAAGAGTTCGTTTTTTTTTCAGTACTGCCTCATAAACCCCGTTCAGAGTTTTAACGTTATCAAGTTGATGCACCCAATCTTGTAAAAGCTCGCTCGTGGATTGGGCTTCTGTTATCTCAAATTGCTAGATATCTGAAACTTGAAATCACGTAGCTCGTGAAGATATGCCATGGTAGCAATGGAAGTGCACACTCCCTTGTGTACAATAAGATGCCGCAGCCTAACAAGATTATTAATACCATCAGGTTTAGTAGTATCAGTATATGAGCCTACATCCAATACTTGAAGATGGAACAACTTGCTCAAAACTTGAGGGAAAGACCCATCCACCTCACTACACCCAGGTTTCAGAAAGTCAGCGGATCTTGCAGACATCTGCAGCACACGTAGATTATGCGCCTTTTCGAATATATCTTGGAACAATTGTAAGAAGAAAGTGTCATAGTTCCCAAGTAACACCAATGTCCTCAATTTACTAACTGATGTAATTGCATTTCTCAGATTTTCTTCAAAATTCTCATCACGAGGAATGTTCCCGTGCTGATCTTTGTTGTATGCAGATCCAGTAACTATTGACAAATGCCGTACAGTTTGAGAAATTTTATCGCCCTGCAGACCATCTATACTTGCACAATTATCCCTAGAAACCATCATCGCAAAATCGTGCATGATACCACACACAGCATATAGAATTTGACTACCTACACAAGATTCTTCTCTTTTAACTTCTTGAAGGAAACCCAGGTTAACCAAATCAATCAGATAGCACCGTCCTATCCCCTCCAGACTCTGACTAGAGTTGTTACACTTTACATATCTCTGTGCTATCCAAAAACCGACCAACTCCTCACCAAGAAATTGATAACTGTCAGGGAATATAGAGCAATACGAAAACACTGTTACTCCTATGTATGAAGCAGAACACTCTGGACCTCCTCCCCGTTCCCCACCTACAGTGAACTGAGGGCGATTTTTGGGCGTCACCCGTGCGATCCAGCTCGCCGCCGGCGATCCGCTCGATCCCTCGCCCTCCGCGGCCGCTCCGGCGGCGGGAGGACGGGGAATCGACGGATCCCGGCGTGTATATAGTCTAGGAGTGCGTGGGTTGCTTGCCGGCGGCGCTATGGAGGCGGAGGCGCGGTCGGAGAAGCTTTTGGAGGCGGCGGTCCTCTCCCCTGTCCGTGGTGCTCCGGTGGAGGCCATGGGCAGATCTTCCGCCTCTGGTGCGTCCGCTGCTCTCCGGAGCCGCGGCGTGCTTCCCCTCGAGCCGGCGTCCGTGGTGGCGGCGACGGCTCTTGTTCTTGGGGTCCTGCTTTCCCCGCCGACGTGCGGGATGGTGCTTTTGCTTAAAATCTCTGGGAGTTTGCAGGCGGCTTCTTCTCCTTCTGCGGCGGACTCGGTGGGCGTGGTGGAAGACGGGTGGAGCCTCCGTCTTCGTCTCCGGCGTGAGGCGGCGATGGTGGTCTGGCAGCGGCTCGGCGTCGATGCTCGTTCAGCGGCAAGATTCCGGCGCCTGCGTCGGATGGATTCTGCGGCACTTCAACATGGTTGGTCGAGCTGGCTGCTTCGGTGCGAGGTGAGCTTGTCTCCTTCTTCCCCGGCGGTGCGCTGCTGGTGCTCGAAGGTGCCCTGCTGCTTGGTGGTGCCGTGTTCGTCGTGTGGGGTGTGGCTTCTGCCTCTGTTCGTGCGTGTGTGTTCTTCAGTTGTATGATCATGTACACGAACTCCCTTTCAAAAAAAAAAAAACGAAAACACTGTTGTAAATGGTAGGGAAGTTGATCATAGCTAAGCTTCAGAGCATGCATGATTCCTCTACTAAGCTGCATGGATTTCCAGTCTTCATTCTTCAGAATGTTTCTCCAATAATCTATGTCAAGTTTCTTACTTAGTAGTTCTCCTGTAGATACAGCTGCCAATGGGTTGCCCTTTAACTTCTCAGCTATTTGCCGCCCGATGCTACTTATATTTTGATGCTCCTCATAGTTCTCATAACCAAATGCACATGATTTGAACAGTAACCAAAAGTCATCATTTGCCAGAGCGTCTAACTTGACCGGTTTGAGGGTGCCTAACCTTTGCGCAACAGCCATATTTCTAGTTGTTACCAGAATCACATTACCCTTAACATGACTGGATATCACAGGAGCCAACATTTTGTCCCATTGGATATTGTTCATGTCATCCCAGACATTATCTAAAATTAAGGATGTCAATAGGTAGGGTATGAGGCGGGTAGAGCAATACCATACCCATACCCGTGTAGTCAATGGGTACAAAAGTCTACCCATACCCGTACCCACGGGTATAAAATTTCACCCGTACCCATACCCGACGGGTATCCATACCCATTGGATATCCAACGGGTAGATCAAATAGTACACAAGTTATTCATAATTTTACATTCATCGATAATACATTTATAAAAGAAAAATATTTATCCCAACTCAATACCATATATTTGAATATGTGACAATTATTTCAAGTCAAATTAACAATTGATGACAATTTTAACATGGATTAACATTCTCACGAGAATAAATATTGCACCTTCACGGATAAGTTATATAAACGGGTAGGATATGGGTATATCCATGGGTACGAGGTTATACCCGTACCCTACCCACGACTTAACGGGTAGGGTACGGGTACTACCCATGGGTATAAATTTTGCCCATACCCTACCCACACGGGTACGGGCCGTACCCGTACCCATGGGTAAAATTGCCATCCTTATCTAAAATCAGTAAAAGTCTCTTAGAGTTGACATGACTCTTCAAGATCTCCTGAAGCTTCGCAAAACAGGCATTATCTAAAATCAGTAAAAGTCTCATAGTTCATCCATTGGCAAGATCTCTAGGCCTATTTCCGCATAAAATTCCTTCCAGGATAAGTGCAATTTTTCTAAGAGTTCGTTTTTCCTTAGTCCTGCCTCATAAACATCCTTCAGAGTTTTAACATTATCAAGTTGGTGCACCCAATGCTGTACAAACATGTCCATGGATTGGAGTGGTGTTATCTCAAAGCTGCTCGAAATTTGAAACTTAAAATCATATAGCTCCTGAAATGATGTCACGTTACCAATGGTAGCAATGGAAGAGTACAATCCTTTGTGTAGAACAAGATGCCGCAGGCTAGCAAGATTATTAATACCACCAGGTATAGAAGGATCAGTGTATGAGCCAACGTCTAATACTTGAAGATGGTACAGCTTACTCAAAACTTGAGGGAGAGCCCCATCCACCTCATCATAGCCACGTTGTAGAAAATCCGTGGATCTTGAAGACATCTGCAGCACACGTAAATTATGTGCCTTTTGGAATATATCTTGGAACAATAGTAAGAAGAACGAGTCATAGTTCCCAAGTAACACCAATGTCCTCAATTTGCGAACTGATGTAACTGTATTTCTCAGATTTTCTTCAAACTTCTCATCACGATGATTGTTCCCATGTTGATCTTTGTTGTAAGCAGATCCAGTTACTATTGACAAATGTCGTAAAGTTTGAGGCATTTTTTTGCACTGCAAACCATCTATACTTGCGGAGTCATCTCTTGAAACCATCATCAAAAAATCATGCATGATACCACACACGGCGTATAGAATTTGACTACCTAGATAGGATTCTTCTCTTTTAACTTCTTGAAGGAAGCCCAGGTTAACCAAATCAATCAGATAGCACCGTCCTATCCCCTCCAGACTCTGACTAGAGTTGTTACACTTTACAAATCTCTGTGCTATCCAAAAACTGACCAACTCCTCACCAAGAAATTGATAACTTTCAGGGAATATAGAGCAATAAGAGAAACACTGTTGTAAATGGTAGGGAAGTTGATCGTAGCTAAGCTTTAGAGCAGACATGATTCCTGTACTGAGCTGCATGGATTTCCAGTCTTCGTTCTTGAGAATGTTTATCCAATAATCACTGTAAATTTTCTTCCTTAATAGTTCTCCTGTAGATACAGCTGCCAATGGGTTGCCCTTTAACTTCTCAGCTATTTGCCGCCCGATGCTACTTATATTTTGATGCTCCTCATAGTTCTCATAACCAAATGCACACGATTTGAACAGTAACCAAAAGTCATCATTTGCCAGAGCGTCTAACTTGACCGGTTTGAGGGTGCCTAACCTTTGCGCAACAGCCATATTTCTAGTTGTTACTAGAATCACATTACCCTTAACATGACTGGATATCACAGGAGCCAACATTTTGTCCCATTGGATATTGTTCATGTCATCCCAGACATTATCTAAAATCAGTAAAAGTCTCTTAGAGTAGACATGACTCTTCAAGATCTCCTGAAGCTTCGCAAAACAGTTTATTTCTGCATGGCTTTCTTGAGAAATAGAGTCTAACATCTCCCTTGTCAGTCTCACTTCGTCAAAGTTGTGAGACACCCAAACCCATACCCTTCGGTCAAATCGAGTTTTCACATCTGGATCATTGTATACAAGTTGAGCAAGAGTTGTTTTCCCAACACCTGCAATGCCTACAATAGGCAGAACTACACCATCACATTTTTCTTCTGTTATCATCTTTATAATGGAGTTCTTTTCTGTAACTCGTCCATATACTTTTTTTGGAACAAGACTTGATGTCCTTAGGTGCTGATCTAAGGCTGTACTTTTATGGTGATCTGAACTGGAAGCTAGGTCTGATAGTTTTAGGTTGAGAAACTCGCTGACTTCCCCTCGGATGTCTTGTAATCGGACAGTTACTTCTTGTATCCTATTGGATAATTCGGCCTTGTCCCAACGGGCGTGTCTGTTAGGTGTGATGATTGTTGCTGACTCCTCGCCCGCTCTCTTTCTTTTTATTTTTCTGCTAGGTGAGTCACCAATTAGAATAGTCGTCACATTTGCGGTAGCATCAGCGGTGCTGCAACAGGAAAAGAACCGTTAATTGCCTATTAGAAACATACTGGGATCTTAATTAGAAGAGTTTTAAAAGCGTGCCCACGTAAGGTATAGATTCCTTAGCCACCTTGACAGGTTTGGTGGCTGGTCATTCTGTCCGGGTTTATTTTTACAAATGTTGTTATGTTGAGCATACCAGCTGTCCAATTCACGTAATTTATCTCTGTTGGACACTATTCCCGCCTTTTTGTTTTGAATGATTATTCTATCTGGGGCACGTCCCAATATTAATCTACCATGTGGCTCAGTGCTAAAAGTAGATCTACCACGTCACTGGCATCATCATATTAATTACAAAAATTTCAAATATTTAAATTAAATTTATTTCCTAAATAGTTAATCCCAATTAATATTTCGTCTTCATTTCAAAATATAAAATGTTTTAGATATTTCAATATGGACTACATACGGACTGAAACGACTGAATGTACACACTAAAACACGCGTAGATACATGTGAATCCTAAAAAAGCTAAAACATATTATAATTCGGAACGGAGGAAGTAGATCACACGTTTCTATATCTTCGATGATTTTTTTCACATCAGTTGCCATTTCTGTATATCGTGGTTGCTAAATTAGTAAAAAACAGTTGTCAAGATAATATTACATACTCCCTCCGTTCCAAATTAATTGACTTCCATTTGTCCACATGTGGATGTATCTAGACATGTTACAAGTATAGATACATCTATATTTGGACAAATGGAAGTCATTTAATTTGGAACGGAGGGAGTAGTTGTCAGATACGTTTATGGGAATATTTTAAACGTGCTTTAGCAACAACCGTTTACGGTCGCGTCGCTTAAAGGCCCACCTCCCAGCGAACCATCAACCCACTCGCGAAACTCTTAAGGCCCAGTTCGTTTGGAGCTTCTCAGCAGCTTCTTGGTGAAAATAAGCTTAAACCTAAAAGAATTGGATTTTGAACCGTTTCGTGGGATAGCCAGCTTCGGCCGATCCTTCACAGTGGGGAGAAGCTGGGATACTCCAACTTCCTGCACCCGCCCGTAGCTTCTTGCAAGTGCAACGAACCTTTTTTTTTGGCTTACCCCCATTTGACATGCAAATTACATTGAATTGACACCGCACAGCATAATTGGTCATTTCCTTTCCTTTCCTCTCTCTCGAGAAGATATCTAGTGCTACCGGCCATATGCATGCTACCAGATTCCCTGCAAATATTGTCCGTCTGATCTATATGAAAGGACATGATCAAATCCTGGACTGACACCATTTTACCCAGCAGGAACAATTGTATCTGGACCCACGAATATCTGCACCTACTGCCAAGGTGGGCTACGTGTTATTGGGTTGGGCTGAGGCATCTGGGCTTGAGACCAGCAGTACAAGAGGGAACAGATGGGCACGGAGACGGCATCGATCAGAACAGAAATAGCTTCGACTTTCTTCCTCTGCCAGCTATCTCCCCCTCGTATCTGTACGAGTTCTTGCTCCTCTATCCCAGAGTCTTTGGTCTTCCCAACCCAAGGATGTCACGTTATCACATCGACGGGGTTGTCACTGGGGAGGATGGTTTCACATGGAGTCTCACGGGCATCTACGGTGAGCCGCAGTCTGGGCAAAAGAGAAGACTTGGAAGCTCTTGCGCATCATCCTCCATGGTCATTCTAACTTGCCATGGATGTGCTTCGGCGATTTCAACGAAATTCTGTTTGCCAGCGAGAAGCAGGGCAGTCAGGCGAAGAAGCAGGCCTGTATGGACAAGTTCAGATTGGCTCTCGAATTTTGTGAGCTTGAGGACCTGGGTTTCATCGGAGACCCATACACTTGGCGAAATCATAATCATCGCGCTGATACCTACATCAAAGAAAGGCTCGATAGGTCCGTGGCAAACCTGGAGTGGAGGTCCCATTTTCTGGCTTACAAAGCTATCAATGGGGACCCTAGGCATTCGGATCACGGGCTCATCATTGTCATCATGGATCCCGACCCACATCACTGCAATCAAAATCGGGTGAAGGAGCAACCCAAGTTTGAGGCCTCTTGGCTTGAGGAGGATCAATGCGAGGAAGTGGTGCACAATGCTTGGCACATGGCCTTTTTGTCTGGTGATGTGGCGATTGCTGATGCCATTAGGAAAGTGGGAGTGGATCTCTAGTCCTGGAGCAAGGAGGTTTTGGGTGACCTTCAGAATCGCAACAAGAAGGCAAAAAAGGACCTAAATCGCTCTAGGAAGCGTGCTATCTCTCAAGAGCAGGTCTCCCTGGAGCAGGTGCTCAGATACAAGCTTGAACATTTACAAGACCAAAAGAACATTTTCTGGAAGCAAAGGGCCAAGGCCCACTGGCTGCAAGATGGGGATAAAAATACAAGTTTCTTCCATGCTCGGGCCTAGGAGAGGACGAAAGTAAATCTTCTGAAAAAGCTTAAGTCTGATGACAGTGACGTGGTGGAGGGTGATGAGAACCTGAGAACTTTCATTGCAAATTACTATCAAAATATCTTCACGTCTAGCGCTGGTACCCGGAGGCCGAGCTTCTTGCCGCTGTTTCTTCGGTTGTCACCGCGGAGATGAACACGTTTCGGAGGAGGTCTTTCACTGCCGACGAGATCAAGCTCGCTCTTGGCACCATGGGCGATCTCAAAGCACCGGGTCCGGATGGTATGCTAGCAATTTTCTTCAAAAGATTATAGGATCTAGTTGGGTCCAAGGTTCAGCAGGAGATTCTAGGGGTCCTGAATGGTGGCTCTATTTCAACTGGTTGGAATGAGACGGTGATTGTACTGATTTGTAAAGTTCTGAACCCTGAGCGCATTAAGGATTTGAGGCCTATCAGCCTTTGCAATCTGGTTTTCAAAATTGTCTCCAAGACGATCGCTTGTCTGCTGAAGGTGGTGCTGGATGATATCATTTCTCAAAGCCAAAGCGCCTTCTTGGCAGGAATCTTATTACGGACAATATCTTACTGGCCTACGAAACAACTCATTTTATGCATTTGCGTAAGGGTGGCAGAGATGGCTTGGCTGCGGTGAAACTTGATATGAGCAAGGCTTTTGACCGTGTTGAATGGTCTTTTCTGAAGAATATGATGCTGAAGTTGGGCTTCAACTGTAATTGGGGTTCAGTTGGTGATGAACTGCATTACTTCTGTCACCTACAGAGTGAAGGTTAATAAGAATCTGACCGAGGTTATCGTTCCAAAGCGTGGTTTGAGGCAGGGCTGCCCTCTCTCCCCTTACCTCTTTATTCTGTGTGCCTAGGGGCTATCTGCCCTTTTCAAGAAGGCTGAAGAGGATGGCTCTTTGCATGGTGTGCAAGTGTGCCCTGCTGCGCCACGCATCAATCATCTGTTCTTCGCAGACGACTCTCTTCTCATCCTGAAAGTAAATAACTCAAGTGCCAGGAAACTCCAGAACATTCTTGATCTTTATGAAGATGCATCAGGCCAAGTGGTGAATAAGGACAAGTCTGCCATTATGTTCAGCAAGGGCACCTCCGCTGCCGCAAAGAGGAAGTTTAAAGATATTCTCTCGGATCGCTACCTTGGCCTACCTGTCCATCTGGTAGGTCAGTCTCCATGGCTTTTGGCTACCTTAAGGAAAGAATCTGGAGAAAAATTTAGGGGTGGAAGGAGAAGTTAGTCTCGAGGGCTGGGAAGGAATTGCTGATCAAAGCGGTGGCCCAGGCGATCCCCGCCTACGCCATGTCTTGTTTTGACATCACCAAGTCCTTCTGCGATGACATTAGCTCTATGTTCCGCCGTTATTGGTGGAATAATCAAGAGGACGAACGTCATCATTGGCTTAGCTGGACCGTCTCTCTAAAGCCAAGTGTGAGGGGGGGGGGGGGGGGGGGGGGGGGGGGGTTAGGCCTCTGTGATCTACATCTGTTCAACATGGCAATGCTGGCTAAACAAGGTTGGAGATCCCGACTCTCTCTGCGCGAGAGTCCTCCGGGCCAAATACTTCCCAAATGTCAACATCCTTGAGGCGGTGGCATCCCCTAGTATTTTGTACACTTGGCGCAGTATTTCGAAAGGTGTGTCCCTTCTCAAGGAGGGTCTCATCTGGCATGTGGGGGACAACACCAACATCAAGGTGTGGCGCGATCCATGGCTCCGCTCCGGTGACACTTCACAGGCCCACGACTTTGAGAGGCCGCACTCCTATCTCTCTTGTGGCTGACCTGCTGGATCCTTGCACCGTGGATTGGGATCCATGCTTTTGTTTTGTTTCCTGTAGCCCTTATTAGAAATGGTGTAGCCCTTATTAGACCAATTAAGGGCCAAGGCACGTCCATGCGCAAGCGCAGGGGCTAGAGGACTTCACTAGCTACTCCCCTAGATTTTTTTTGGGGTCCAGTTGTGTGGTCCGAAATATGCTTCGTCCTCGTATCCGGCTAGTGAAGTTTTAAATCTAGGGGAGTAGCATATTTCGGACCGTATCTGCTCTCCTGCGATATTTATGGTCTGCCATGTTGGTGTACCACGGATCGTTCTAAAATTTTACTGATGCAATGTGTAATCAGTTCTTACCTTAAAGGATTTGGAGGATTCGCTCCAATTTTCTTCGTGCAAGTATCCGAATGCACCTTCTCCAAATGTTTTTTCATAGATGACGTCCCGTTCGTCTTCGTTTCGCACTTGAAATCTTCTCTACAGTATGTACATTTTGCTTTGACAGGCTTTCCGCGGTTATCCTTTTCTGTGATTGTGAAGTGTTCCCATACCACGGATCGTAGTTTGCCAACACTGCTATTTGGTGTATGAGCTTGGCTCCTCGGTATCTCGTGGACTCGCTCTGCGCTATGCATACCTTGGGGCTCGTCCCTTGTATCTGTGCCAATAAGAGCATGGACACGATCGAGATCAAACTTTCTTTTGGAGCACGATAAGATCTCTGAACTGATAACTCGCACACTTAAATTGGAACTAGTAACTAGTACGTACATGTAAATTTGATCTCCTGGAATTACGCTTACCTCCTTCGACTTGCTGTTGGAGCCTGTAGTGGTCGAGTTCGTCCACCACGTCGTCGGCGTCGTAGAGCAGCCCCCTGAGAATAGCGAGAGATTGAGCAAAAGGCTCGTTACCGATCGTCCTCCCCTTCAGAGAAGAGACCACCATCCCGACTCGCCTGATCTCCGACTTGAGCCTCTCGATGTCATCGCCAAACCCGGCATGCCGAATCCACGCTTCCAGCTTGTCCATCAGGAGGGTCGCAAGGATGGTCTGCACCAGCCATGCAATCGCTGGTTCCAGGGAAGTGTCTTCGGCTGCATCCATCAGATCCGGCAGGAGCAGGTCTCGAGCTCGAGTCAACGACGGAAGGAGAATTCAGCGTGTGGATAGGGGGGCAGCTTTGCGGGGATGAACACCAGCCACAGCCCACGAGGCATTTATTCCTTTTATGGTGACGTATCCAGTGAAAACTGCTTTTCAGTGCAAACTTGCAAACTTCCGTTCTTAGCCATTAGATGTATCCCGGACGGCACAGATCAAAAGTGAGATCTCTAATCATCCACTTAAATACTATTTAACAAATAACCCCTGCTCTTAACCACGATCTGCTTAGAAAGTTCACGGCGGATCGGTTTGTTTCCGATCTTGCGGCAATGGAAACTCGCCGTCCGCTCGCCGGGAATCCCTCGGCGATCGTCACTCCGGCGACTCGTGTGTGCACTTGTGTCCGCAACTCGCGCAACTGAAACGATGATGGTCCCTCCGCCGGCGCCGGAGCACACGTCGGCCGCGACCGGCACCATGCCGTGTCCTGCGCCGGCTACGGAGCAAGCGTCACGGCCTTCCCTCGTAATCGACGGACTCATTTTTGCTCGGTCCACTGCCGTGCCTCTGCTTCCTCGTAGCCCTGCACAGTTACGCAATTTCTTTGCTTCTCATGATTGATTTTTTCAATGGAATGAAGCAACGGCTGAACCTCGTTGCATTATAGATGAAGCCTGAACCTGAAGTGGAAATACATCCTCCTCAGATTAATCTAGAGAACTTTAATACACCCATAAAGGGGGTTACCAGCGGCCCAATTTGTGGAAGATTCACAATGGTTCTCTGTTCATAATTCCAGCAACGAACTCTGATTCAACTAATTAAATCGGGACAGCGTCTAGGCAGGGTTGAAGCCGCAGTGGCCGGGCCGTCGCAGTCGCGCCGAGGCGAGCCGGAACTCATGCTCTCACACCCCCAATGATCCTCCACCCCCTCAACGAACATCCGTTATTCTATACAATCAACTTAAAACCTTGTACACTACAGATGGTGGGTGGAAGTGTGGAACTATCTCGATCGGTGCACTAGTGCAGGATGATGAAGCCTCCCAGCGCAGTGACGACCACGATGGGCAGGAGGGAGACCCACAGGATCGTCTTCCCGGTTGCACGCCGTCCTATCACATCGTTCGACACCCAGAATCCGGCCGACGCCTCGAAGAGCCCGAAGACGAACACGGCGATGAGGATGCCGTAGTACATGTAGAAAGGCGCCTTGCCGTGGTGAACAAATATGCCTCCGGGAGGCTTGGAGATGATGAGGCAGAGCGCTGCCGTGGCTTGGATGACGCCGCACGAGATCAGAGCGCCAGGCAGCTTCTCCGCGTTGCGGCAGGCTTGGGAAATCAAGGCCACCATTTTGACGAGGATGGTTAGGAGCTCCATTCGATTGCCTTTGTGCGCTGCGCCTATGAACTGGGATTTGGCTTGGGTTTTGTGTTTGGTGGGGGGAGAGAGCGAGGCCGGCAGCGTTTACATATAGATTTTGCTGGATGCTGAGTATACATGATAGAGAAGGGACTAGGACAACGACGTGGGGGCAAAGGGCCGCGTAAACCGAAGCCGAACAGGAGAACCGAACCCGAGCGAGCAACGCCATTTCGGGTCTCCGCAGCCTGTCTTTCCAAGATGCGCGCCAGGAACCAGAGCCACCGACGAACCAGAGTGTCAAAAGCAGCATCAAACACGCAAGTGCAGTGTAGCTATTGACGACGTCACGACGCACACATATAATTAGAAAGATTGCATCCGGCGTCCTCGTCAATCTCTATCACAAACCGAAGCCGAAACGAAGCAGAACCGAACCCGAAGCCTGAACCCGCGCCAAACACGTCGTTTTTGCGACGTGCCTGTGCTAAGAAGACTCAGCCGGCCACAGTGTGAACCCTGTCGTCCTGATCTCAAATTGGAAGTAGGGACATGTGTTGAATATATAAACAATTTAGCAGTTGATTTAATACATGAAAACAGTAAATAGTTTATAACTAGAATAACCAAAAATAAACTAATCATGCGATCTAATAAAATAGAAGATAAACAGAACGAATCTAGAGCAACTAATAGAAGCAGAAACTCTAACAGTATCTCAAACAGGAGGATCAAGAACACGTACTGTGCAGCAGTAGCAGAACTGTTGGCGTCGCCCATGTCGTCGAAGAAGAGATTGGCGATGTCGGGGAAAAAGTTGGGGAAGAACTCGATTCCAGTAGTCGCGCGAGTGCGCTCACAAAAAATCTGATCGCCCCTCTCCCGTACGGGATCACAAGAGGCGGGGTTCCGGAGGCGTACTTGTCGTGGGTTTGTCACGTCAGATGTCATGAATGACTTCGTAGGTGTGGGATTTGCGCGAGTCAATCGTCTCCGATCTTGGGATCGCAGGAACAAGGACGAACACAGATTTACCCAGGTTCGGCCCCTCAATGTGAGGTAAAGACCTACTTCCTGCCTACCCTAGATTGGTATTGATATGATATATGTGGTGTTACAATGGAGGCGATCCGATCTGGGAACTCGCCGTAAGAGATAGGGTTTTAGGACTTGATAGCTTGACCCGTTTAAGTCCTGCGAGTCCTCTTTATATACACAGAGTCTCGCTAGGTTACAAAGGAAACCTCCTCCACAAGGAATACATCGACTGGAACCTACTCGGAGACTAATTCCTCCTCACGTCTTCCAGGATATGTCTTCTAGATTCTTCTCCTTGTGGCGGTACGATGTTGGGCTTGCTTCCACGCAGGCCTTTATTGTGCAAGTAAGATGAGTCGCACTTTATCAAATATGGGCCGCGGATTAATCTACAAAGTATTCCCCCGACATTAGCCCCCAAGTTCAGTTTGGACTTCGGATGAAGGCTTCTTTGTCTTGTCAAACTGTTGAACCGCTCACATGAATGTCCTAGCTAAACTCCAATTTTTGTATCGCCATTTGCGACTTATAACCTTCTTAGTGGCTCAAGGGCGCGACTCATCTGATCGTGCCTGTTGGTTTTCGGATCTGAACGTCCTCCACACCTGGGCTTTTTAGGTTGGCCCATCGGCCTCCCTGGCGCTCTACTTCAATTACGCCGCCGCTACTCTTCTCCGCCGCCTTTGGTTTCGCTTCTTGCGCTTGCAATCTTCTGGCGAAAATCCCCTTGGTTGAAAGAGATGTCTCGCCGTAGCTGCAACTGGGAAGGCTCGTGAATTGATGAGGTATTTTTGGAGTCTTTAGCCGCTCGCGGCCTTCTTCCTTCGAGGGATCAATGCGAATGGCGCGCCGCTGGCGAGGAGATAATTCCCGATCCGCAGCCAGGAGAAGTGGTGATTTTTGCGGAACACGTCGAGCGCGGATTCAAGCCTCCTGGTTCTCTTTTCTTTCGCTCCCTGATGCAGCGGCTGGGTCTTCGCCTTCATGACATCGGTCCCAATTCAATATTGCAAGTGAGTAACTTCCACGTCCTTTGCGAAGATTACTTAGGCGTCTCTCCTTCAATAGACTTCTGGCTCGCTCTCTTTGGCTGCAATAGTCAAAAAGAAGCAATAGATGCATCTTTCCTCCAATGCGGCGCCATATCTTTCCAACGCCGTAAGGGTAGTATTTTCCCAAAGCTAGCCCTTGCCAAAAAAGTTAAGGACTGGCAAAGAACTTTCTTTTACTGCAAAGATACTTCTCCTGAGGGCGAGATTCATCTCCCCCCTTGGTCTCTACTTCCTTTCGAGGCTACCTCTGCTTTGTCTTCCAAGTCCGATCCTTCTTCGTTGCCCTCCATCGAGATTCTTTTAGATAAGGTGAGGGCGCTGACGCTCCATGGGCTTACCGGATTGGATCTTATATCTTGCTGGACCAAATGGCGAATTCAGCCCGTGAGTCGCCGTCTGGGACTTATGATGGACTTCACCTGCCATGCCGATGACGTTGATCGCACTTGCCCTGAAGATTGGGACAAAGGGGAGTGGATAAACTTCATTCGCCGAGTGACGAACGAGGACATTGACTCGTATGATAACGTCGGTCTTGCTCCTTTCTGGGCTGAACACAAGCCTTTCGTGGTAATTATTCTTGTAACTTTTTCCCTCTAGGACTCTTCCTTCAAAGTTGACTATTTCTGACGTTGATTCTCTTTCAGATCGATCCCTACTTTTGGACTCTCCCATCCGAAGAGGAGACCGGCTCAGGCCAAGAAGCCACTGTCAAGTCACCAGAAGAAGTTGCTGATCCTGGCGAGGAAATGATTGCACATGGTGCTGTTTCCGAGCCTGGTGGTAGCACATCTGAAGAGGAGCAATAAATGGCCAACGCTCTCTTGTCCACGGCTCCAGACACATCTTTCCTGGCGCTTCCTGAAGTACCTCGCAGGTCCTCTAAGCGTCTTCTATCTGAGAGCTCAGAAGATCCCTCGCAACCTGAGAAACGTCGCAAGGCCTTGGCGTTGCTTGTGGATATCAAAACTGCCAAATCTTTAAAACTTGCTAAGCCTGACAGCGCTGTACTTTCCTCCGAGCCTGCGGTGAAGAATTGCCCTTCGACAAGTTCGGGTATTTCCTTGTGACATTCTTTTCTTTGTATTCATTTGTCTTCATGAAGGTTGTTTATTCACTGTTGTTTTTTCTATCCCGTAGGCTCAGACCTGCAAGATTTGTCTTCTCCTTCTTCTGGTTGCCTGATGAGGAGCGTCCGTATTGCTTCTGCGTAAGATTTGCTTTTCCTTTCATAACTGTAGCCCTGCCACTTTGGTCTATAACCATCAATATCTTGCAGGGCCATGGTTGGAGGAGATACAAAGTCTACCTCCTCCACTGCTCTTTCCCAGCCAACCACGAGCGAAGATGATGTTGCTGGTTGTCGTGGTTTTGTCACGGCAGGTGTTACCGGGTGGTAACTTGAGATTGGAGGCAAGGCAGTCATAGCGTTCAGGAGATTGTTTAGCTCGCTAGGGAAAAAGGATGTACCCTGGTTCAGCCTCTCCATAGGAGATAAAGACCTACTTCCAGCCTGGTGTTTCTCTATTCTCATATCGATCTCGATCACCCGGCGGATAACAACACCGGCGGGTTCCGAGTCTAGGTTACAAGGGTTCTCTCGCTATAAGCTTGTATGTCTCTCTCTGAAGTTCGTCCTGTTCTATGTTCCAGGAGCCGGTTTATATAGACACCCGGGTCTCCTGGTCGATTACAAGATAAGGCCGGGTCACGTTCGAACTCGGAGTCCTAACCAAAGTCTAGCTCAACTATCTTGGCCTCCAAGTCTCGCATACCGCCTCCGGGTCTTCTAGAGCCTTCCTTGTTTACACCGGGTTACCGACAAACTCCTCGGTCCATCAATGTAGCCCGGCCCAAGATGATCTGGTGGGCCTCGCCAGTCTTTCCTCCTGGCGGGTCGCAGCTTCACTGTCCTTGGGCCTACCGGGTTATCTTTCCCCCAACAGTAGCCCCTAGGATGATTTGAACTCCAAGTTGGCGCGCTTCTTCAACCTATGACCATAGCTTTTGGAGAAGAGTCGCCATCCTTTGTAGTTCAGATTATCCTCCTGAAATAAAAAGCAGTTAACAAAATAATATACCGGGTTACATTGATTCTTTCTGCGCTGAGTAGCTTTTGCTCATAGTTTCTTTCATAACCCGGCTCCCCAATTTCCGGAACATTGGTCAAACTTGTCAGAGAATATTCTCCCCTGAATCTCGGTCGGTCAACATTCCTTATCTTATCTTATCTTATCTCTCTTCTTTTTACCATTTTACCCCTAGGTCAACTCTGACCGCGGTTATAAATAGTGGGACCCAGGTAAATGTAATCACTTTTCCCTCCAGCCGCCACTTCGTCTTCAACCTCGAGACAGAGAGCTCAAGAACCCTAGCGCGAGTTCTTGAACACCCGAAGTCCAATCCAGCCGCATCTCCTCAAACTAGGTACAATCGCTCTTCCTTTTGGTGTAAATCTCATTTGTTTGTACTCCGCACCACTTTTCTGCTCATCTCCATGTCTTTCTTGATCTAGATTTACTCTCATTGAATCCTGGTCTTTTCAGCTTCCTCGAGCTCTCAACAATGGGGAAAAAGACTACGGCGAGGGGATTGAAGAAATCTGCCGGCGGCGCATCTAGCTCCGCCGCGCCCACAACTCCGGCACCGGTGAACTGGACAAAGTCCACGGTGACAGAAGCCACTCTGCAAAAATATGTAGACTACGGCGAGCTCCCGCCCAAGGACGAGATCCAATGGCGCGCGGCAGGCGAGGAGATCCGTCCCAAGCCGAAGGAAAATGAAATTGTGGTACTCCTTGATCACGTAACCCGGGGGCTTCGTCCGCCGGGTTCTCTATTTTTTCCGCCGGGTCATGTCATATTACGGCCTCACTCCTTTAGACATAGCGCCCAATTCTGTTTGAACATCAGCAACTACGTAGTCTTTTGTGAAGACTACCTCCAAGTTCCTCCCAGTTTAGCTTTATTCCTTGAAATCTTTTACTGCAACCCCCAGAACCGCAAAAACCAAGCCTTAGGGCCATACGGGGGGTTTCTATCCAACGTAGGAAAGATGCCATTACTTATTCCCGGCTCTTCTCTTAGCCAGCCACCCAAAGGATGGCAAAACACATATTTCTACTGCAAGGACACCTCTCCTGCAAAGGATGAGGCTCGTTACCCGGCCTTCCGAAACTCTCCACTAAAGTACAACGCCAAGATGAATAGCCGGGCTACTGATGCTCCTGCCCGGCTCGAAGTTGAGGGCCTGATTCGCCGGGCTAAAGCTGTGCTTGCCCACGGCTTGGCCGGAACTGACCTTGTCAAATGTTGGGTTGGTTGGTTTATCCAACCACTCTCAATCAGGACCCGGCTTTTCCATGAATATACTGGCGAGCCAACCGATGACCTGCGATACTCTGAGATGACTCTCACTGATGAGCAACTGGTGAAGAACGCCAAGCAACTTCTTGGCGAGACCAAAGAAAAGATCGCAATGACCGGGCTTGCCCCGTTTAGTGCTAAGAACCTGCCACCTTCAGTAATTTTTTAACCTTGCTCCTTTATTTCAAAGCAACTAACCATTTGCATGTAATTCTTTAACTCTCTACTTTTTCCTTGAATAGGACCAAGCATGGTGGTCTGTAGATTTCACCTCTATTTCTTCTTCTGATGATGAGAAACAGAGACGGACAAAGACAATGAAGATGATGGTGAGCTTGACTCTATTGGCCGGCTCTTTATTGAACTGATTGACAATGACCCGGTTCAAACGAACCCTTCTACTGATAACTCGCCAACTTCTCTCTCAGGACAAGATGACCCGGATGCTGTTGAAATGCCGGGTCAGCAAGCTGCTCAACCTCCTCCTGCTCAAGCTCCAAGTTCTAAAAGAACTCGTGCCGCAATTGCAAAGGTGCCACACTCTCGCTTCTATAATTATGTGATGAACAAATCTCAACCTGAAGAGCAACCACAGGAACAAGAGGAAGAGGCCAACAAGAAGAGGAAGACCCGGTCTACCTCAACCTGTGATTCCCTTAGTGGAGGTATCCCCTACAACACTTCACTTCGTAAAGCTGTCTCCATGATTGGTGCCTCCAAATCCTCGTCTAGTTTTGCTGGCAAAATCCGGGTCTCTAAGTCCCAATCTTTGTCAGCTTCTTCAGATGAGAGCGTGGCACACCTGCCTGATGACATCCAGATCAACATTGGGTATGCTTTTTCCTTTTCTTGTGCAATACTTCTTACTACTTTTCTTGAATCATTTTCTCATAAATTTGCATTATACAGTGCCAGGGCGACGCTATTGGAGCCGCCTCCCTCTTCTGACCCGGCCTTGAGCGAGCCTGTTGTTCAAGAGGCTACGGCTCAAGGTCCAACTGTATCTGAGCCGGCAACAATGGAAGTGGAGCCTCCAGCACCAACTCCTCCAAGCCCTGCTATCGGAACCAATAACCCGGCATCGCCGGCCAAGTCTGCTACCAGCTCCCCCAACACTGTCACCAAAGATACTGAGGAAGTGCAAGTGTTGGGATCACGAAAGGTTATCCAAGATGGACCCTCCACTACCATTGCCAAGATTATGGAGCCAGAAGTGAAGACTGAAGCTGGAAGCCGTGGCAAAGACCCGGTTATTTTTCTGGATACCGGCTTTGGATAGCCTGGAACTTCCTGCTCTGCTTCTCTGTACTTTTCCCGGGTTTCACAACACCGGGGTGTTGAAGACAGCTTCATCTCCACCATCCAGAAACGCCATGAGGTAATTTCCCTTCTTTTTTGAATATACTTATGCAGTAGCCCCCAAGCTCCAAGTTTATCACTTGTTGATGAGCTTGGTGCTTATTCTAAAATAACATAACCACAAAAATACTTAAAACACCTTGTATATAACTTCAAACTGTAGCTTTTTAAACTTCAAACTGTAGCCCTCAAGTGCCGGGTTGCAAGCCTGCAGCAACCTGGGACTAAATTTTCACTTTGATTTGTAGACTGTAAAATTTCCACTGAGTAGCCCCTAAGTGCCGGGTTGTATGCCTGCAGCAACCTGGGACTAAAAATCACCTTGTGCTTTAAATTTTCACTTAGCAAAAATCTTCAACTGAGTAGCCCCTAAGTGCCGGGTTGTATGCCTGCAGCAACTCGGGACTAAAATTCTCTTCCAATATTACCTCTTTACTATTTGCAGCCCCCAAGTTCTAAATTGCATCTATATCAGTAACTTGAGGTGCTAATAACTTTATTATTCTATCTGTAACAGCAAAACGCCTCCCATGCTGCTGAAGAGATTAGCCGGCTCACTGAGCAACTTGCCAGTGAGACCCGGCTAAAGTCTGAAATGGAGAAAGGCTCAAAGAACTGGAAGCCTCCCTATCCAACTCAACAGAAGAAAATTTATCTCTGAAGAAGGAAGTGGAGAAGCTTGAAGAAACTTGGAAGACCCGGCTGGAGTCAGCCGAGAAAAAATTAGCTGAGGCAGAGAAAGCCCTCAAATCTTTCACTGACCTACTGGGTGATCTTGTCAAGCAATCTGGGGTATGAATCTTTTATCTTTTCTTTGCCTGAATCTGTATACTTTTTTTATCATACTCATGAATACCTTGTTAAATATTTTTGCAGGAACCCGGAACCATCTGAACTTGGAAAACACTGAAACACAGATACGGAGTGTGATGGCCTTGGTACAGCAGCTGTATTATGGAGCCGGGCGAGCAATTGCTGCAGCCCGTGGAACAGATGAGCCGCCCAAATCACTGAGGAATTTTCTGAGCCATCTCTCCACCATTCCTGAATGGTTTTCTCGCTGGAAGATTTCCTGCTGTCGCAAGGGTGCCATGCGCACTCTTGCATTGGCCAAATCTCACTACCCTGATATTGACCCGGCCAAACTTGCCAAGGATTCCCAGATTCAACTTAGATGGCTCACGTTTGATGACAAGTCCTTTGCCCATTGACAAGATGATCCGGTATCCTGCCACAACAATTGCTGAAGGCCTCAGGCTAGACATTTTTCAACCCGGCTTTGACAAGAAGGCCCGGCAGGTCGCATCCCCAGAGCCGGAACCAGCAATTGTGGTACCTCCAAAGGCATCTGAACAAGTGGCTGCTTCTGCTGTTACCGGGTCAGGGACACCAGCTATGCCCCCTCCCAGCCGTCCAAGCATAGATATATATTGTTGGGTATAAGCTGAACGCAATTTGCTGGAAGTCCAAGCCAAGTATTGCAAGCCTGGGGAAGGTTCGAGCAAGGCCAAGTCAAAGGAAGCCCCCAAGACTCAGGAATCTACTCAAGTGGTGGCTGACCCGGCAGAGGCTTCCAAGGGAAACCCGGCGAGCCAAGCAGAAGAGACCACGAGTTCTGTTCCCGAGCCAGAGCCGGCCGCTACTCCTTCCACAGAACCAACAATGATGACCCGGCAAGGGCTCCTGCTACTACACTGAACAATGAGCTTTGCTCCTGCAGATTGATTTCTGCGAAAAAACAATGTCCTATTTGGCCCTTTGTGGCGTTTGCTGTAATAACTTTATGCCTGATACAATATTCTTTTGATGGTGTGCCTGTACACCTTGTGAATTTGCATGAGATGTAACAAAAATTCTTATGTGTTAGCTCTGCAAAATTCAATGGTTTAGATGACCCTTTTGTTTATCTTTAACTGTAAGCCGGCTTTCGCATGGATTCTCACTGTTGCATCTCACTCTGTAAAAACAGTGTCAGTTAAGTCCCCATGGGCATCATGACTGATTGAGATTACAGGAGAACAAACAGGCCATATAATCGCGAGTCACATCAAGCTTAAGTAAGATAGACAAGAAAATAATGGCTTAAAAATTAGCCGGGTTATGGGATTGCAGCTGTACCTTAAAGATAATCAGCCCCCATGACCAAAGTGGCATCATGGCCGGGTCATTAGGTTTGAAGCTGTGCTTTCATGAAGCAAGCAGCCCCTAAGACCAAAATATGCAATGGCGGGTCTCTTTTCTTTAGAGTTTCCGGCTCATTGTTCTCAATAAGATAATACAATGGCGGGTCTCCTCTTTCAGGAGTTTCCGGCTCATCGTATGAATAATACAATGGCGGGTCTCCTCTTTCAGGAGTTTCCGGCTCATTGTTATGAATATGATGAATCTTGAACAGAAATAAGTAAAAACTGTAAAGTAAATGCATAAAAGAGGTGATTCTTTGGGCACATATATCTTTATTCATATATTAGATCAGCAAGCCGCCTCATTAAAAACCTTCCAGTCCCCTTAGGTACCCTGGTAAGGAAAAGAGTGCGTCTGAAACCTGCTGTCTTTTTACATCGTGTGTTACATCTTTGTGAACTCAATTCTAATACTAAGTGTAGTAAGGACGAAGCTGTGCTATGTTCCACGGCCTGTCCTTTCCTCCAATGCTTTGGTGCTATGATCAGTATCGTTCAGCCAGTCACTTTTCTCTCTAGCATCAACCAAGTAATATGACCCGTTGTGCAATTTCCGGCTTATGATAAAAGGTCCTTCCCATGGAGGTGACAGCTTGTGCATCCCAGCTTGTGATTGTGTCAATCGCAAAACTAGGTCACCCTCTTGAAAAGTTCTCGTTCTGACCCGGCGAGCGTGATAGCGCCGCAAATCTTGCTGATAAATTGCTGACCTCTCCAGGACTCGTTCCCTTTCTTCTTCTAACAGATCAACTGCATCTTGCCGGGTTTGCTCGTTCTCAACTTCAACATAAGCCGCCACACGCGGCGAGTCATGTATGATATCACTTGGTAAAACAGCTTCTGCTCCATAGACCAGGAAAAACGGTGTTTGCTTGGTTGATCTATTTGGTGTGGTATTGATACCCCACACAACTGATGGCAGTTCTTCTACCCAAGCTCCTGCTGCTCTCTTACATGGAACCCGGAGTCTTGGCTTCAAACCACGGAGCAATTCTTGGTTTGCTCTCTCTACTTGACCATTGGCTTGTGGATGAGAAACTGAAGCAACATCCAAGCGTATGCCCTTCTCAGCACAAAATATCTCTGTCTCGCCAAGGGACATGTTTGTCCCATTATCTGTGATGATACTATGTGGGTAGCCAAAACGGTATATGATTCGCTCCAAGAATTTCACCACTGTGATTGCCTCGCAATTTGTAACTGGCATAACCTCAACCCACTTGGTGAATTTATCTATGGCGACTAAGAGGTGTGTTTTCTTACATGGAGACATCTGAAAGGGACCCACCATATCAAGACCCCATACTGCAAAAGGCCATGTGATTGGTATGGTTCTCAACTCCTGAGCCGGCACATGAGCTTGCCTGGCATATCTTTGACATCCATCACATCTCTGGACCAAATATTCCGCGTCTGCCAGGGCGGTTAACCAGAAAAATCCGTGTCTGAAAGCTTTTGCTACCAAAGACCGGGTCGAAGCATGATGACCACAGTCTCCCTCATGTATTTCTCTGAGAATCTTCTGTCCCTCCTCAGGGGAAACGCAACGTTGAAACACCCCTGAAGGACTTCTCTTAAACAGCTCTGTGCCAATAACCACATATGACTTGGCCCGGCGCACAATTTGCCGGGCTATGACTTCTTGCACTGGTAACTCGCCGCGCAGGAGATAAGCAATGTATGGCTCGGTCCACTCTGGTCTTTCATGCACATGAGCAACTAAATCTGAAACTTGATCCGGGCATCCCAGATCCTCTTCTGCTTCTATTTTGACTGATGGGTTCCATAGCTCATCCAAGAAAACATTTGGTGGAACCGGCTCTCTGCGTGAGCCGAGTCTCGACAAAGCATCTGCTGCCTCATTTTTCCTGCGATCGATGTGATCCACCTGATAGCCAGAAAAGAACCCGGCTACCTTGTCCACTTCTCTTCTGTAAGCCGCCATATTTGCATCTTTTCGGTCCCAAGTTCCAGACACCTGCTGGGAAACAAGGTCCGAGTCTCCAAAACAATGAATGCGCTTGATGTTCATCTCCTTTGCCATACGTAACCCGTGAAGTAGGGCCTCATACTCTGCCACATTGTTGGAGCAATCAAAGTGAATTTGCAAAACATACTTCAACTTTTCACCTCTTGGTGATGTGAGCACCACGCCGGCTCCTGATCCTTCAAGCTGCTTTGACCCGTCAAAATGCATGACCCAGTTTTTGGTGCTGGGTGCTTGCTGTGGCATGCTTAACTCTGTCCAATCATTAACAAAATCTACCAAGGCCTGAGACTTGATAGCGTGCGTGGCTCATAACTAATGTGATAATCACCCATCTCTATCGCCCACTTGGCGACCCTTCCCGTTGCATCTGAATTTCTGATAATTTCTGCTAGCGGGATCGAACTAACAACTCTGAATGGATGCTCCAAAAAGTAATGCTTCAATTTCCGGGTCGCCATAAAGACACCAAAAACAAGTTTCTGCCAATGTGGATACCTTGCTTGGTTTCTGAAAGCACTTCACTAACATAGTAAACCGGCCTCTGGACCGGGTGTTCTTTTCCTTCCTCTTTTCTTTCTACTACCACCACGGCACTCACTGCACGTGGTCCTGCTGTGATGTACAACAACAAAGGTTCCTTTGGAGCAGGAGCCGCCAAGATTGGCGCCTCTGCCAATGTTTGCTTCAACAACTCAAAAGCATCATCCGCTTCTTTGTCCCACACGAACTTGTCTGATTTTTTCAAGAGCCGGTAAAGTGGTATAGCTTTCTCTCCTAACCTCGAAATAAACCGGCTTAGGGCTGCAATGCATCCCGTAAGCTTCTGAACATCAGCCAGCTCCTCTGGCTTCTTCAAACTCTGTATGGCTTTGATTTTTGCCGGGTTAGCCTCGATTCCACGCTGTGACACAATGTAACCGAGCAGCATCCCCGCTGGAACTCCAAACACACACTTGGTGGGATTGAGCTTCATCTTATACTTCCTCAGATTAGCAAAAGTTTCCCTCAGGTCATCAATGAGTGACCCGGCTTTCTCTGACTTGATTACTACATCATCAACATAAGCATGCACGTTGCGGCCAATCTGCTTCGCAAAACAATTCTGGATGCACCTCTGGTAAGTGGCCCCTGCGTTCTTCAACCCAAAGGTCATATTTTTGTAACAGTACGCCCCAAAAGGGGTTATGAAAGCTGTCTTTTCCCAATCCTCCTCATTGAGCTTGATTGATTGTAACCCGAATATGCATCCAAAAAACACAAGAGCTCGCTGCCTGCAACTGCATCTATAATCTGATCAATACGAGGTAACGCAAAAGGATCTTTGGGACAAACCTTATTCAAACTGGTGTAGTCTATGCACATCCGCCATTCATTATTTTTCTTCAACACAAGTACCGGGTTAGCCAACCACTTGGGATGGAAAACCTCCATGATAAAGCCCGCAGCCAAGAGCCGGGCTACTTCTTTTCCCACAATCTTTCTTCTTTCCTCATTCAATCTGCGCAAACCCTGCTTGACAGGTTTTGCACCCGGGTTAACATGTAACTTGTGCTCAGCGAGTTCAGCAGGTACGCCAGGCATGTCACTAGGTGTCCATGCAAAAACGTCCCTGTTCTCACGGATGAACTCGATGAGCGCGCTTTCCTATTTGTCAGTTAAATTGGACCCCACGGCGAACTGCTTGGAAGAATCGCCGGGTGTGAAATCAACCATCTTAGTATCTTGGGCGGGTTTGAACTTTTCTTTCTCTTCAGCCGTGGTTCTCTGTAACACGGTTCTATCAGCCGGGTCTACCTGAGATGTGTAGTACCGCAGCTCCTCCTTTGCACATGCTCGTTCTGCCAAAGCTGCATCGCCATTGTCACACTCAGCCGCCATATCCCGGCTTCCATGAATAGTGATAACTCCATTTGAGCTTGGGATTTTCAACTGTAGATACACGTAACAGGGCCTGGCCATGAATTTGGCAAAGGCCGGTCTTCCAAAGAGAGCATGATACGGGCTCTCCAACTTCACAACTTCGAAAGTAATTTTCTCCATACGAAACTTGTGCTTGGACTCACCAAACGCAACATCAAGTGTTATTTTTCCCTCCGGGCTATGTGACTTCCCCGGTACTATCCCATGAAATATGGTGTTGGTCGGCTGCAACTGTGACTTTTTGAGATTCATACGCAGGAACGTCTCGTAGTACAAGATGTTGATAGCACTGCCTCCATCCATCAAAACTTTGTTCAGAACATAACCCGCCACCTGAGGTGCGACCACCAAGGCAAGGAGACCCGGTGATTCAATATTGGGCGGGTGATCCTCTCTACTCCATGTTACTGGAACTTCTGAGTACTTCAAATATTTCGGTACCGCTGATGAAACCATATTAACTGAACGCTGAATCAACTTTTTCTCTCTCTTTGATGTATGAGCGTGTGAACATGATACCCGCCAAGACGCTTCGGGTTTTCCTGATAACCCCCTTGATTTTCTCTGTTCTGGTTGTTGTCAGGGTTGCCGGCTTCTGGATTAGCGTTGGGCGGGACCATTGGCCGGGTTACCTCCACGGCCGGGTCCTCCACCGTTTCCTGCACCGCATTACCCTCTGAATTTCCATGTTCTTCCATCTCTGCAGATCCACACACTGCTCCAAGGAGTGATTGGCGGGTCTGCCATCTCGACTGTGACGCGGGCACGGCATCTTCATCGGATCAAAGTGACCCGGGGGACGCGGTGGCCCACGGTTGTTGTTACCTCCATTGTAGTTGTTCCCTGAAATTTCCATCTGTTCTGGGTCTCGCTGACCCGGTATTTGTGTTTGCGACTAGATCTGAATTGTCCTCTGCGTGTGGCCTCTTATGATAGTTGTTGTTGCTGTTGTGTTGTTGTTGTTGTTTCTTCCTCCATTGTTCACATTACCCTTTCCTTTATCTTCCTCAGTTTCATCCTTGGTTTTATCTGTGTAAGCATGCTTGTTGGCTGCGTCCAACACTTCTCCCATGGTTATATCATTTGCTCCTGGGCTGTTCCTCATGCGACTCATTTTCTGAACAACCGGGTCATATCTGCAATTTTTCTCCAACGTCGACATCGCACTAGTTGGCAAAATATTAGTGGAAGAGTGGAGGATCTCTGTAATCCGGCGCATCCAGTTGCGTGCTGACTCGCCCTTCCTGTGTACACACCGATCCAGGTCCTCAATTGTGTATAACCTCTTGCACGTCCCATGGAAGTTCTTGATAAAAGCCGCCCTGAGCTGACTCCAGGAACTGATAGATTTCTCTGGTATAGTGTTGAACCATAGCTTCGCCGCACCTTCACTCATCATAAGATACATGAACTTAGCACAAATATTTTCAGATGCATTACGAATACTCATAGCCATCTCATAACTATTTATCCATGTCTCAGGATCTATGCTAGGATCATAATTTGAAATTTTACTAGGTTCTTTGAACTTATCTGGATATGGCTCTGATCTGATGGAATCGATGAGGCACTTGGGACCCGCCATCGTTGATGCTACTTCAACGTGTCCTGCCCTTGCTACTTGCTGATTAGATACTGAACCCGCCCGTGGGATTTCTCCGGCTCCTCCGGCAGGTACCACGGCGGGTTGTACATTTGCTGCGCGCCTCGCCCTGGAGCTGTCAACTATGGCCTGAGCTCTTGATGCTGCTGGAGCCACCTGTCTCGGTTGTTGCTGTGGTACTTGATTCTGCTGACCCGCCAGATCCTGCTGCCCTGCGGCTGCTAACCCGGCTGGCCTTGGTGACTCGCCATGACGACTCCTGGTACGACGGCTGTGAAAAGTTGTTGAATGCAACGCGCTTTTCCGATGCGTGTAATTTGCTTGCTGGGCTACGGCCGTTCGTAGCATATCAATGGCGCGTCTTGCTTCTATTTCTGCTGGTGAATCGCCCAATGGAATACGATCTAGTGCAACTGTAGCTGCATATACATTGTCAGCCGGGTTACTGTAATGACCCGCTGGCGTGTGAAATCTGGGTTGTGGTGGTGGCATGGCTTCAATATCTCTGCCGGCTCCTCCGGGTGGTACAACTGGTGACCCGGCTTGCGCTGGAGCCGGCGGGTTAGCCACCATCGGTCCTGTAGCTTGAACTACAGGTGTTCCTCCAATCAACTGATCCTGCGGCGTCTGGAAAGATTAGCCGGGTTAATGTGACCACCACGACCAATCAAACTTTGTTGTCTCTGTTGCTGTTCTCTGGATCTATTTTCTAATGCTGTCGCCGCTTGCTGCAAGAACTCTTCCTGTTGATCCAACTGCCGCTGCAGCGCCGCTTGCTGATCAAAACGCCGTTGTAACGATGCCATCTGCTGCTCGTAATTGACGCGAGCCGGGTCTGTTGCCCTGACTTGCGCTGCTGCCGCTGCTGGGGTTACAAGATTTGCTGTTGCCGCTGGAGCACTTGGCAGGTCACTAAGGAATCGCGGTGGGGGCGGGTTAGGCAAAGCTGATGTTCCTTGACCCGTCGCCCTGTTCGCCAAGAATCCAAACATGTTTCTGTGTGCCGCAGTATTTTCTGACTCGGCACTAACTGACGCACATTCACCATCTACCCCGACCTGCTGTTGCTCCTGGATAACTGGTTCTCTGATCGCCAAACCCGGCGCCGCTTGACCCGGCTGGGTTACCACCGCCAAAGCTGTTGTTGGGACTGGTTCTGTGTTGATTGCTGGAGCGGTGTAGACCGCAGCCCGGCGCACCGGACCCGGTTCTGACTCGTATTCTTCCTCTTCTACCTCGTATCCATAGCGATCCTCAAACAATTCCAAGATTGATTCCGTATCATCATTGATCTGGCCACGTGGAGCCCAAGCCTGCTTTTCTGACCCGGCTCCCTGCGTGGCGTTCCCTGACTCGATCTCCGTCGTCCCAACTGATTCTTCTCCATCCGAGTGAACGGTGGTTTCTGCCTCAGATACAGAGTCAGAAAATTGCAGGGCGGATTTCGATGTACCTATCATCCCCACGAAGACATTGATCCGCCCGATCAGAATGACTGAGCCGGTCTCCAATGAATCTGACCCCTGGCTCCACCAGGAATCGTCCACGACGTGCTCTCCTTGTAGATTGATGATGACCCGGCCGATGGCCAGGTTCTGCATGCCTCGCAGAGCTTCTCCCGTGATGATAATGCTTTTTGACGCTTGCCCCACGGTGGGCGCTAACTGTCGTGGTTTTGTCACGGCAGGTGTTACCGGGTGGTAACTTGAGATTGGAGGCAAGGCAGTCATAGCGTTCAGGAGATTGTTTAGCTCGCTAGGGAAAAAGGATGTACCTGGTTCAGCCTCTCCATAGGAGATAAAGACCTACTTCCAGCCTGGTGTTTCTCTATTCTCATATCGATCTCGATCACCCGGCGGATAACAACACCGGCGGGTTCCGAGTCTAGGTTACAAGGGTTCTCTCGCTATAAGCTTGTATGTCTCTCTCTGAAGTTCGTCCTGTTCTATGTTCCAGGAGCCGGTTTATATAGACACCCGGGTCTCCTGGTCGATTACAAGATAAGGCCGGGTCACGTTCGAACTCGGAGTCCTAACCAAAGTCTAGCTCAACTATATTGGCCTCCAAGTCTCGCATACCGCCTCCGGGTCTTCTAGAGCCTTCCTTGTTTACACCGGGTTACCGACAAACTCCTCGGTCCATCAATGTAGCCCGGCCCAAGATGATCTGGTGGGCCTCGCCAGTCTTTCCTCCTGGCGGGTCGCAGCTTCACTGTCCTTGGGCCTACCGGGTTATCTTTCCCCCAACACTGGTGAGAACATGGGAATTAGCGATGGCGCGACTTATCTAAAGCCTTTTTTAGAAGAGGGTATTGCCGATGCGGCTCCTGCCCTGGTTCCAGTCGCAGCGCCATCTGCGACTCCTAATGTTGATGGATGCCCCTTCATGTTGGAGCTCCTATTTCTGAAGCGGCTGACCTCCCAAGCGCTAGTAGTTCCAAATCAATTGCAGATGCCATAATCGATGCTGGAGATAAGCACGCTGCTTTATTGCGCGACCTGGTTGGGCAATTATCTTCAAGTCGCCTGGTGTCGGGGGAATAATTAACCCGCGACTTATTCAAGGCCAGAACAGCGACTTCATGATCACGCTATTATTGGGCCACGTAAAAGATGGGCCGATCAAGGATCGCGGCCTGCCAAAGGAAGGCTCCAGAAGGTCGGTGGTAAAACTTGCCTTGGATGACAAGCTGGCAATCGGCTTCGTGTAGAACTCTTGTAACCTAGCGAGCCTCTGTGTATATAAGAGGACTCGCAGGACTTAGAAAGGGTCAAGCTATCAAGCCCTAAACCCTAGCTCTTACGGCGAGTTCCCAGATCGGATCGCCACCATTGTAAACACCACATATATCATATCAATACCAAGGTAGGGTAGGCAGGAAGTAGGTCTTTACCTGACATTGAGGGGCCGAACCTGGGTAAATCTGTGTTCGTCCTTGTTCCTGCGATCCCAAGCTCGGAGACGATTGACTCGCGCAAATCCCACACCTACGAAGTCATCCATGACATCTGACGTGACAAACCCACGACAGTTGGGGCCCACCGTGGGGCCTGCGGTCAAAAGCGTCACGTTCCGCGCAGGATCGATGAAAGGAGGTGAAGATCTCGCCATTGGCCACATCATCATGCTCGATGGCACGCCTCTCATTGACGATTCAAGCTGGGGACCAGAAGCTGATTACCTGGAGACAGGTCGCGTCATCCCATTTGGATCTATTCATGTATTCGTCGGTTTCATTGGCGGCGGATCTGTTAGCTCAGTCCAAGAAGGCGACTCAGCAGAAGGATTCGCCAGCGACGGAGAAGAGTCGCTGGAGAGCATGGACTCGCAAGAATTTGGGTCCATCATACCAGCTCTTGAGGACAGTTACTGGGATTACGCACCAGTGGTAGGACAAGAGGCGGCACCAGTTGGAGTCTACATGGCCGGAGGTGCAAGTACGTCAGGAACTGCGGGAGAAGCCGAAAGATCGACACCTCCCGGCAACCCACTACTCATCCCGGTGTCAGCCGCGAACGCCGCTGTCCGCGCAACAGAAATTGAGGCCGCCAGGGCCGAGCTCCTGTACGAGGTTCGGAGGATGGAAGCAGAGCGCTGCAGGCTCGAACAGGTGAACCAAGGAATCCAACAGGAACGGCAAAGGATAGCCGCGCTCGCCGCGACTCAAAGACAAGTTGACTCGCAGGCGCAAGCGCGCGCGACTCAACCAACAATAGAACTTCCACCCACTCCAGCCGCTGGAGACCAACCAGTCGCAAGGATTTTGGAACCATCGATTGACCACGAAGCCCAGCAACTACCATCGCAACAACCAAGGAGGTTTCATACCCCACAAGGCCACTACCAAAGCCCGGTCGATAACATGTATGCAGCGGCGAATATCTTGACACAGATGGTACCAACAGGCGACGACCCAATCAACACTGAAGCACGGCGTGCGATACAGATGTTGAGCACTGCTGTCCTACAACAGCCAACAGGGCAGAAGCCGAGGGGCAGCAGCCCCCCGTACTGGCCGGCCGCGGGATCGCGGCAGAAAGAAGCGTCCAAAGCCGGCCACCGGAGGATATATCAAGGGTCGCGCAGAGGCAGCAGGAACAAGCCGCAGAAGCACAGGCTATCATGCCAACGACGCAGACGCGGCTCGTGGAAGTTAACAACCCTACGGGCACATCCACAGCTTTGTCCTCGCGACTCAAAGGTCCGGCATGCTTCACGGAGAAGATCAGATCGGAACCTTTCCCTGAAGATTTCAAAGGACCACGCAAGGTGGCAAACTATAACGCCAGCATGGACCCTACCACCTGGCTAAACAACTACGAGATGGGGATGAGTATTTTAAATGCTTCAGAAGAGATATGCGCAAGGTACCTCAACATGATGTTGGAGGGCGCGGCTCACATATGGCTACAAAATCTACCCCCCAACTCCATAAATACCTGGGAAGAGTTGAAAGACGCTTTCGTCAAAAACTTCCAAGGAACCTGCAAGCGACTCTGCAATATAGAAGATCTAGAGCGTTGCGTTCAAAAGGAAGGCGAGTCAAGTCGCCACTGGATGAGGAGGGTGGCAGAAATTATACACTCCTCAGACAACATACCTCCAAGCTCAGCTGTCCTAGTCATGGAGAAAAATTGTAAGTTCGAACCACTGATCCATAAGTTAGGTCGCATGAAGGGCAAAGTCAAGAGTCTCAGCGAGGTAATGGCTGCGGCTAACAAATACGCTGGCTCAGACAAGACCCGAGATGCGTCAGATGGAGAAGAGGAGAAGGCCGCTGTTGAAGGAAAGAAAAATACCAGCAAGCCTCAACAGCAACAAACTAGCCACAACAACGCGAATCAAAACAAGCGCAAGAGCGAAGAAGGAAACTCTGGGCTTGTCGCCAACACACGTGGAGGTTTCAGGGGCCAACGAGGAAGAGGCCGAGGAATCGGCTCTCGTCCAATTAACATGGAAGAAGTTTTTAATCGGCCGTGCGATCTTCACACGGGAGGCGACGGGCGGCCAGCAGACCATACCAAGGCGCAATGTAATTATTACAAGAAGTGGAAAGAAGAAAGCCAACACAACAGGGGAAACCACCATGAAGGAAGCCCTGGTGCGACTCATGGTTCAGCCGCCGGACCGCACAATGCGAGTAACCCCAGGCAGGTGGGGCAGTACCATACAATAGTTATCAACACCTCCAAGAGGGAAGAGAAATTAAGTCGCAGAAGCCAGCAGGTAAATACTGTGATGCCAGCAACCCCCAATTGGCTAAAATGGTCAGAGCATGCAGTCACTTGGAGTCGCGACGATCATCCGCCACAAGTGCGAGAGCCAGGGAAACTGGCGCAGGATACAAGCTAACTAAAGTACTTATGGACGGGGGAAGCAGCATAAATATCATGTACTACGATACGTTCAAGCGCTTGGGGCTCATGGACTCCAGCCTGCAACACACGACGACCGTATTTCACGGCATCGTCCCAGGAAAGTCAGCACAGCCAGTGGGAAAGATAACCCTGGGAGTAACCTTTGGGACGGAAGAAAACTTCAGAAGCGAGTTCATATGCTTCGAAGTGGTAAAATTCAGAGCCCATATCACGCCCTGTTCGGACGAACGCCTTCGCCAAGTTTATGGCCAGGCCATGTACGTTTACCTACAGCTGAAGATACCAGGACCAAGAGGGGTCATCACAGTGCACGGCGATAGAGAAAAAGCAATAGAGTGCGAGGAGGGAGATGCAGCCTTCGCAGAATCAGCTTGTGCCGCTGAAGAGCTAAAGAGTTATAAGTCGCAGGTGGATCCCAATGATATGAGCGTAGTTACCACGCCATCTGCCGAACCACCAATGAAATTCAAAGCGGCCCAAGACACCAAGCAGATAGATCTTGTTCCTGGCGACTCATCCAAGCAGGCGAGCATCGGAGCCCACATGGAGAAAGAACAGGAGCGGGCACTCATCGCTTTCCTTCAGGAAAACAAGGACATCTTCGCATGGAAACCATCAGATATGCCAGGGGTGCCAAGGGAATTGGCAGAACACAGTCTTAACGTGAACCCCCTGGCCAAGCCAGTAAAGCAACCGCTGCGGCGTTTCCACGACGACAGGAGAAAAGCGATAGGGGAAGAAATAGCTCGCCTATTGGCCGCAGGATTCATCACAGAAGTATATCACCCGGAGTGGGTGGCAAACCCAGTCCTAGTTATGAAAAAGAACGGCACATGGCGAATGTGCATTGACTACACCAGTCTCAACAAAGCCTGTCCAAAGGACCCATTTGCCTTGCCAAGGATTGACCAAGTGATTGATTCAACAGCCGGATGCGAGTTGTTGTGCTTTCTAGACGCCTATTCAGGCTACCATCAAATCAAGATGAAGGAGGACCAGGAAAAGACATCCTTCATCACACCTTTGGGGCCTTTTGCTATGTAAGCATGCCCTTTGGATTGAAGAACGCAGGTGCGACTTACCAGAGGTGCATTCAAAGTTGCTTGCATGAGCAGATAGGTCGCAACGTTCACGCCTATGTGGACGATATCGTCATTAAATCGCAAGTAGGCCAGGATCTCATCAGTGACTTGGAAGAAACCTTCACAAATCTCAGAAGATATAACATGAAGCTCAACCCGACGAAGTGCGTCTTTGGAGTACCAGCGGGGAAGCTATTGGGGTTCATAGTGTCAGAAAGAGGCATCGAGGCCAACCCTGACAAGATAAAGGCTGTAATGGACCTCCAAAAACCAGAAAAGATCAAGGACGTACAGCGACTTACCGGTTGCGTCGCGGCGTTAAGTCGCTTTATATCAAGACTGGGAGAAAAAGCCCTGCCTTTATACAGACTGCTGAAAAAATCAGATACCTTCGTTTGGGACTCAGAAGCCGACGAAGCTTTAACAGCCCTGAAGATTCAGTTGACAAATGCTCCAGTTCTGGCAGCTCCAAAAGATAAGGAGCCCATGCTGTTGTACATAGCTGCAAACTCTCGTGCCGTAAGCGCCGTGATGGTTGTAGAGAGACAAGAGCCAGGCAAGGAGTACCCAGTCCAAAGGCCAGTATACTACGTAAGTGAGGTGCTCACGGCTTCAAAGCAGCGTTACCCAGTGGCAGAAGCTAGTGTTTGGAGTATTCATGGCGAGTCGCAAGCTGAAGCACTACTTCCAGGAACACCCAATAACTGTGGTCAGCTCGGCACCACTGGCAGACATCATCCGCAACCGAGAAGCAACAGGAAGAGTAGCCAAGTGGGCGATCGAGCTGGGTCCACACCATATAAGCTACGAGCCGCGCACATCAATTAAGTCGCAAGCTCTCGCAGATTTCATCAATGATTGGACAGAAATTCAAGTCGCTCCCACCATGGCAGAAACAAAATACTGGACCATGCACTTCGATGGGTCAAGACAGCTACAAGGCTCGGGGGCTGGAGTTGTACTTACTTCCCCCAAGGGAGACAAGCTAAGATACGTGCTCCAAATACACTTCAATTGCACAAACAATGTAGCAGAATATGAGGCATTGCTTCACGGACTCCGTATAGCAAAGGAGATGAATGTCAGTCGCATCCGTTGCTTTGGAGACTCAGATTTGGTAGCTCAACAAGTTTCTGGAACATGGGACAGTAAGGATGCAAACATGGCTGCATACAGACGAGAGGTGGACAGAGTTGCTGGACACTTCACTGGCTTCCAAGTTGAACATATTGATCGAAGACAAAATGAAGCAGCAGATGCCTTGTCTCGGCTAGGATCCAATAGGCAATCAGTCCCGCCCAATGTTTTCTTGGATGAGTTGCATAACCCATCAGTTAAGCCTCCAGCAGAGATTGACATAGCAGAGCCAGAAGATGATTCAACTTTAGTCGCAGCCCTGCATGAACAGCCGGCATGGACAGAGCCATACATGGCATATTTAAGTCGCGGAGTGCTACCAGAGGATGAAGTAGAGCGCGCAAGATAACACGGCGATCCAAGGCCTACACAATAATAAACAATGAGCTATACAAGCGCAGCGTCGCGGGAACATTCCAAAGATGCGTATCACCAGAAGAAGGACGAAAAATCTTGCACGAAATTCACGCAGGCGATTGTGGCCATCATGCTTCGTCAAGATCTTTGGTGGCAAAGGCGTTCAGACATGGTTTCTTCTGGTTAACGGCGCTAGCAGACGCTGAGCAGATTGTCAGAGTGTGTGATGGATGTCAAAGATACGCCAGGCAAGATCATATGCCAGCTCAAGCACTTCGTACAATACCCATCACATGGCCTTTCGCCGTATGGGGTTTTGACATGGTAGGACCCTTCAGACGGTCCTCAACGGGAAAAACTCACCTCCTGGTCGTGGTGGACAAATTCACAAAGTGGATAGAAGCAGAACCCGTGGGAGATTGTGAAGCTGAAACAGCAGTCAAGTTCTTGAAGAAGGTCATATTCCGTTTGGATATCCCATAGTATTATTACAGACAACGGAAGCAACACCTCTGAAGGAGCTACACAAATATTTTGTGCAAACAATGGGATAAGGCTGGACCTCACGTCAGTATCACATCCGCAGAGCAATGGACAAGCTGAGCGAGCTAACCAGGAAATTCTCCATGGAATTAAGCCGCGCCTTATTGAAAAGGTTGAAGCATCTCCAGGATGTTGGGTGGAGGAACTGCCAGCCGTGCTATGGAGTTACACCATATTTTATGGTCTATGGAGCAGAAGCGGTTATGCCCAGCGATATCATACATGATTCACCAAGAGTTGCGGCCTATGTCGAAGCAGATAATGAAGCAGCTCGGCAGGATTCTGTGGACACATTAGAAGAGGTCAGAGATTTAGCAGCATCAAGGTCAGCGGTGTACCAGCAAGACTTGCGACGCTATCATGCCAGACGCATCAGAACCCGCACCTTTCAAGAAGGAGACCTAGTGCTGCGACTCAAGCAAGACCATAAGGGAATGCACAAGCTATCTTCTCCATGGGAAGGACCCTACATCATCAGCAAAAAACTAAACAATGGATCGTACTATCTGCTGGATGTGAGAGAAGAAAGCAGTGATCGCCATGATTTCGAGGATCGTCTAGAAGCGCCTCGCCCTTGGAACGTCGCGCAACTGCGACCTTACTACACATAAAAAAGCTAATCAGAGCTAAGTTTCATCTTTTCCAGCTGCCTATAGCTGAGTATCATCCTAGCCACTAAGGGCTCTTGCTTCAAAATTGGTCGCCACCTAGGCGCGACCTGCAACACCTGTATCAGAAATCGGCCGCCACCTAGGCGCGACCGTACCTTATGTATCAGAAATCGGCCGCCACCTAGGCGCGGCCGTATGTCTCAAACTGGGATCGCCGCCTACGTGCGACCCAACCCTATGTATAACACTCGGTTGCCACCAAGGCGCGACCTTATGTGTCATCATAAACAAAGCTGTTTATAGCTATATATCATTTGTTTCTTGGGGGCTTTGTACCCTGAAACAGCCAACCTACTGGCAACCATCAAACTTACCTTAAGTCGGATTGCAACTTGCATTATGCATCCAAAATACTGGGGTGTGGCGTCAATCGAGCTTGATTGCCTATCATGGCCGCTCTCGACCCTGAACACACATGTTCCTAGGAAATACTGAGTCGCGCGAGTGCCCACTTAATGGACTCAGAAAGGCCTAACTAGAGGTCAATGTACTGCTTATAGTACGGCAACACCAATTGCAATTGTTATATCTTAACAATTGTTTCTTGTCTATGACATCAAGCTACAGGTGATGATCTTCAAAACCTCCTGAGAAGAATTGAGATGATTGTCAAATTACATCAGCTCAATCCTTGGGGGCTACAGCATATTGTTATAAAAAAATTTGAAGATTGGTCATCATCAAGTGTTGAAGCTATCAGGCAAACCTTGACAGAGTAAGAAGCTCACGAAGTCAGATGCATTTTCAAGGCCGCCCCAAAAGTGTGAGTAAACGCCAGTCCAACGTGATCATGAGTCGCAGAGCAAGGAAGTGCAAGCTAGAAAGAAAAAAAGTGCAGCTTAAATGTCCAAGGAACCTTTCAAAGTCAAGAAAACATATCAAGATATTCCATGAAGTTCAGGCTACACTTGGGGGCTAATGTCGGGGGAATAATTAACCCGCGACTTATTCAAGGCCAGAACAGCGACTTCATGATCACGCTATTATTGGGCCACGTAAAAGATGGGCCGATCAAGGATCGCAGCCTGCCAAAGGAAGGCTCCAGAAGGTCGGTGGTAAAACTTGCCTTGGATGACAAGCTGGCAATCGGCTTCGTGTAGAACTCTTGTAACCTAGCGAGGCTCTGCGTATATAAAGAGGACTCGCAGGACTTAGAAAGGGTCAAGCTAGCGGCAGGCGAGGAGATCCATCTGCCGAACCACCGATGAAATTCAAAGCCGCCCAAAACACCAAGCAGATAGATCTTGTTCTTGGCGACTCATCCAAGCAGGCGAGCATCGGAGCCCACATGGAGAAAGAACAGGAGCGGGCACTCATAGCTTTCCTTCAGGAAAACAAGGACATCTTCGCATGGAAACTATCAGATATGCCAGGGGTGCCAAGGGAATTGGCAGAACACAGTCTTAACGTGAACCCCCTGGCCAAGCCAGTAAAGCAACCGCTGCGGCGTTTCCACGACGATAGGAGAAAAGCGACAGGGGAAGAAATAGCTCGCCTATTGGCCGCAGGATTCATCACAGAAGTATATCACCCGGAGTGGGTGGCAAACCCAGTCCTAGTTATGAAAAGAACGGCACATGGCGAATGTGCATTGACTGCACCAGTCTCAACAAAGCCTGTCCAAAGGACCCATTTGCCTTGCGAAGGATTGACCAAGTGATCGATTCGACAGCCGGATGCGAGTTGTTGTGCTTTCTTGACGCCTATTCAGTCTACCATCAAATTAAGATGAAGGAGGACCAGAAAAAGACGTCCTTCATCACACCTTTTGGGGCCTTTTGCTATGTAAGCATGCCCTTTGGATTAAAGAACGCAGGTGCGACTTACCAGAGGTGCATTCAAAGTTGCCTGCATGAGCAGATAGGTCGCAACGTTCACGCTATGTGGACGATATCGTCATTAAATCGCAAGTAGGCCAGGATCTCATCAGTGACTTGGAAGAAACCTTCACAAATCTCAGAAGATATAACATGAAGCTCAACCCGATGAAGTGCGTCTTTGGAGTACCAGCGGGGAAGCTATTGGGGTTCATAGTGTCAGAAAGAGGCATCGAGGCCAACCCTGACAAGATAAAGGCTGTAATGGACCTCCAAAAACCAGAAAAGATCAAGGACGTACAGCGACTTACCGGTTGCGTCGCGGCGTTAAGTCGCTTTATATCAAGACTGGAGAAAAAGCCCTGCCTTTATACAGACTGCTGAAAAAATCAGACACCTTCGTTTGGGACTCAGAAGCCGACGAAGCTTTAACAGCCCTGAAGATTCAGTTGACAAATGCTCCAGTTCTGGTAGCTCCAAAAGATAAGGAGCCCATGCTGTTGTATATAGCTGCAAACTCTCGTGCCGTAAGCGCCGTGATGGTTGTAGAGAGACAAGAGCCAGGCAAGGAGTACCCAGTCCAAAGGCCAGTATATTACGTAAGTGAGGTGCTCACGGCTTCAAAGCAGCGTTACCCACAGTGGCAGAAGCTAGTGTTTGGAGTATTCATGGCGAGTCGCAAGCTGAAGCACTACTTCCAGGAACACCCAATAACTGTGGTCAGCTCGGCACCACTGGCAGACATCATCCGCAACCGAGAAGCAACAGGAAGAGTAGCCAAGTGGGCGATCGAGCTGGGACCACACCATATAAGCTACGAGCCGCGCACATCAATTAAGTCGCAAGCTCTCGCAGATTTCATCAATGATTGGACAGAAATTCAAGTCGCTCCCACCATGGCAGAAACAAAATACTGGACCATGCACTTCGATGGGTCAGACAGCTACAAGGCTCGGGGGCTGGAGTTGTACTTACTTCCCCCAAGGGAGACAAGCTAAGATACGTGCTCCAAATACACTTCAATTGCACAAACAATGTAGCAGAATATGAGGCATTGCTTCACGGACTCCGTATAGCAAAGGAGATGAATGTCAGTCGCATCCGTTGCTTTGGAGACTCAGATTGGTAGCCAACAAGTTTCTGGAACATGGGACAGTAAGGATGCAAACATGGCTGCATACAGACGAGAGGTGGACAGAGTTGCTGGACACTTCACTGGCTTCCAAGTTGAACATATTGATCGAAGACAAAATGAAGCAGCAGATGCCTTGTCTCGGCTAGGATCCAATAGGCAATCAGTCCCGCCCAATGTTTTCTTGGATGAGTTGCATAACCCATCAGTTAAGCCTCCAGCAGAGATTGACATAGCAGAGCCAGAAGATTCAACTTTAGTCGCAGCCCTGCATGAACAGCCGGCATGGACAGAGCCATACATGGCATATTTAAGTCGCGGAGTGCTACCAGAGGATGAAGTAGAGCGCGCAAGATAACACGGCGATCCAAGGCCTACACAATAATAAACAATGAGTATACAAGCGCAGCATCGCGGGAACATTCCAAAGATGCGTATCACCAGAAGAAGGACGAAAAATCTTGCACGAAATTCACGCAGGCGATTGTGGCCATCATGCTTCGTCAAGATCTTTGGTGGCAAAGGCGTTCAGACATGGTTTCTTCTGGTTAACGGCGCTAGCAGACGCTGAGCAGATTGTCAGAGTGTGTGATGGATGTCAAAGATACGCCAGGCAAGATCATATGCCAGCTCAAGCACTTCGCACAATACCCATCACATGGCCTTTCGCCGTATGGGGTTTTGACATGGTAGGACCCTTCAGACGGTCCTCAACGGGAAAAACTCACCTCCTGGTCATGGTGGACAAATTCACAAAGTGGATAGAAGCAGAACCCGTGGGAGATTGTGAAGCTGAAACAGCAGTCAAGTTCTTGAAGAAGGTCATATTCCGTTTTGGATATCCCATAGTATATTACAGACAACGGAAGCAACACCTCTGAAGGAGCTACACAAATATTTTGTGCAAACAATGGGATAAGGCTGGACCTCACGTCAGTATCACATCCGCAGAGCAATGGACAAGCTGAGCGAGCTAACCAGGAAATTCTCCATGGAATTAAGCCGCGCCTTATTGAAAAGGTTGAAGCATCTCCAGGATGTTGGGTGGAGGAACTGCCAGCCGTGCTATGGAGTTACACCATATTTTATGGTCTATGGAGCAGAAGCGGTTATGCCCAGCGATATCATACATGATTCACCAAGAGTTGCGGCTTATGTCGAAGCAGATAATGAAGCAGCTCGGCAGGATTCTGTGGACACATTAGAAGAGGTCAGAGATTTAGCAGCATCAAGGTCAGCGGTGTACCAGCAAGACTTGCGACGCTATCATGCCAGACGCATCAGAACCCGCACCTTTCAAGAAGGAGACCTAGTGCTGCGACTCAAGCAAGACCATAAGGGAATGCACAAGCTATCTTCTCCATGGGAAGGACCCTACATCATCAGCAAAAAACTAAACAATGGATCGTACTATCTGCTGGATGTGAGAGAAGAAAGCAGTGATCGCCATGATTTCGAGGATCGTCTAGAAGCGCCTCGCCCTTGGAACGTCGCGCAACTGCGACCTTACTACACATAAAAAAGCTAATCAGAGCTAAGTTTCATCTTTTCCAGCTGCCTATAGCTGAGTATCATCCTAGCCACTAAGGGCTCTTGCTTCAAAATTGGTCGCCACCTAGGCGCGACCTGCAACACCTGTATCAGAAATCGGCCGCCACCTAGGCGCGACCGTACCTTATGTATCAGAAATCGGCCGCCACCTAGGCGCGGCCGTATGTCTCAAACTGGGATCGCCGCCTACGTGCGACCCAACCCTATGTATAACACTCGGTTGCCACCAAGGCGCGACCTTATGTGTCATCATAAACAAAGCTGTTTATAGCTATATATCATTTGTTTCTTGGGGGCTTTGTACCCTGAAACAGCCAACCTACTGGCAACCATCAAACTTACCTTAAGTCGGATTGCAACTTGCATTATGCGTCCAAAGTACTGGGGTGTGGCGTCAATCGAGCTTGATTGCCTATCATGGCCGCTCTCGACCCTGAACACACATGTTCCTAGGAAATACTGAGTCGCGCGAGTGCCCACTTAATGGACTCAGAAAGGCCTAACTAGAGGTCAATGTACTGCTTATAGTACGGCAACACCAATTGCAATTGTTATATCTTAACAATTGTTTCTTATCTATGACATCAAGCTACAGGTGATGATCTTCAAAACCTCCTGAGAAGAATTGAGATGATTGTCAAATTACATCAGCTCAATCCTTGGGGGCTACAGCATATTGTTATAAAAAATTTGAAGATTGGTCATCATCAAGTGTTGAAGCTATCAGGCAAACCTTGACAGAGTAAGAAGCTCACGAAGTCAGATGCATTTTCAAGGCCGCCCCAAAAGTGTGAGTAAACGCCAGTCCAACGTGATCATGAGTCGCAGAGCAAGGAAGTGCAAGCTAGAAAGAAAAAAGTGCAGCTTAAACGTCCAAGGAACCTTTCAAAGTCAAGAAAACATATCAAGATATTCCATGAAGTTCAGGCTACACTTGGGGGCTAATGTCGGGGGAATAATTAACCCGCGACTTATTCAAGGCCAAAACAGCGACTTCATGATCACGCTATTATTGGGCCACGTAAAAGATGGGCCGATCAAGGATCGCAGCCTGCCAAAGGAAGGCTCCAGAAGGTCGGTGGTAAAACTTGCCTTGGATGACAAGCTGGCAATCGGCTTCGTGTAGAACTCTTGTAACCTAGCGAGGCTCTGCGTATATAAAGAGGACTCGCAGGACTTAGAAAGGGTCAAGCTATCAAGCCCTAAACCCTAGCTCTTACGGCGAGTTCCCAGATCGGATCGCCACCATTGTAAACACCACATATATCATATCAATACCAAGCTAGGGTAGGCAGGAAGTAGGTCTTTACCTGATATTGAGGGGCCAAACCTGGGTAAATCTGTGTTCGTCCTTGTTCCTGCGATCCCAAGCTCAGAGACGATTGACTCGCGCAAATCCTACACCTACGAAGTCACCCATGACATCTGACGTGACAAACCCACGACACCTGGTATGCATACTGTAGCCCCCAAGGATCAAGACCTTGTGTCAGTTCGCAGGGTGTTGATTCTTTCTTTTCTCCAAGCTTTGAGCCCCCAAGTACCTTTCAAAATTGCTTATATTCCGTTTATTCGCAGCTTGAGCTTTCCTCGCTTGCTGCTTCTGACGCAATGAAAGTCAAGGGCATTTCCTTAGATAAGCCTGAAGTGACGCGATCTGCCTTGGGACATCATAGCGATATCATTAAGAACCAAGCGCAAGAAATACAAATACTCAAAGATCAACTTGACTCCTGTGAAGAGCAATTTAAAGAACTCGAAGCAGATTTCAAGCAGCGACTTATGGAGAAGGATGAAGTGATAAAATCCTTGCGAGAGGGGCTGAATCTCAAATCTGAGCTGCTTGATCGGCTGAAAGGAGACCATGCGAGGGAGCTCGCCGCGCGAGATGAAAAATATAACTCGCTGCTCATGGCTTTTGAGGGTTTTGGATCTGCTGTTAAATCAGCCATTCTGCAACTCACCGGTACATCCCTAATCCTTTGTCTCTTGATCATTTACATCTGGGTGACCATCATGAGCTGCTGATCTGAATAATATCTTTTTTTTATGCAGGGCCTGGTGCTCCGGTGTACCGCTCCAATTTGAAGGATCAACTGGAATATCTTCAAGATTTTAGCCTGCGCCTTCTTAAAGTAACCAAAGAGGTTATGACAAAAATCGCCCCTGCGGCTGATGCTCCAGATTCATGTGAGTTTTGGATGAACAGGCTATTTAAGGCTCCTCACTATGTCTCTGATTGGAAGGGGTCTTCTGCTCGCTCCGGAGCTGCTCATGTGTTAACATTACTCCGGGCATATTATCCAGAACTAGAGGTAGGCAAGATTGCTCTTCATGACCGGGCGAAGCGCGCGAATGGTACTGAGCTTCCAATGAGTGAATACTTCGACATCTGGAAGGGTATGCATGGATATGCCACATTACTTGTTAAGAATTTAGACTTGGGCTCTTATGTGGAGAAGTTCAACCCTGATGGTAGCAAAGCTACGAAGGAGAAATCCACTGGGGCTGAATCATCCCGAGCTTCCGATCCATCCTCAGGACCTGGTGGTCCTTCCACCTCATCTGGTGGTGCCTTGGTTATAAGGACACCGGCTGCTCCAACCTCGAGACAAGCCGCGAAGGTTTCTTTTCCTGCGACTCGAAAGCAGAAATAAACATCCAATAGTAATGTGTGACTCGTCAATAGTGACTTGCCCGTTAGTCTGTAAAAAATTTTTGTACTATAAGCAGTACTTTTGTGACCTATAAGCAGGTTCTTTTTATGATACTTCCATTAAGTAGACGCTCGCGCGGCTCAGTATTTCCTAGGAACATGTGTGTTCAGGGTCGAGAGCGGCCACGATAGGCAATCAAGCTCGATTGACGCCACACCCCAGTACTTTGGCCGCATAATGCAAGACGCTTCTAACTTAAGGACTGCCACTCGTTTGGCAAGGGTTGAGGTAGCGAGCTGTGCTCGCTGTGCTTTGTAAAAAAGCCCTTAGGGTTGGTGATGTATGAAATTCAAAAGACTCAGCGACTCAATGATAGTTGAGGCGAAACGACGAACCCTTGAATGTCAATGGTGCCGGCTTTATTTCATAACCACTCAATTTATTACAGGGTGAGACAAAGACGATGCAGACCCTTTAATGCGAGTTTTCTGTTCCTCGCAGGTCATGCATACTTGATACTCATCGCACTCATTTGCGAAATAATGCTCCTGACAGAGTGGGTTGAACACCTAGTTGGTTCATGTTTGAGTTGCTAAAAGCGACTCGGGTCGAGCATGATAGCTCCGATGTTTTCATGCCAAAGTGAGGGTCAAATCTTTTGATAGGGTAGTCGCATTGAGTTGCGACTTATGCTGATTCACGTCCTTGGGGATGAGTCGTGGGGGGTAAGGTCTCACAATAGTTGGGCCTCTCTGACTTGGGTTGTTGATTGATATTGGATCTATGCATATACGCCATCTCTTGTTTTGTTTTTGTATCAAAGCGATTCCTGGAGTATCATCTTCCTGATTCGCGACTGTATGGTTGGAATTCACCATCTGGTGGGCGCGTCCTGCTGTCCGTCCATTTTGAGTCCCCAAGGCGACTCGCTTTGGGCTGCGGAGGTTTACTGATGGCCTGAGACCATGTGAGGAGTTGGCGATGCAAGCTTCTTCTGCGATTACTGAGCCTGCTTCCTCGCATTCTAGCGCTCTCTGTCTGTCTCCATGCACCGTGATCACGCCGTTTGGTCCTGGTATCTTTAACTGCAGGTATACGTAGCAGGGGCGGGCAGTGAATTTGACATAAGCTTCTCTCCGAAGATCGCATGGTATGGGCTTTTGACTGCTACGACCTCGAAGCTCAGGAACTCTGTGCAGAAGTTTCGCTCGGTCCCGAAGCTGACTTCGAGGGTAATTTTTCCTATAGGCCGAGTGATTATTCGTAGAATTATGCCTTGGATATCCTTCCTTGTTGGCTGTAGCCGCCGCTCGGGTATGTTCATTGACGGAGCATGTCTTGGTATAGGATGTTTACTCTTCCTCCTCCATCCATGAGGACTTTGTTCAACCTGTATCCCGCGACTTGCGGTGTGACAACGAGAGCCAACTGTCCTGGATCTTTTACTTCTGGGGGATGATCGTCGCGACTCCAAACAACCGATCGCTCTGTCCAACGGCGGTGTCTTTCCAGCGTTGGTTCTGAGTCACGGCTCCATCTGCTATTCATTTGTCTTCTGTTGCCCGTTGTTTGTACATCCACGGTATGAAATTGCCCTATGTTTCTTCTTACTGAAGTTTCAGGTTTTTGACAGGAGTTCTCCGTGTCCCTATGCTGCATTGGTCCGCTGTGAGTCGCGATTGATGAATCACCTTCTTTCCATCGCCTGTAGTAGTGACACTGCGCCTTGGTGTGGCCCGCGGGTCTTCCATCTCTTCTGCGGTGTAAGTCGCAAGGACTATCGAAAATCCCTTTGGCGCTGTTGGGGAGTGACTCCTTGTCTCTTTTCTGCTCCCTTAGTTGATACTTACAGTGTTCTGTTTCCTTTGAGATTGGCAAGGAGCCGCTTGCCATCTTATCTGTCTCCACGTGCTTGTTAGTAATCGCCAAGAGTTGGTCGAAACTATCGGTCTTACGTCCAATGCGGCTTAAGGTGTGCACCGATGGCTCAAATCTACAGTTCTTTCTTATAACTTGCACCTCAGATCGCGCCGTGGCGTCCTTGGCAGAGTCAAGGATCCCCGTGACTTGTTTTATCCAGTCGCTGGTTGATTCGTTCTCCTTCTGGATCCACTGTGTGAGGTTCTTCACGCCCTCTATTTGGAACCTTTTGTGAACTTATCCTTCAATTCTTCCCATGAGTTTATTGACTTTGGCGGCAACCTTAGCAGCCAATCCCTGGCTTCTCCCTGTAATACCAAGTGAAAATACTTTGCGAGCACCTCCTGAGTTACACCGATTCCTGTCATGTTTATTTCATAGTCCTCTATCCACAGGACAGGGTCTAGATCATTATGGTAGGTGGTGACTAGCTGCGACTCGCCGAAGTTCGGTGGGAAATGAGTGAGCCGTATTTCCTCCCCGAAACATGCTGGTCCTTTCAATAACGAATAGGAGCTCACAGGTGCCGTATCTTCATCTGAATCAGTTTCAAACTGGGTTGGTTGAGTCGCATCGAGCATTTGCGGATTACCGTCAGCCTTACTCTCTTTATCAGGTGATATTTGCAGACCTGCTAGCTGGTTGTCTAATTCTTCCACATTGCATCATTCCTCGCCCCACGATACCTCGTGTTGCGGCTCGTTAGGCGTGATTCCGTACATGTTTGCTTGCTGTAGGGCGGCAGTCTGTAGCAGATCAATCGCATGGCGAGCTTCCTTATCAGCTCACGTATCTCCGACTGGTGCTATTTTTGATAATATCCCGATCGCGGCGTGCATATTGCTCTCCGGTTTGTTGTGAAACTTCTGCTTCATCTCTTGCTCTCCTTAGTCCATTCTGGCGCGAGTTGCCTGTTGCTTTTGCTGCCGACGCCTCAGTCGCCGATCTTCTTCCTGGAGTTTTTCGCGCTCTGCCGCGAGTCTTTGCGCTTCTTCGCAAAGCTCCATCCTGACAGCTTCGATTTCTTCAATTCTGGGATCTTTCTCCCGGCTAGGCAGAGGTTCCCAGATTGGTTTTGACAGGACGGAGGATTGTTGCAGTTCTTCTAGCACGCGGACCCTAACTGGCCGCAGTTCCTATCCTGGTTCGCCTCCTTGAGTCGCGTCGGTAGATCTGCGACTGACGGACCCGACGAAGACTTTCACCGACCCGATGGGAATAACATACCCAAATTCAACATGATCTGCCTCTGGTCCCCACTCTGAATCGTCGATGAAGGGAACACCATTGATATCTTCCACTTGGCCGATGGCGATGTCCTTGCACCCTGATTCCGATCCTGCGCGGAACGTGACGCTCTTGACCGCAGGCCCCACGGTGGGCGTCAACTGTCGTGGGTTTGTCACGTCAGATGTCATGAATGACTTCGTAGGTGTGGGATTTGCGCGAGTCAATCGTCTCCGAGCTTAGGATCGCAGGAACAAGGACGAACACAGATTTACCCAGGTTCGGCCCCTCAATGTGAGGTAAAGACCTACTTCCTGCCTACCCTATATTGGTATTGATATGATATATGTGGTGTTACAATGGAGGCGATCCGATCTGGGAACTCGCCGTAAGAGCTAGGGTTTTTGGGATTGATAGCTTGACCCCGTCTAAGTCCTGCGAGTCCTCTTTATATACACAGAGGCTCGCTAGGTTACAAAGGAAACCTCCTCCACAAGGAATACATCGACTGGAACCTACTCGGAGACTAATTCCTCCTCACGTCTTCCAGGATATGTCTTCTAGATCCTTCTCCTTGTGGCGGTACGATGTTGGGCTTGCTTTCACGCAGGCCTTTATTGTGCAAGTAAGATGAGTCGCACTTTATCAAATATGGGCCGCGGGTTAATCTACAAATTATTCCCCTGACAGTACTGTCCCTTCAATCTGTGCACGCTGGAAGACGGGACGAGAAGACATGGAATACGACGGCGCTAGGTTCTGGAACTGGGATGGTGAACGACCATGTGTTGCATGTGTGGCGGCTAGGGTTTTCCTCTGCATATATAGCGTGGGTCGGGTAGGACATGGGCACAACCCACGATCGAGTCAGTAACGCCTCCACGATCCAAAAGAATCGAAAACGGCAAAACAATTAACGTGTCCGTTAATTATTAATCAATGACTAAATAAATTTCTCGGACTACAAAAATATAGGCATCGGCTCAATCCCGCAAACCGCGGCACGGCGCGGTGCGTCGTGACGAGACGAGCGAGTGACAGAGGAGGAGAAGTGCGTGAGAGAGCCTTCTGTTTTCACATGCTTATCAAGTAGCACAACACTCCATCTTATATATTGATGGAACTTTCTCCCAACTAGCAATGTGGGACTAAACTTGAGTCACTCCCATAGCCAACTAGCATGAATGGGCCAAATGGGAATTTCGAAATTTAATTGGGCTTTAGGTTGTGACCCATGTACAAGTCCATCAAATCCAACAATCCCCCACAAAGTCGCATTGCCACATCATTCCACGTTTGTTTCAAAACATTGTTTTATATACCGTTGCTTAGTGGAGACCGTTAAGTTAAACTTTCACTTAGAACCTTATGCTACACTATATCACAACTTAGATAGTGGACTATGCCTTAAACTACAAGTTTGCTGCGACCTAGTTTCACACAAATATTTGACCGATAATGGGATGCCGCAAGGCTTCCCCGCAGGAGGATTTTATGCGTCATACTCCAAGACCTTCCATGAGTTTATTAAAGTGCACCCACCTCTCACAGACTGCGACGTTTAACAGTCAGACTCATATATGTGTATTCCTCAAGAGATGCTCTGCAGGACAACATCTCCGTTTTTAAAGTAAGCCACTTGGAGCACATCAAGATAAATATCAACTTGCCATGCAGATCAGAAGAGTATTGCATCTTCACAGAGTGGGAAAATAATATAGGGATACTCTCCTCCCAGCTGTTCAGCAGCTTGTCTCCCACTTCTACTTCACGGGATCTCCGATCACATAGAGTGGTTTATCACTGTGGACAACTCATACTATGGGTCTCAAACCCATCTCACTCGATGCACTATCTATCACATTACGTGATAAACCCTTTGTGAAGGGATCTGCCAAATTCTTAGACGTTTGGATATAATCCAACGCAGTAACCACAAAGTTTCTCAATTTTCTGACAGATTTCGATCTCCTCTTCACATGCCCTGATGATTTCAAATTATCCTTAGAACTTTTAATCTTAACTATCACAGTTTATAAGGATAGCGGTTATTGGTTTTTCAACCACAAGTAAGTCCATCAAGAGCTCACGAAGCCACTCTGCTTCAACAGTGGCTGTGTCTAACGCTCTGAGTTCTGCTTCCATAGTTGACCTCGTTAAAACGGTCCGCTTGCAAGACTTCTAGGAAACAGCTCCACCACCGAGTGTAAACACATAACCACTCCTGGCCTTAATCTTATCATCATCACATATCCAGTTTGAATCACTATGACCCTCCAGTACCCTCGGATATCCGGAGTAGTGAATTCCATAGCTCGCGATGCCTTTAAATAACGCATAATTCTCTCAAAAGCATGCCAATGATCATCTCCCAGATTAGAAACAAACCGGCTCAACTTGCTCACAGCAAAAGAGATGTCAGGCCTCGTGGCACAAGCCAAATACATAAGCGAGCCAATAATCTGAGAATATCTCAGCTGATTTCCAGCACTCTTTTGATTCTTTTGAAGCAACACACTATGATCATATGGTGTCGGAGAAGGTTTACTGTCATCATACCCGAAGCGACTCACGACCTTTTTCACATAGTGAGACTGAAGCAGTGTAATCCCACCATTACCATCTCTCAGCAGCTTGATATGTTCAAGATAATATCAGCCACACCTAGATCCTTCATCTCAAAACAGCGAGATAAGAAATTGTTGACACACGAACACGTCACGTGTACCCGCGGCGCCGAGGGAGATGCTCCGCAACTCACTCCGCGGGAGGCTCGCCGGAAGCGCGATACGCAAGACAATCCGGCGGGCCATTTTGTAGACCCGAAACCCCGCTCGCCCGGGAGGGACCCCGTCAGGGCTCGCGGCAGCTATGGGTTGCCCTAGGTCGGCCTGACTGCCCCTAGAGCCTCGTGGATTCGCAGCCTCCAATATTGAAGAACGACGAAGAACGAGAAGAAATATACAAGGGGAGAGGGATAAAAGTAGATGAACACGAAAAAGTAGTAGATTGATTTGTTTGATTGGTGTTGGTTCAATCGTCCGTCACCCCTCATGTATATAAGGAGCGGCTGGACTTCCCGTGCAAGGAAACGACTTGGATTCACGTCCAAAACCCTAATTTGGGTCCAATTCGGATAGCTGACCCGAACTTTCCAAAACTGTTCGGTCTAAAAACTGGTTGCGCCTTGCAGGTCGGTTTTGGGGCAGTTACTGACCTCGGATCGGAATACCGTAGAAGACAAAGTTGTTCGCCATGAAAAAACGAAGAACGTTCCTTTTATGTGTTTCTTCATCCGACTCCATCTTGACCACTCATCTGGGCTCGTAGATAAAACTATTTAGATTGTACCCGAATCATAGAAATTTGATTCGTCCGTAATTGCCAGATTTGGCCTAGTAGAAGATCTTAAATCGAAAACTCGTAAACTGCAAAGTTGTTCGTCTCGTAAAAACGAAGAACTCTTGTTTTATGCGTTTTTGCATCCGAAGCTTTCTTAATGGTCGTTCGGTCTAGTTAACGAACATGAGTTATATCAAGTTGTGGCCGTTTACAGAACGCGACTAGTACATGTACTAGTTAATGTCTGTTTTTCGTACAACCTCCGATCCATATTAATGGCCTCAACTTTATCTAGATACGGATGTATCTAGTTAAGTGTTTAGACTAGATGCATCTGTATCTAGACAATGTTGAGACCATTAATATGGATCGGAGGGAGTACTAGTTTTGGCTAAAAATCCGAACCTTACTAGTACATGTACTAGTTAGAGTCTGTTTCGGCCTATTATTTTTGAGAAGAACTTCCCTGAGCCAAAATTGGTCGTCAACACATGCCCCCTGTTTTTTGGCAGAGCTTGCATGTCAAAAAATAATTTGCATTTCCAGGACGATGTCAACACTCCATCGACCATGCTTGTATAATCTCTTAGAACGATAAAAAGTTATCGGCCACATATATTTTCCTCAAGGGAACGCATAAATCATCCACCAAAGTATGTATAGCCGAAACAAGTAAATGAAACGATAAATCAGATTGTGAACTCCAGGAATTTCGGCTCGTAGATTAGCAATACTGCAACTAATCAAAGGTATAATGACTTGGTAATACCCTTTCATGATGTAAAGAATTATGATGCATCCATGGATCAAAATAAACCCATGGGGGTAGCCAATCATACCTGGTGGTGAACTCCTTGACAAAGGCATTGATAGCACGTTTGAATAATTTGAACGATGTGCCAACCGAAGATTTTGACGCGGCGATGCAAACCTTCGGCTCAATTGCTTGATGGTTTCATTCTGCTCTTGTGACAGAAACTTGCACATCATTCTTGTCCTTTCGGCTCTACTTAAGAGTCCATGCCATGTTCTTCTTTTCAACTCTTCAGCACTAAGCCTTTTCAATTTTCACTCTTGCCAACTTGATAATAATGTTACAAGTGCCTCCATATATGTGTCCCTTGATGCAGCCCGCCTGAACTTTTAACTCGGATCCTGCAGATAAGAAAAACATATTTCTTCCAGCCGTCCGTCCGGCTTGCACTAGACCCTTTGTTAGTGGCCGACTTAATAATCCAGTCGTCCTTACTAGTATTGACAAAACTAAGCACCGGCTTATAGGGAGGAGATAAAGCCATGAAGAGTACCTCTAGCCAGATGTCGGCTTTGTCAACACAATGCATTCTTAGGGTGATATGCAAATATCGGCCGTGCGTCTTTATCTTGAAGGACCTGGAGAACCCGTCCACCAAACTGTGAATAACCAAAATAAATTAGAAGTTTCGGCTAGGGATAAATTGGGAGGTGCTAGCTTTGATGGTATAGTTGAGGAACATGGACGACGCGCCGCCTGAGGTCCCCTATAGTGAGATGAAGATCGTCGGCTTCGCCTGCCGACTTCTTGCTTGTCCTCCTTTACTCCTGCCGGCTTTGCAACAGAAGCCGGTGCACCGTTTTTGATTTGAGGGCTTCTTTTAGGAACCCACGCCATGTTTAACCTCTCCAACTCTTCGGCTCTAAGCCGCTTCAGCTGCCACTCTTGCCAATGTGATAAACCGAGTGGGTAACCCGGCTGTGACTTTTCTTTATGCACTGGCAGTTGTTTCTTCGCTTTGGTCACTTTCGGCTTGACATGTCCAGACTCGATGACTGGGTCTTTGAAAGTTACTCGCTTCACTTCCTTGCCCTTTGTAGCCAACATCATTTAGCTAGCTTTTGGTTACTTGGAGTCGGGTCTGAAACAGCATCCTTGCGGCCATCTCTTTTTACTTGATAGACCTGCTTAATCACCTCCTTCCTCCTCCACGCGCTCCTTGTTGGGGATATACCTACTAGGGGTATCACCAGCATGGATCAATCCGGCTAGTCCAGGGTGGCCCGCAGTGGTGGTGAAGGCTTTGCCTACCGGGCGGCCCAGATAGCTGACGACCAAGGAAGGCGGATGCCGGCAAGGAGGAGGCCCAAGACTGAAGCCCATGAAGCCACCAAGACCAAGACGGAAGGCGGCATACTTGCCGGCTAGGTTTAGGACTCCGTATACTTGCTGGATACGTAACACCTTGTAACCCTAGGTCCAGCCGCCTATATAAGCTGGACCTCGGGACGCCTTTAGGGCAATCATCTTCTCATACACCAACTCATTGTAACCTGTTCACGGCGATATTGCCTTATAGTGAGTTATAGCAGCACGTAGGGCACCGCCACCGCCGTGGTGCCTGAAGCTGGGTAAACCGCCGTGTACAATCCCGACCTTGACGACGTCCACCTTCTTGCCCTACGTTCACCCTCGGCTAGCAGGACCCCGTCTCCTATCCAAGATGCCGATACGACGACAGTTGGCGCCCACCGTGGGGCCTAAGGCGTCAGGCGTCACGTTCCAGGCGGGAACTCTTGGCGGCATCGGCGAAACAATCGCCGTCGGCCGCGCTGTTCGCTACGGCGACAACCACTACATCAGCTGCGACGAGTCCTACATCCCCGCAGACGACTACATTGTCGGATGCGGAGTTGTGCCGTTTGGCGGCGTCGATGTGTTCATCGGCTACACTTCTGAGGCGTATGGGTTGCCGCGAATTTATTCGCCATCCCACCCCCCTACAATCAAGACGGATCTGAGTTTGCCTCCTCTGAGGAGTCCGCAGATTCAGATCTACACTTTGTCGGCATGACGGGACTGGGATCAGACTCCCAGCCCAACAGTCAAGATCCCGAATCTATTCTTCCTGCACTCCAGGATGATGCGATGTCGGATGCCGGATCCAGATCTACCGTTCACGTCAACGTAGATTCTGATTCCGAAGAAGATTCTGCCAGCATGTTTGAGCAACGGGTCAAGAAGTGTTTTATTACACCTGATCCTCCGCCATCTGAGGCGGCTACGGGCTCTTCCGTCAACATGCAGCAGATTTTGTGGCGGATGTCACCGGCGCAGCTTCAGAGAAGGCGGCAACTGACGCCGCCAACCTGGGGACCCCGGCAACCGATCCACAGTTTCCAGAGCCTCCTGGGGCTCCAAAGAAGAAAATCTGGAGAAGGGCGAGCCCAGCAAGATAGGAAGCATGGCGGCTCTGGCGGAAGTTCTTCACACGCCGGTAAACGACAAAACCAATCCGGCTGATTTGGAGAAACTTCGGAACACCTTGGTGGAGCAAACTGAGTACCTCAAAAGCAAGCAAGCAGAGGTCCAGAGCCTCCTCGACGAAGCCAAGGAGGAAAACGCCAAGATAACTGCCAAGTGCGACCCCAAGCGTAATCTTTTCACCACCACCCCATTGCCCAAGCCGGCAGGACAAGTGGCGGAGAAGAGAGGTAGGAAAGGCAGGGATCATGACACCTTCAAATCCCCTGCCCAAAAGCTTGGTTTCGAGTGGGCTACAGCGCCGCAGCGTAAGGACAAGAACGGGGACGTCATCCTCGCAACACCTGTCCTCAACACTGCAGCCGCCTTGGACATCCTCAACAATGATGACTATGACAAGGACGAGAAGATCTACTACGCATCGATCCTTGCTCACAAAGCTCTAGAGCAGCAGGCCCGTGCTGATTCTCGCGCCGACATGGCGGACGCAAGGGGAGGAAAGTTGGAATCAAAATCCAACGCTTGCAAAGCTGCGGCCGGTGGCAACCCAGAAGATCCGTCCGGTTCCAGTAGCCACGGAAAAGGGAAGGACAAGGAGAAAGACCCACGCAAATCACCACCTCCAAAGGCAGCGTGATGAGGCATCCAGGACCGGCAACAGGCGCAAGGCCTCACCTCCCCGCCTAGGCGGGATGAAGGCGGAAGCAGGGGCAGCAAGCAGCCGCCAAGGAGTGGCGGCAACCGCGACGATGCCCCGCCGCCAAGAAGAAGCAGGGACCGCACACAGTCCCCACCACCAGTGCCCAGGCACGAAGGCGGAAGCCGGGGACACAACAATGAGCCTAGGCACAGCCGGGCAGCGCAGGACGAGCCCATGCTGATAGATCTGGCAAACAGCTCAGTCCGCAAGACGCGAGACATCGTCTCAATGACATCAAGGCTGGAAAGCAAGATGCCTATCTAGGACCTGAGTGCTTTGGCCCAGCCATCCGCAACGTTCAAGTACCCAGAGACATGACATCAGTGTCAAAAACTCATCAAAGGTACAATGGAGCGGACAAGCCAAACTCATGGTTGTCGGACTACGCGCTGGCAGTTGAAATTGCGGAGGCAATGGCCTCGTCGCGCACGCTTCCTTCCCCTCATGTTGGAGGGGACAGCCCGAAGCTGGATCGAAAACTTGCCGGAGAAAAGCATTCATAGCTGGCATGACATGGAAAAGGTGTTCACGCAGCACTTCCAAGGCACGTACAAGCGACCCAATACATACACAGATTTGGTTCGTTGCGTGCAAAAGCCAGATGAAACAGCTACAAGCTTCTTGGCAAGGTGGATTCAAACAAAGGCAAGCTGCGAGAACGTAGACGACAATCAAGCAATCCATGCCTTCACCACGGGCCTCCTGAAGGGCTCAAGTCTCAGACATAAGCTCGTACGCATGCAAGTCAAGGATCTCGGAGTCATGCTCGAAGTAGCAGCCATGTACGCACAGGCGGATGACGATGCACGCGATGGAGATGGCGCACATGATATGGCGCCAAACAGGCGAGCAAGTCACAAACGCAAGGCTCCCCAGGATGACAAAGCCGGACCATCAAACGAGGTCGCCGCCGCCTTCGAAGGCAAAGGCGCAACCGCAAGTGGAAAGGAAAGGGTAAAGATGGCGGCTCCAGCAAGCAGCGCCTGACGTATGATCAGGCGAAAGCCTTGCCTGCCCAATCCACGCGTCCTTAGGCAAAGTCAACCACACATTAGGGGAATGCCGGTTCATGGAGGACTTCAAGAAGACCCCGAGGTTGGCTGGAAATCAAAAAAGAGCAAAAAGGCTGAGAAGACAAAGAAGGAAGACGATGATGGGGCTATGTCCATGTCGAGGATGAGGAACCCAAGCTGATGCGTAAAGAAAGGAAATATCCCAAGGTACATGGCCAATTGGTGTGCTTCCTGGGCACTCCTTCGGCAAAAGAAGAAAAGGCGGAGATGCGCGAGCTAAACGCCACAGTACCAGACGTTCCCCAGTATCTAGACTGGTCAGAGGAGCCAATAACTGGGATAGAGATGATCATCCAGATCACGTTCCTCACCCCGGCAAATACGCCCTTGTCGTCGACCCAATTGTCGATAACTTCAGGCTCACCAAGGTGTTGATGGATGGCGGCAGCAGCCTCAACATCATCTACGCGGACACTCTGAAGCGCATGAACTTGTCGGAAAGCCAGCTTGACTATAGCAAGTCAAGTTTCATGGCATTGTTCCGGGAAAGCAAGCAAGTCAATGGGAAGCATCAGATTGGAGGTTACTTTTGGGCCTGAGACAAACTACCGCTCGGAGTATCTCAGGTTCGAAGTAGTCCCCTTCAAAAGTGCCTACCACGCCATTTTTGGACGGCCAGCTTTCGCCAAATTCATGGCTCGCCCGTGTTACATATACAGCAAGCTGAAGATGCCGGGACCCAATGGTACAATTACCATCAGTGGCAACTTCAAGAAAGCAAAGGAGTGTGAGCGTGGCAATGCCGCCTTCGCTGAGGCAGTCCTCCACGCAGAGGAGTTAGCCATGTTGAAGAAAGAGCTCGATACATCACAGTTGCCGGAGCATGTAAAGACCGCTGAGCAAAAGAACACTTTCAAGGCGTCCGAAGACACAAAGAAGGCGGATCTGGTCCCAGGTGACAGCTCCAAGCAAGTCACCATAGGGGCTGGCTTGGACGACAAATAGGAAAGCGCGCTCGTCAGGTTCCTCCGTGAGAATCAGGACATCTTTGCATGGTCATCAGCGACATGCCAGGTGTCCCGAGGGAACTTGCCGAGCACTCTCTTAACGTCTACGAAGGAGCCAAACCAGTGAAGCAAGGAATAAGACGCTACGGTGAGAAGAAGCGGACAGCAATAGGGAAGGAGATCATCAAGTTGCAAGAAGCCAAGTTCATTAGGGAGGTAGTACACACTGATTGGTTGGCAAATCCTGTAATGGTTCCAAAACCTAATAAGGAAATGAGAATGTGCATTGATTATACCGGTTTGAACAAGTGCTGTCCTAAGGACCACTTTGCTTTGCCTCGTATAGATCAGGTCATAGACTCCACAGCCGGCTCCGAGCTGCTGTGCTTTTTGGATGCGTACTCCGGGTACCACCAAATCAAAATGCGAGAATCCGACCAAATCAAAACAGCGTTCACTACACCCTATGGGACCTTCTGCTACATCACGATGCCCTTCGGTCTAAAAAATGCCGGCGCAACGTATCAGCGGTGTATGCAAAGATGCCTTCACGAGCAAATTGGCCGCAATGTTCACGTCTATGTTGACGACATTGCCGTCATGTCAAGAAAGAAGGCAGATTTGCTTGATGATTTGAGAGAAACCTTTGATAGCCTCCGGGTATACAGGATGAAACTCAACCCGAAAAAATGCGTCTTCGGGGTTCCTGCCGGCAAATTGCTTGGCTTTATCGTTTCCGAACGAGGGATAGAGTGAATCCAGAAAAAATCAAAGCGATCCTCAACATATCCAGGCCCAAGGACCTGAAGGACGTGCAGCGACTTGCCGGATCGGCGGCTGCCGTCAGTCGTTTCATTAGCCGTCTTGGTGAGAAGGCACTGCCTCTCTACCGGCTTCTGAAGAAATCCGACAACTTCGAGTGGACAGACGAAGCAGACGCCGCCTTGCAGCAACTCAAGGACGCGTTAACGTCTGCTCCAATTTTGGCAGCTCCTCGTTCGCAGGAACCAATGCTGCTCTATATTGCCGCAACTAACTTAGTTGTTAGCGTGGTACTGGTTGTGGAACGCAAGACGGAAATTTCAGACTTGCCGGAACAACGTCCGGTTTACTTCATCAGTGAAGTATTTTCCGCCTCAAAACAGCGTTATCCGCATTACCAGAAATTGGTCTACGGTGTTTTTTACGCCGCCAGGAAGTTAAGGCACTACTTCCAGGAACATTCAATAACCGTGGTGAGCAAGGCACCTCTGGGGGATATCATCAATAATACAGATGCAACAGGCCGCGTTGCCAAATGGGGCATTGAACTTGCCGCCTTCGACATCTCGTATAAGCCCAGAACGGCCATTAAGTCTCAAGCCTTAGCAGATTTCGTAGCTGATTGGACGGAGGCCATGGACGAAGTACCTCTCCCTGAAGATGCATACTGGATCATGCACTTTGATGGATCAAAAATGCTCCAGGGCTCGGGGGCTGGCATTGTTTTAAGAAACCCTCAAGGAGACAAGCTTAGTTATGTGTTACAAATCACTTCAAGGCAACTAATAATGTTGCTGAATACGAAGCTCTCCTTCATGGTTTACACATTGCCAAGGAACTTGGCGTCCACGTGTCCTCTGCTACGGAGATTCAGATTTGGTGGCGCAACAGATACGTGGTACTTGGGACACAAAGAGCGAAACAATGGCGGCATATCGAGCTACCGTTGACGAATTCGCCAAGTGTTTTCTAGGCTACGAGGTCCGCCACATCCCAAGACTCAAAATGAGGCGGCAGATACACTTGCCAGAATGGGGTGAACGCAAAAAGGTACCAAAAGATGTTTTCCTGGAACACCTACACAAGCCGTCAATTAAAGGAGCAGACCTCCTTGACCCAGAGTCGGCAGAACCAGTTGATAGTGCTAGCTATGCCGTCTACTTGGTAAAGCCGGATTGGACGACGCCATATTTGGACTTCCTGATCAATCAGGAGTTACCGGATGATGAGGTTTTGAAAAGGCAAATAATAAGAAGAGCCAAGGCATTTACAATAATCAAAGGTGAATTGTACAAGCGTAGCACCACTGGTGTTTACCAACGCTGCATTTCGCCCGAAGAAGGCAGAGAATTGTTGGATGAGATACATGCCGGCGTATGTGGACATCATGCTTCTCACGCGCCCTTGTTTCAAAAGCCTTCCGACAAGGTTTCTATTGGTTGACAGCCAAGCAAGATGCAGAAGACATTGTTAAAAGGTGCAGGGGCTGCCAACTTTATGCCAGACAATCACACATGCCGGCTCAAGAGCTTAAAACAATACCCATCACATGGCCTTTCGCAGTCTGGGGCTTGGACATGGTTGGTCCGTTTAAAACGGCGCCTGGTGGCTACACACATTTACTTGTGGCTGTAGACAAGTTTACCAAATGGGTTGAAGCTAAGCCTATCAAAAAGCTAGACGGCGCCACAGCCGCAAACTTTCTGTGGGGAATAATCTCTCGGTTCGGGGTGCCTCATAGCATTATCACCGACAATGGCACTAACTTGTCGCAAGGCGAAGTCGAGGAATACTGTTATAAGCATGGTATCCGCCTAGATCTAGCCTCGTCGCGCATCCGCAAGCAAACGGTCAAGTAGAGCGTACAAATGGTTTAGTCTACAAGGAATCAAACCACGTCTCGAAGTACCATTGCACAGAGCGGCTGGGGCTTGGGTGGATGAATTGCAGTCTGTCCTTTGGAGTTTACGCACAACTCCAAACAGATCAACCAAGTTTACTCCTTTCTTCTTAGTCTATGGCGCAGAAGCAGTGTTGCCAACCGACATGATGTACGATTCTCCCAGAATCCAAGCCTACGTCCAGGAGACGCAGAAGATGCAAGACAGGATGGCCTTGACCTACTTGATGAAGAACGAGATGTTGCCCTTGCGCGATCCGCCATCTATCAGCAAAGTTTGAGGCGTTATCACAGCAGAAGGGTGAGGCAAGAAGTTTTAGAGTGGGTGACCTGGTTCTCCGCCTAATCCAAGATAGAAAGGGCTTGCATAAGTTATCCCCGCCTTGGGAAGGACCTTTTGTGGTCAGTAAGGTGTTGCTCAATGGTTCTTATTACTTGGTCGATGCACGTGACGGATACAAGAAGAAGCGAGGTCGCAAGCGCAAAAGGAAGGTTGACGACAAGTACGAAGAAACCAAGCGACCCTGGAACATTGAGCAGCTACGTCCTTTTTACACTTAGCAATTTCCACATTGTAATAAGTACTATATGATTATGAAATAAAAGTCTGTGGTTTGCTCATTCAGTTTTGGGATCATGCCATCTTTTGTCTTTTCTCGCAATCATATATCTGTTGTCATAAAAGTTACCAAACAAAATAAGTTTTGCTCCGTGCTAAGGTCCAAACTTTTTGACATTTGCCGTCTGCCGGCTAAAAACGCAAACAATCTTTGCACCGCCTAATATGCTTATCTGTCTGTTTGTGTGTGGGTCGCCTAGTAGTATGTCGTTGGCACCAACATGCTGGCTTTGGTCTCTGAGTCTAAATTAGTTGGTATTGCACCTGGTTGGCTCAGCTAAAGTAACTAAGATGAGGTTCCGCCAACATATGAAAAAGCTAAACATGCAGGCGAGATACATATTAAGGCGGGCCACTTAAGTAAGCCTACCGCCAAGTGTAGCATAAAAGTTGGCCCATAAATATTTACAACCCAAAATAAAGTTTTATGCGTTAACAGATTAACGCAGTGTTTTGTGCTGCCTTTGCAGGAGGAAGTCTAAGGGATTGCCGCCTTCGTAGAGCTGGTGGAGAGATCCTGGGGGCTGACGCCGGCATTCTTGGGGCTGGCTCCGCCATCCTTGGGGCTGCGCTTGTCGGTTCCGGCTTCGCCTTCTTCGCCTCGGGAAGCTTCAGGATCGCCAAGGAGGGATCAGCAACGGCAACATGCGGGTCCGGGTGTTCCTTGTAGAACTTGCGGATGTCAACCATGTTGGCAACCCGGGTCGCATAGCCGCGAACAGACCGCAGCACGTCCTGCATCACGATGGCTTGGCTGTTTTCGTCTTCGGTGGGGAAGTACTCGGTGACTTGATGAATATCAGCCTCCGGGTACCACGCCGCCGTCATGCCAATGCCAACTTGGCGCCGCCTCGTGCTGCTGAGCGTAGTGTGTTGTCGTGTTCAGCTGTCGCCTTCTCCAGCAACCGGCAGAGCATCGAAGATGACGGGATCGCCGTCTTCCCCAGGGTAGAACTTGGCGGCAAATGATTTGCCGCGCCGACAATCTGGTTGACGATTTCGCCAATTTTCAAGATCGGCAAGGCGCGGCGTTGTGGCCAGGTCATCTCCCAAGCTAGCCGGCACTGCACAAACACAAAGTTACACACTGCAGCTTCAAGTTCAAGAAAGCAAGGTGACAAAATGAAGGACTGGAGGCATACCCAAGACATGGTCGTGGATGGCGTTGACCTCATCCAGATGGTTCTCAAGCGTTTCTTGGGCTAGCTGGACCGCCTTTGACAGTTGGTCCTGCTGCTCCTTGGCGTTCTTGTTCACCTGGTCAAGGTTGTTGCTCATGGCCTCAAGTTGTCCAGTCAACTTGCTAACTTCGGCAGCATGGCCAACGCACGATCATCCAGCTCCTTGGCGTGATCCGCCTTCAGCTTGGTCACCAGCCCGGCAAGATCTGCAGCTTCGTTCATCAAAGCTTGCATGTCAGTGGAGTTCTTGAGAATATCTTGCGCAGTGTTTATAATTCTACAAATAAAAAGAAAAGACGACTAAAATACTTGTCGGAAAAGGAAAAGAAGTCGGACGAAAAGAAGGCAAAGAAAGCTTTGTCACCTTCATCCTTCTTGCGAGCTTCTTCCAAACTCGCAATTTGGGCGTTCTTCAACTCCACGTCCTGCTGCAGTTCCTCGCATTCCTTCTTCTTCATCTCTTGAGCACGAAATAGCTCAAGATTGGAAGCAAGAACGGCCTGCATGCACGAAACAACATTATGGTTAGCACTATTTAGTCAACGAGACCACTTTGCCGGCTAAATTTTTCAGCCGCCAAAGTGCTCGGGGGCTGGGACCATAGGCTATTTTACCTCAAGTTGTCCGTGCAGGGTGTCGTGGAGTTCGTCCATGTGTGCGTACCAGTTGCGGGTACCGTCACGCATGGTCTTCAGTGTTTGCCGGGGGTCTTGCAACCCTTTGCCAGGTTGGGAGCCAGGATGAGTGGACGATCCGCCTTGTTCGGCCGCCATCTGGTCATCCATCTCCTGCTTCATGGCGATAAATCGAGCGGCATCACTAGCCGAAGCTTCAGCCGTCTTGGAAAAAGTTATGCCGGCAACTGATTTCTTGCCCGCCATCTTCTCGTAGCCGCCTCTGCGGTACCGGCAGCTGTGTACGTTCCCTGGCACACAACCACGGGAACGCCAACTGTGGGCGTTGTCGGCGCAGCAGCTGGAGAAGAACGTGGTGGCTTGCCCCTGCCGGCAGCAATCTTCAAGTTGGAGCGGAGTTTGGGCATGGTAGGCTTGCCTCTGTAAGCAGAAACATGCAAGTTTGTCAGCACAAACATATAAAATATCCAAGTCAGGGAAGCCAAAGTTTGCTACCGCTTCAAGGGACGTTCCCCACGGTCTCATCCTCTGCATCGCAGAGGTGGCCGCCTTCTTCCTCTTCTCCAAATCCTTGGTGGAGGAGCTCAGCTTGCGCTTCTTCGACTTGCTGGCACCTGTATCGTACCAGTTTGGGCCAGCTCGTCCTCTCCCAAGGTTTGTAGCTGAAAAGGAAGCAAGACAATATTAATCAGTACCTAGTGGGCAAGGATGTTAGTGAAATAACAAAGTAGCTTTGACTTACCGCTGGGGCTGGGTTGTATGGTGAACATGGCGACGCCTTCAGCCGCCTTCACCGACAGAGGCTTGATAAGCTCTCTAAGCCGGTATCCAAGGCATCCTGATCAAGGGTGCTGTTGCCGGCGTCGTCCGCCTTGTACTCGCACATCTTCAGTGGGCGATGGCGGAGAGGCATAATCTTCCTCGACACCCAGCAATGACGGTGTCAACTCCGTCAAGTCGTGGAGCCAACATCGTCTTCGTCAAGAACTCGATCCGCCTAACGGCAACTCGAAGTTCCGGCAAGCTGCTGAGCGGCACTTTGCGTCCAGCAAGCCTTGTGGGTTGGCGGACCGTTGACGAAGGCTGGCATCCCTTGTGTGCTGCCAGGTGTCGGGATGTCCTTGCAGTAAAGAAAGTGCTGGTCCAGTGCTTCACCGACTCGATGTATGGTATTTTGGGTACCAGTCGGGTTGGCGGCAGTTGAACGTAACACTACCGCAGGTTGCTAGGTGGCCGCCTGGTATGGTTTGCCGGCGGCACAGGAAGCAGTACTTAAACAGCTCTATGGACGCAGCTATGCCTAAGTACCCTTCGCACAAAGCCTGGAAGCCGGCTAGCACTAGAATACTATTGGGCGCTATGTTGTGTGGCTGCAGCCCATAAAAACTAAGCACCGCCAAGAAGAAGGCGGAAAGCGGCAGAGACATACCGCGAAGGCTATGCGAAGCCAACATGACACGCTCGCCGTCTTGGGGGTCAGGCACCGCCTCGTCGCCTGGAACCCTCCAGGAGCATTCCGTCTTTGGCGGAATGTATCCGCCTTCCTCCAGTTCCTTCAGTATGCTGACGTCATAACTGACGGCAGCCAGTACCTGGAACCCAGGTCTCCAGCCTCTTCCTCTTCCTCGCGTCGTCATCCTCGTCGGCGGCAGATTCCGCCGCCTCTGAGCTGGCCGCGAGGGATGGGAGGGGAAAGGTTGGAGCGGCGGTTGCAGGCGCCGCCGGAGCTGGGGAAGAAGTAGAAACCCCGCCCGTGGCCACGGTGGCCGCGGGAGAGGTCATCGATGCGCCTGCGGGCACCGCCGCCGCCGCTGGGACAGATCCAGATCCGGCGGGGGTCGAAGAAGCCGCAGCCAGTGCCGCCGTCGCCGCCGCATCCTGCTGAGTGCTCGCCATTTGGGGGAGAGGCGCGCTCGTGCTCGCCGGAGTTGAGTTCGAGGAGGAGTTGAGCTCGGGAAGGTGAGGAGGCCACGGTGGGTGTGCGAATGAGAAGAAGTGCATCGATGTGCCCTTTGGGGTATTTATCCCCACGCGCCAAGATCCGTGCCGAGATTGGGGGGACGCGAGATTTCCGCCACGTGCCCACGATTTGCACGTCGTGGCAACGGCGTCTGCGGCCTCGCTCCGATTTCTGTGCGTAGTGGAGAAACCATCATGACGCATGCCCAAGTCCAAACTGTCGTGGACTGCATGGCGTCATCCGTCAACATTTGACGGTCCAGTCAATTGACAAGACTGGTGCCAGGAAGATTCCTGACAATGGTCAGGCCGTCTTTCCCATGATGGCGGCAAGTTGTCCGACTACTTTAGGCGGACCGCCGCTTACTTTCAACTTGGAATGCTTCAAGCTCTTCAGACGCTTACAAGACAAGGCGGACGTTGCCGACAAAGAAGACGGCGCCTGAAGAACTCGAACCCTCCCAGGGGCTAATGTTGGGGATATACCTACTAGGGGTATCACCAGCATGGATCAATCCGGCTAGTCCAGGGTGGCCCGCAGTGGTGGTGAAGGCTTTGCCTACCGGGCGGCCCAGATAGCTGACGACCAAGGAAGGCGGATGCCGGCAAGGAGGAGGCCCAAGACTGAAGCCCATGAAGCCACCAAGACCAAGACGGAAGGCGGCATACTTGCCGGCTAGGTTTAGGACTCCGTATACTTGCTGGATACGTAATCACCTTGTAACCCTAGGTCCAGCCGCCTATATAAGCTGGACCTCGGGACGCCTTTAGGGCAATCCATATTCTCTCATACACCAACTCATTGTAACCTGTTCACGGCGATATTGCCTTATAGTGAGTTATAGCAGCACGTAGGGCACCGCCACCGCCGTGTACAATCCCGACCTTGACGACGTCCACCTTCTTGCCCTACATTCACCCTCGGCTAGCAGGACCCCGTCTCCTATCCAAGATGCCGATACGACGACACTCCTGGCCGACTCTTGATTAAGTCGGTTCTTGACATATGGTTGCCGGCTTGATTCCCTTAGAGCTACATAAACTTGGCGAGGTGATTTAGCATAAGATGAATGGTGTGTCCGTGAATCATACCTGACCCGTGATTGATATGAATAGAAGCCGGCATGGGAAGGCATGGACGACTTCGGCATTGGTGGCCCAAAGAAGTTTGCGTAGTCGCGTCGAGCTTCTTCTTTTGCCAATACTGGTCCTCAGATTTACGCCTCGGGGGTGAGTTGAATGCCTTTGCTTCAGTTGGCCGATAAGCACTTTTTACTTCGCTCATCTTCTGATACTTCTCCAATAATTGAGCGAAGGTTACTTTAGATTTCCTCCTTCTATGCTTATCGTTGCCTTTGTTCCTTCTACCATTGCATGCATTGTTCTTTGAATATGCTTGTTACCCCCCAGTGTTAGGCGTCCTTGCTGGAGCTTTGATGGAACGTTCATCTTTAGGATTGTCGTCTTGGGAAATTTGTTTGCTTGACGAATCGATCCCATCATCTTCAACATATACCCATCCGTCTTGGGATGAACCGGCTTGAGGCAGCCGAGTCAACACGTGATCATCGTCAAGATTAATATTAGCCGGCTGGCTATCAGCTTGTCCTTCAACAAATGCCAATCGTCCTTCGAAGGCCGATTGTGCATCATGAAACACATCGCAGTCTTTGATGTTCTGCGCGAACGAATTAAGCATTCGCTCTTGTCTTGATGGCTCGACATGGTCATCTTCTATGATAATTGGATTAGTCGGTGATGCACCAACACTGTGATCACCCATGCCCGGACTGAAGGTACATTGTTCGTCCTTTAGCCGATATTGCAATACCGGCTTTGAAATTAGGCAACCGAGTGGTGCCGGCTTATCGTGGTCCAACTCGGCTATGTATTGTCTTCTGCCCTCCATTCCCGATTCTTCCGAATCGGCTATCTCGAAGGACTTTGAACCTGGCTTTATGTTTCTGCAACCAAAATGATTACAAAATATACGTCTCATCTGAGATCAAATGTTAGCCAGGCATGAAACAAGCGACGTTGCCCCTATGAATATAAAACTTAGCCGGCATAATGGGAAAAACATTGGTTGCGACAAATTGTCACTATTAGCCTCTACGAATGATACAATATGTTGACCGGCATAATTAATGACAAGACTATTCCTAGCAAACAAGTTACTCATCCTGATCGATCTTTCAACATTAATTAAAATTGTGTTGGAAAATGCATCAACAATATGATTATGACCAAATCTAAAAACAAGTAAATTATTTGTTGGATATACGTCGTTGAAAACATTGGGGAAGCATGATTGTTGCATGGCCTGAACAATATCTTGCCCGGCCTCTAGATAATTCTCCAATGCCTCATCTTCTTTCTTTTCTGGATCTCGCGCCTCATTACTTTGATGCTCAATGTCAACCAAACTTTGTTCAGCTGTACTTTCTTGCACTTGATGTTCAACATTAACCAAACTTAGTCCGGTCATATTCTTTTGTTCTTGATGTTCATCAATCTTCTTGGCACGAAATTCGCAGGGTAGCAGGTAAACTCCCTTACATCCAGAAAAATCAAGCACGGTTGTTTTGCCAAGCTCGCCATGCTCTTGTTCAATGAAGCTTGCTTCTATTGATTTGATGGAATCGACATATGAATTTTTTGATTCGGCTTTTCCAATAACCGAATTAACTATACATTTTGAATCATTTTTATTTTCTTCATGTATTCTATCAGTTTGCAAAGCTTCTTCTTCTTGCCTTAGCACCGCCAAGGTTTCAACTTGGTTGTCGCATGGAGGAGTGGACTTGATAATATCGTGAAGATCTTTCTCGAGCATTGCATCAAATGCCTTTGAATCTTCCTCCTCCCATTTTTTCCTCAACGCCTCTCTTTCTTTTGCACGCTTTTCCTTGAATTCTTCATAAGCTTGGCGATACTCGATCCGTAATTCCTCAAAAGTTGGCGTGGTGAATTCTCGTCGGTGCAATCCTCTGCAGGGCATGATTGCCCCCTGATATTTTTGGTTTCTTTCGGCTGTGCGCTGCCGAAACTTTGTAATTGTGAGGGACAAAACTTGATCTTGAATTGTTCATGCTCCTCTTCACGCCTCTTCTTATACGCCTCATAAGCTTGTATCGTAGCTGGATCATGGGGCCTTTCTTCTAGTTCCAGGTGAAGAGCATTGAACCTTTTGAAATCAGCTGCAAGTTTTTCTTTCCAATCATCAAATTCATATGCGTCGGTAGAAGATGAAGGCACATGTGCTCCTGTTAAATTTTCACATGTTCGGCTGTCAACACTGTGAAAGTGCGAAGCCGAATTATGTGTCTCACTAGTTCCACATGAAGCTGAAACGTTAGTAACATAAGGTGCCGATTGAGTAATCATATAAGGCGCAATATATGTTGGTTGGGGGTAACCGGCCAAGTCGCTGGTACCAGCATAGCCGATTCCCCCATCCATCGGCTTGTCTGGGGATGACCACGCATATTGCGAGTTGGCAGCCGATGGATAAAACCGTGAGACATCCCTTTGCCCGTGAGGTGTCTCATATTGATCTATCGAATAACCCACGGTACTCATTGGCCAATGATATGGGGCAGCCGATGCATGAGAATTCGAATATATATGTTGCACGTTGCTAATATCATAAGGATTTGAAGCATAGAGATTATTTTGCATCGGCTTTTGCGCATAGTGTAAACTAGGGTTAGCCGATACAACACTCATATCAAAAGATCTACTAACGTCAACATAAGAGTAATTTGCATCTACATAAGCAGATTGTGAATTCATGTTACCGATGTAGATTGCAGTCTCTTGATGCGCACCTCATAGCAAGAACGGGCTGGAGACCGTTCGCTTCGTCCCCAGCGGAGTCGCCAAAAAATGTGTTGACACACGAACACATCACGTGTACCCGCGGCGCCGAGGGAGATGCTCCGCAACTCACTCCGCTAGAGGCTCGCCGGAAGCGCGATACGCAAGACAATCCGGCGGGCGCTTTTGTAAACCCGAAACCCCGCTCGCCCGGGAGGGTCCCCGTCAGGGCTCGCGGAGGCTATGGGTTGCCCTCGGTCGGCTTGACCACCCCTAGAGCCTCGTGGATTCGCAGCCTCCAATATTGAAGAATGACGAAGAACGAGAAGAAAGATACAAGGGGAGAGGGATAAAAGTAGATGAACATGAAAAAGTAGTAGATTGATTTGTTTGATTGGTGTTGGTTCAATCGGCCGGCACCCCTCATGTATATAAGGAGCGGCTGGACTTCCCGTGCAAGTAAACGACTTGGATCCACGTCCAAAACCCTAATTTGGATCCAATTCGGATAGCTGACCCGAACTTTTCAAAACTGTTCGGTCTAAAAACTGGTTGCGACAAAGTTGTTCGCCATAAAAAACGAAGAACTTTCCTTTTATGTGTTTCTTCATCCGACTCCATCTTGACCACTCATCTGGGCTCGTAGATAAAACTGTTTAGATTGGACCCGAATCATAGAAATTTGATTCATCCGAATTGCCAGATTTAGCCTAGTAAAAGACCTTAAATCAAAAACTCATAAACAGCAAAGTTGTTCGTCTCGTAAAAACAAAGAACTCTTCTTTTATGCGTTTTTGCATCCGAAGCTTTCTTAATGGTCCTTCGGTCTAGTTAACGAACAGGAGTTATATCAAGTTGTGGCCGTTTACAGAACGCGACTAGTACATGTATTAGTTGATGTCTGTTTTTCGTACTAGTTTTGGCTGAAAATCCGAATTGGTCGTCAACAGTTAGAGTCTGTTTCGGCCTATTATTGGCCGAAATTCTGAACTTAACTAGTACAAGTACTAGTTAGAGTCTGTTTCATCCTAATTGGCCGAAATTCTTAACTTAACTAGTAGTACTATTTAGAGTCTGTTTCGGCCTATTATTTTTAAAAAGAACTTTCCTGAGCCAAAATTGGTCGTCAACAGAAATCCTTAATCTCCTTAATCAATTCAAGGTTGGTTCCAAAGATCAGTATGTCATCGACATACAGACAGAGAATAACTCCCTCGCCCCCACCATGGCGATAGTGCACACACTTGTCAGATTTGTTTACAACGAAACCTGCAGCAGTTAAAATTCTTTCAAACTTTCATCTATTGCTTAGGAGCATGCTTCAGGCCATATAAAGACTTCAACAACTTGCACAGCTTTGTTTCCTGACCAGGTACTACAAAACCATCGGCCTGATCCATGTAAATTTTCTCGTCTAACTCTCCATTTAGGAAAGCCGTCTTAACGTCCATTTGATGAACGAGATGACCATATGAGGCAGCCAATGAAAGTAGCACTCGAATCATGATCAGTCTAGCCATAGGTAAGTATCAAAAAAGTCTTCACCTTCTCTCTGGGTATAACCCTTAGCCACAAGCCGTGCCTTGTACTTCTCAATAGTACCATCAGGCCTAAGCTTTTACTTGAACACCCACTTGCATGCTATAGGTTTACACCCATAAGGACGATCAGTAACTTCCCAGGTTTCGTTAACCAAGAGGGAATCCATCTCGCTACGGACAGCTTCCTTCCAGTAGTCAGCATCAAGAGATGCATACGCTTATGAAATGGTGCTGGGTGTGTCATCCACAAGGTACACAATAAAATCATCACCAAAAGACTTTGCAGTCCTCTGTCTCTTGCTACTAACAGGAACTTCATTGTCATCCTCCATAGGATTATCAGTGTGTTCTATCGAAATGGTAGGATCTGGAATATCAACCAATTCCTGACTAGATGTATTAGGTATCTCCTGATTTGATGAGCTAGGAATATCCTTCATGTGAAAGATATCCTCAAAAAAGTCACATCCTTCGACTCCGTAATCGTACCAACATGAACGTCAGATACCTCAAATTTTACTACCAAAAATCTATAACCAATGCTATGAAAAGCATAGCCCAGAAGAACACAATCCACGATTTTTGGTTCAAGCTTGCGCTTCTTGGGAATTGGTATATTGACTTTCACTAAACAACCCCAAATACGTAAGTAAGAGAGTCTCGTATTTTTCCTTTCCCATTTCTCAAATGGAGAAATAGATTTCTTCTTTGTGGGAACTCGGTTTAGGACATGACAAGCTGTCAATAGAGCATCCCCCACCATGCCTTGGAGAGATCCGAAGTGTCTAACATGGCGTTAAACAAATCAGTTAGAGCTTGGTTCTTTCTTTCGGCCACCCCATTTGACTGAGGCGAGTAGGCATGCGTCCTTTCATGGATTATACCATGTTCCGCACAAAAAGAATCAAACTCATTGGAAAAATACTCTCCACCACGATCAGACCTTAGCCGTTTAATTTTTCAATCAAGTTGGTTCTCTGCTTCAGCTTTATAGATTTTGAAGAAGTTTAAAGCCTCAATTTTTGATCAATTTCTAGTGGAGTCATCAATAAGCGTTATGAAATATTTCTTTCCGCCTTTTGTCAACACGCCATTCATCTCACAGAGATCTGAATGTATAAGTTCCAGCGGTGCCAAGTCTCTTGCCTCAGCAGTCTTATGTGACTTGTGAGGTTGCTTAGCTTGCACACACACTTGAACTTGGAACCTTTGACAGTTGTGAATTTCGGAATTAAATCCAATCTAGCTAGCCGCGTCATGCAACCAAAGTTAATATGGCAAAATCGTGAATGCCAAACATTATACTCAATTTCGTGGCAAATATGATTAACAACTTTGGTGCAAAATTCTGACAAAGATAGGCTGAACAAGCCTCCGCACTCATAGCTTTTTTCCAACAAATTATCCATAGTTAGATATTACAACTTTATTGGACTCGAAAACCAACTTAAAACAATCTCGACATAGAAGTGATCCGCCGACGAGATTTTTATTGATGGAGGGCACATGATGAACGTTCTTCAGCCGCACGATCTTTCTCGAAGTAAATTTCAGATCGACCGTGCCAATACCACGAACAAAAGCATGTGACCCATTCCCCATTAGCACGGGAGAAGTCCCTGTGACCTGGTAAGAAGAAAACATGGAAGCATCAGCACAAACATGTACATTGGCACCAGTGTCAATCAACCATTTAGGAGAATGACAAACTGAAATAATGGTAGGAAATATACCGTACCCAGATTCCTTCATCTCAGTATCGCCAATGACAGCATTGGCAGTCTTGCCGTTGTTCTCTTGTTCGCGCAGCTCATGGCGGTTGGGACAGGGAGGATCCTAGTGACTTGGGTCACCGCAAACATGGCATGATCCCTTCCTCGGCTTCTTATTGTTACTCTTCTTAAATTTGGTAGGCTGCAATGGCTTGAACCTTCCATCAGACTTGCCTTTACCCCCAGAGCTGCTCTTGTTAAATTTGGGCTTGTGGGGTTGCTGGTAATTCTTCTTCTATACCACATGGGCACTAGAACCAGCCTCGGGAACTCGAGCACGTGTATCCTTCGCTCTCGCCTTCTCTTACACATCAAGCGACCCAATGAGATCCGAAACAGAAAACTCTTGTCTCTTGTGTTTCAGAGAAGTAGCAAATTTGCTCCACGAAGGTGGAAGCTTGGCAATAATGCCACCGGCAACAAACTTGTCCGGTAAATTACACTTGAAGTGCTCAAATTCCTTAGCGAGCGACTGTATCTCATGAGCCTATTGTACAACAGAACGCTCATCAGTCATCTTGTAGTCATAGAATTGTTTCATGATGTACAACTCGCTGCCAGCGTCCGAGGCCCCAAACTTGGCCTTGAGCACATCCCACATGTCCTTGCCGGTGTCCCTCATCGACGCGAGAAGGCTAGGTGAAGCAAATTGCCTATAATCAGGTTCTTGGATTGTTGAATATATAAGCAATTTATCAGTTGATTTAATCCACAAAAACAGTAAATAGTTTATGACTAGAATAACCAGAAATAAACTAATCATGCGATCTACTAAAATAGCAGATAAACAGAACGAATTTAGAGCAACTACTACAAGCGGAAACTCTAGCAGTATCTCAAACAGGAGCAAGGTTGTCGAACGCCTGCGGTAGGTTGATTTCGCTTTGCATCATCGCGTGAACGGAGTGCTCATCACCTGTTCGACGATTTGCGTCTGCCAAGCTGGGGACTGACAAAACGCAGACGTGGTGGGATACTTCGAAGCGTATCGACACCATGGACGAGAAGCTGGATGCGCTCATGAAGATGCTCAAGGAATCGGAAACTCGCATGTCTAGCGAGATGCAAGCCATCAAGAGCGCGGTCGACGAGATTAAGCCAGAGATGTCCACGCTTCAAAGCTCCGTCGCGGCTCTGAAGCCGGAAATGGATGAGATCAAGGCCAACCTCGAGTCGTGGAGGCCCGAGATCGAGTCCAAGGTCGGTGATCTGGGCCTGGCGGTCACCGATCTTCGCCGTCAGGTCGAGCACATAGCCAAAGGAGTGGGAGACGGCACGCTGGGGAAGCCTCCTGCTGTCGTGGGTTATCTCGGCAGATGTCATTGCGATGACTTCGTGGATGTGGGGTTTATGCGAATCGAGCGTCTCCAAGCTTAAGATCACAGGGCACGAGGAAGAGAATGTTTACCCAGGTTCGGCCCTCAATGTGAGGTAAATACCTACTTCCTGCCTATCCTAGATTGGAATTGATATGAATATCGTGTTACAAGGGTTGGCGATCGAGGTAGCGAGTCGCCGTATGATCTAGGGTTTAGGGCTTGGATCCCTTCTACGTCCCGCGAGTCCTTATATCCACGGAGGCTCGCTAGGTTACAAGTAAAGTCTATTCCCTTAGGAAAGTATCGACCGGAGTCCTTCTAGGAGACTACATATCTTCGTGTCTTCCAAGTCAAATTATTTTCGGTCTTCTAGATCTTTCTTGCGACGTCCTTGGTGTCGGCCCATCTTCGTGTAAGCCTGCTAACGGGGCGGCTGTGATCCCATAATGAGTCGCACTTCTCTTGATGAGTCGCGGGTTAAGTATTCCCCTGACATTAGCCCCCATGTTCAACTTGGACTTCACAGGCCTAGCACTTTACAACTATTTATAAGCTTTGCTTCATTTTGCCGATAATTCGCAGCGTTGAATCGTCCAGGTTGAACTTTGTCTTCAATACCCGTTAACTTTTAAGGTCACCGTATTCTTATGCTACTCCTGGCTCGGCCAACGGAATATTCCCCCTTTTGCTGGACCACCGACTTCTCCGGCGCTGTAGGCGCAGTCTGTTCCGTTAATTTCGGGATCCTTTGTTTATAAATGCAGCTGCAACCCTAGGTCAAAATTGACTCTCCATTCTTCCTAATCGCGCCACCTTCTCACTTCCTGCCGCTCCAGCTCCGATTCCCCATTCCTTTTTGCTGAGAACTCATGGCGCCGAAGGGAAAGCTAGCCGGGAAGGAACCCACGGAGGAGAAAGCTTCGCGGAAGATCTCCTGCAACTGGAATAAATCTTGGGTGACAGAAGATCATCTCAAAAGGCTGGCCACTCAAGGCTTCCTGCCGCCGAAGGAAGAATGCCATTGGCGGGCGCCCGGCGATGAGGTGGTGCCAAGCCCCCAGCCCAACGAATTGGTGATGTTCGTAGAACATGTGGACCGCGGGTTCACGCCGCCGGGCTTTCTCTTTTTCTGAAATCTCCTGAAGCGGCTCGGGCTGCGTCTTCACGACATCGGTCCCAACACTCCCTTCTCAAGGTGAGCGGCTTCCATGTCCTCTGCGAGGACTATCTCAATGCGAGCCCTAGCATCGATCTGTGGCTCGCATCCTTTAGTTGCAATAGCCAATTAGAAACCAAAGGTGGCGAGTACGTGCAATGTGGCGCCATTGCCTTGCAGCGCCACAAGAACTCCATTCTCCCTAGGTTAGCTTTAGCCTATAGAGCCAGAGACTGGCAGAAGTCTTTTTTCTACTTTCAACATACGTCTCCGAAGGCGAGACTCATCTCCCTCCTTGGTCCAACGCGGCTTTTGTGCCCTCCGACTTGCTAAAAGCCAAACCCCGGCAGTCCGTCATGTCTTTTGTAACTGAAATGCTGGGGAAGATCTGCGTCTTGGTTAGTCGCGGCTTGACTGGCCTCGACCTTATTTCTTGCTGGACGAAATGGTGGATCCAGCCCGTAAGCCTCCGGAAGCAACTCTTCATAGAATATTCTGGCCTTCCTGGTGATGTAGATCGCATAGCCGCTGAGGCTTGGAAGCCAGAAGAATGGGTGGACTATATCTGCCGCGTGACCGAGGAGAAGAACGTCTCTTTTGACAAGGTGGGCCTTCCACCTTTTAGTGCGAAGAACAAGCCTTTGAGGTAATCTTTCTTCACTGTAGTATCTTCAATTTTGACTCTACCTACTTGGTTTTCTTTGAGTAATCTCCTGCTCACATCCGTGTTAGGCTGATGAGAATTACTGGTCGGTTCCTGTTGCTGGCCCGGGCACTGCCTCTGCAAAGCGTGCCCCAAAAAGGAAGTTACTGCCTGACTTAAAGGGCAGTGATGATGTTAACATTCCTTCTGTTGCCTCCGCGGACTCGGATGGCGACTCAACTGAGCTGGAGGAGGACGAGAGCCCTTCAATGGCTATCAATCCTTCCATTGCTGAACCCACTCCTCGGCGAGCCTCGAAAAGGCTGTCTCGCGAGGAGCCAGAGATTAGGGGTGTTGAAAACCCCGAGATCATTAAACGCCGCAAGTCATCTGTGGCTTCCTCTGGACACAAGTGCATTTTTAGAGCCACTGCTTCCGTAGATGACGACATGGGCGTCACTTCTGGTGATTCAGCTTGCCTAAGCTCTTATAATTACTTTTGCCTCTTTAAATACTGATACTCATCTCATGAACGTCTTGTAGACTCCGGGGTTCAGACTTTGTTGTCTCCTTCGAGCGACAACCTTCCTCTTAATATTAGGACGGCACCAGGGTAAGTTCTCGTTTCACTTGGTGTGACCACTTGTGCCCTTCTTTCCCTGCTTTTTATGCTTTTGCTTAATTTCTCGCAGGTCCAAGATTGATGATGAGGACGTGGCCACTCTCACTGCTGTCATAGGGGCTACTACTGAACCCCCTCCTACAAACTTTGGAGCCCATTAATGCTTCTGACACGGTTGCCGCAAAAGAGGGTGTGGCCACGACTGACGATGTGCCTTCCCATACATCTCCTGATGATGCCACATCTGAGGCGGCTTTAGAGGATGGAACCGTCAACGTGGCCGCTCAAAGTATAGAAGAAACTCGCCCTTATATCGAGGATGTCACTAACCAGTCCACTAAGGGCCTCCCAGAGTTTCCAGCAAAGGCACTGGTATCTGAGCCTGAGTGCCATCATGCACAGCTTGTGCCACATGGCGGGGTTATTCCCTTTTATTCAAGCAATCGTACTGATCAGTTATCACAGACCATTCTGGCTGCTAACGACAAGTATTCAACTGAGCTGCGCGAAGCGCTACTTCATCTGTCCGCAGCTTACAAGGTAATAACCTTTGAGCTTTCCATCTCGTCAGATATATCGCTAGCCCCCAAGGTCAGGGCTTTGCTTATTGTGAAGTGAAGGCTTGATCCTTATACTAACTTTATTGTGTCTTTACATGACCTTGTCTTGTATGACTCGCAGGAGGAGCTGCAAACTGCTCTGGATGAGAACAAGGCATTTAAGCTGAAGATCCAGCAAGCTCCTGATGAGGTTGAAAGACTTCAGAGCCTCCTTGCTCAGTGTGAGGAACATATGAAGAAGAAAGATTAGAGGATCGATGCCCTTTCTAATCAAAATTATATTCTTTCCGAGCAAGCCAAATCCGCCAAGCTGCGGCTTAAAAATGTTGAGGGTAAGGCCCAAAAAAGAATTGGAGAACAAGAGCAGGAGATCCATGCTCAAAAGGATGCTATTGCTGAGGTGAATGAGCAAGTGCACCTTAAACTTGTCCAAATTGACCAACTTGACAAGGATCTTGCCAAACGGACCAAGGAGCTTAAGAAAGTTTCTGACTCTGCTGATCTTGTTCACGGGTTTGTGACCATCATGACCCAAGAACTCTCTGGTAATAGTTGCGTGATTTCTCTCTGTACATCATTTGTATCATCAGCATGTCTCCTAATACCATTGTCTTGCTTAGCAGGCAAGGATTCTCCTCTTACTTTGGGGCGCACCCAAGAGCAGCTCAATCACCTTCGCGAGTACACGAGGAAATCTTTCGAGGTCCTCAAGCAAATGTCTGCCTGTCTTCTGCTTTTCAAGCTTGTCCCATCTACTGGTGACGGTTTACTGAAGAGACTGTCCAAGGCAGCGCATTATTTTATTGACTGGAAGGAATCCTCGGCTCGCGCTGGAGCGACTCATGTTCTCGCACTTGCCAAAACATATTGTCCTAGCTTCGATGCTGCCAAGGTGTCTCAGGGCAGGCCACAAAAGAGATCTGACGGCACGGACTTTCCTGCAGATGAGTACCTGGCAGCTTGGAAGAGCATGCGCGGCTTTGGCACACAACTTGTTGATGGAATTGACCTTGTGACTTACCAAGGGAAATATCATCCTGATGGTAAGAAATTTGAAAGGCTGCCTACGGCTTCTGCTGGGGTAGATGCTTCTCCAGGTACGAGCTCTCCCCCAAGTGCAGTTAACTCTGGTGGTGGCGCCGTAGCTGTTGCTTCCGCTGGTAAGCCGCCAATGTCGTCCTCTCGCAAGCAAAAGGCTACGAAGAAGTGATCGTAAAGAACATGGTTATGATGATTCAGCCCTGAGTGTCTTGTAATAACTTTTTAAGTATGTGTTGGCTTGATACAATGATCAGCTTGTTAGTACTTTGATTGGTACAATTTGTGATGACCACGTAGGCGGATCCTTTTGATTTGTCTCAAAAAAAAATTAGTCAGGCCCTCACGTGGCTCAGTATTTCCCAAGCAAAATGTGTGTTCAAGGTCGAGAACGTCCATGATAGGCATTCAGACTCGATTGACGCCACACGCTGGTACTTTGGTCACATATTGCGAGTCGCATCCGAGCTAAAACTGAGTATAATCAAGAAAAATGCCACTGATTTGGCGATTTCAAGGTTACAAACTGAGCTCATAAAGCATCAAAGCCCCCAAGGAACCAAATGATAAATAAAATAAAAGACTCAGCGACTCAATTGGTAGTTTGAGGCGAAACGACAACCGTCCGCATTGCAGAGGTGCCGGCTTTATTTCATAATCATGGTACGACCGCACGTAGGCGGCGGTCGATTTTTGATACAATGTATGATACATTTTTTGCACGTAAGTGTCGATTTGATATTTAGCGGCTGCAATAGCCGTGACGAGCTCTAAGTATCTTGAATGATAACCAGCTCTAGTTAACTGTGAATGTGATACTCAGCTGCAATAGCTGTGACGATAGCTCTAAGTAGCTGGGATGATACTGGGACCCTGAGTGGTCTGAACTTGAGTCGCAAATTGCGACTTGTGGCTGGGCGCGGCTTATAAGGAGCCGCTTCGAGGGCGATTAATTGCCCTTCTTTTTCTGCTGTTCCACGGCTTTAGCTTTTCTTGCCTCTCTATTGGCTGTTAGCTTGATCCGCAAGTCTGGCAGATGTCTCTTTGCTTCCACAATATCATCGAAGTTTTGTTGAGGTTCGTGTACCGCGAGTCCTTCCGCAACACACGCGGCTCTAGCCATGGCTCTATCTCCTTCTTCACATTCCATTGCTATTTGCCGGTCGCCATCAATAGTGATTACTCCATGCGGGCCGGGCATCTTGAGTTTGAGATAGACGTAACAGGGCCTTGCCATGAATCTTGCAAAGGCTGCTCTGCCAAATAGTGCGTGGTATGGGCTTTGGAAGTCCACTACTTTGAACCAGATGTATTCACTGCGGAAATTGCTCTGCGTTCCAAAGGCTACCTCCAAGTTTATCCGTCCCAGCGGCTGTGCTGATATCCCAGGTACGACTCCATGGAACGACGTCCTAGATGGGTGTAATGATTTCTCCTGCAGGTGCATCCTTTTTAAGGTCTCGTAGTATAATATGTTGATGTTGCTGCCTCCGTCCATTAGCACTTTGCTGAGCTTATAACCCGCAACTTGGGGTGCAACCACTAACGTGAGCTTTCCTGCTTCATTGATCTCCTCAGGGTGGTCGTCTTTACTCCAAACAATGGGCTGCTCAGACCATTTAAGCCATTGGGGAACAGCTGGTACTACAGCGTTGATGAGCTGATTGCGTCGCTTCAACTTCTGTTCTCTCTTTGATGTGTTAACCACGATCCTGTGATACTGCCCAAGCTGCTTAGGGAATTGCGGCTGATCTACTGGTGGATTGGGTGCTACATTGATGTTTCCTCCGCTCTGATCGCCTCCTCCGTTAGTCTGGTTGCCATTGTTCCCGTTTAGTGGAGTCCCTTCTCCACTTCCTGTAATGATAGCATTGAGCTTTTGTGTGGCTGGGTGGCCGTCCTTCCTTTCCTACGTGAATATCGCAGGGGCGGTTGAAGACTTCTTCAAGATTGATGGGGCGAGGATTACGTCCTCTACCATTGTTGCCTTTGAAGCGAGTGTTGGTGTTTGCGACTAATCCAGAGTTCCCTTCCTCATTCTTGCGCTTGTTCTGACTTGCGCTATTGTTGTTGGGGTCTGCTGGTGAGCTTTGTTGTTACTCTTTTTCGCTTTCCCCGTAGTTTCGTCCTCCTCTCCATCTGACGCATCCTTAGTCTTATCTGAACCAGCATACTTGTTAGCCGCGGCCATAGCCTCGCTGAGACTTTTAACTTTGTCTTTCATGTGGCCAAGCTTATGTATCAGCGGCTCAAATCTGCAATTCTTCTCCATGACTAAGACAGCCGAGCTGGCTGGTATGCTGTCTGAGGAGTGTATGATCTCTGCCACCCTTCTCATCCAATGGCGACTTGACTCGCCTTCCTTTTGTACACAACGCTCTAGATCCTCTATGCTGCAGAGGCGTTTGCAAGTCCCCTGGAAGTTCTGGATAAAAGCTTCCTTCATCTCGTCCCAGGAATTTATTGAGTTGGGCGGTAGATTTTGGAGCCAAATATGGGCGGCGCCTTCTAACATCATGTTTAGGTATCGGACGCATATTTCTTCGGAGGCATTGAGGATACTCATGCCCATCTCGTAATTATTCAACCAGGTGGTGGGATCCATGCTGGCGTTGTAATTTGCGACTTTGCAAGGCCCCTTAAAATCTGTTGGGAATGGCTCAGATCTGATCCGCTCGCTAAAACATATTGGCCCCTTAAGTCGCGTTGATAAGTTAGATGGAATTGGCTTTCTAGGTGCGTTGGTTCCCACTTGATGTTGTGGCGCTTCTATCCTGGCGACGACTGGCTGAGTTTGTGGGGGCTGTTCTTGTACCACTGGTTGGTCTCTTTCTCTTTGGCGTCGAGCTGAACTTGAAGCCGCAGCTTGCGGCGGCTCGGAGTGGACGCTTCTTTCCGCCGTAGCTTGGCTGTTGTAGGGCGTGGAATGTAGTCGTCCCGCGTGTTCAGACATGTTGGCTTGCTGGACGACCGTTGTACTTAACATCTCTATGGCACGCCGTGCTTCCCTGTCCATGGGTGTGTTTCCTATCGGCATGAGCCTGGACAAGATATGGGTTGCCGCATAGACGTTATCCACCGGGTTGACGTAGTGTCCTTGAGGCGTATGGAATCTGAGCGGCTGCACTGGTTGTGGCTGCAAAAACACAGCAAGCCCTTGAGCCTGGCGTTACCGCGGCTCGGGGTAGATTTTGCGTGGTGAAAGTTGGCACGGTGGCCGCGGCTGAGGGAGCTGCGACTTCTGGTGCCACGGGTGCACAGACAACCGATGATGGGGTCGCTCCTGCCCGTGGTGTGCTGACCGCGACTGATGGGATCACAGTTGTATTTGCAGGTGCCGCCTCCGCTGGCCTTTCCGTGGTGACTGGAACAGAGACGTTGGCTCCACTGTGACTACGCCCGGCCGCAGGCAGCTTTCATAGCGCCTATGAGGCTGGGTATTAATTTCACTTTGTTGTGTTTGCATAAGAGCCGCATCGGCCGTGAGTCGCTGTTGCTCTTGGCGAAGCCGATGATCTTCTCGCATAAGCCTGCTGCGCTCATCCACTATTCTCTGGACTTCGTCGTAGAGCCCGATCCTTGAGGCTTCGATCTCTGATACCCTTGCCGCGCCGTTTACCGCTGTTATGGGCGTCTAGAGTGGGCCATAGGGTGTTTGTTCTGTGACTGGCGCGGCAGCAGGCTCCGCAGGGGTGCCGATTGCTCGAGCCGCGCCACCTGTTATTCCTTCTTAGGGCGCAACTCCTGGAGCGACCGATCCCGGCGCCGCAACTCCTGGTGCGGCTGATCCGGGCGCCGCGACTCCTAGCGCGGCTGATCCTGACGCCGCGACTCCTGGTGCGGCTGGCTCTGTGGTTTGAGGTGGCGGAGGGGTCCAGCTGCCTGGCGGCATGCCTAGCCTTTCTCCAGCTTCCTCTTCTTCAAGTACGTACTCGATCGACTGGGCTTCCTCTTCTTCAAGGTGCGGCTGCTCGTCGTTTGTTGAATCTTCTTCTTCGATGGTCATTGCGACCCCTTCTTCCGAGTCGCCTTCGGGTTGTGGACTCGTAGACCCGCTGCTGATGAAGCCGACGAAAACGTGGATAGATCCGAACGGGATGACGCGGCTTGTCTCCAAGTAATCAGCTTCCGGCCCCCAATCTCAATCATCGATTAGAGGCATGCCATCGACCATCTTGATCTGGCCGGTGACGAGATCTTCGACTCCCTTGATTGATCCGACGCGGAACGTGACGGTTTTGACCGCAGGCCCCACGGTGGGTGCCAACTGTCGTGGGGTTATCTCGGCATATGTCATTGCGATGACTTCGTGGATGTGGGTTTATGCGAATCGAGCGTCTCCGAGCTTAAGATCACAGGGCACGAGGAAGACAATGTTTACCCAGGTTCGGCCCCTCAATGTGAGGTAAAGACCTACTTCCTGCCTATCCTAGATTGGAATTGATATGAATATGGTGTTACAAGGGTTGGCGATCGAGGTAGCGAGTCGCCGTATGATCTAGGGTTTAGGGCTTGGATCCCTTCTACATCCCGCGAGTCCTCCTTATATGCACGAAGGCTCGCTAGGTTACAAGGAAAGTCTATTACCTTAGGAAAGTATCGACCGGAGTCCTTCTAGGAGACTACATATCTTCGTGTCTTCCAAGTCAAGTTATTTTCGATCTTCTAGATCTTTCTTGCGACGTCCTTGGTGTCGGCCCATGTTCGTGTAAGCCCGCTCATGGGGCGGCCATGATCCCATAATGAGTCGCACTTCTCTTGATGAGTCGCGGGTTAAGTATTCCCCCGACACCTGCAGCGAGCCCTCCACCGGCAGGCTCATCTCTGCCGGGCGCACAACCTAGCGCACACTCTGGGCCAAAGGGCCACTGCACCGAGCTCAACTCTGAGGTCACGGTGGTGGTGGATTGGACTCCACCATCACCTGCCCCGGTCACAGGTCAGACTCAGTTTCTGTCGCTTGTTCCTTTTGATCTGGGCGCAAACCCTGTCACTAAGACACATGGAAACCCACCGCCACACTCTGAGTTCCCTAAATTCGATGGTGAAAACCCGCGTCTCTGGCGCAAAGCTTGCGAGAAGTACTTCCGAATTTATGCTGTTGGATCGGAGTACTGGGTAGAGCATGCTACCATGCATTTTGTGGGCAATGTTGCTCTGTGGTTCCAAAGCGCAGAGGATAAATTAGGCGCAATCACCTGGCCTGATCTCTGTGAGGTTATTAGCAAGCACTTTGATAGGGGACAGTACCAGTTGCTGTACCGTCGGTCATTCAAGATACACCAAACTACCACTGTTAGCGATTTCATCGAACGTTTTGATACGTTGATGCACCACATGCTTGACTATAAGCCTGACTTAGACCCCATGTTTTTCACGGCTCGTTTTATTGATGGTTTGCAAAAGGATATTAGAGCTACTGTTCTTATTCAAATGCCAGATGATTTGGAGACTGTCGTAGCTTTGGCTCTTTTGCAGGAAGAAATCGGCGATGAAGGAGGAAACTCGGGCTCCCATGCAAAAGCTGGTACATCTTCGCGCGTCAACTTTAAAGCGCCAACTCCTCTTGTTACTCCTGTTGCTGGTAGGAGCAGGGCATTTTCTAATACCACTGAAGATCGAAGGGCTAATGATAATGCAAAAGGGGTTTCTGGTGCACATAAGTTCTCTGCACTGAAGAACTATCGCCGTGCTATGGGCTTGTGCTTCAAGTGCGGAGAGAAATTTAGTCCTACACACCAATGTGCGGCCACAGTTCAGATTCACCTGGTAGAGGAACTGTGGGAGATGCTGGATGGACCAGATAGCCCAGACTCGTTCACCACAGCGGTAGAAGGTGAACCAAGGGTTGATGCAGAATTGGGAGCTTTGTCGCAGCAAGCAGTGGCTGGGACAGAAAATAGTACTTGTTTTCGATTACTGGGTACCATCCAAGACCAACAGGTGTTGATGCTCATTGACTCGGGCTCTTCGGGGAATTTCATCAACTCCACATTAGCTGACAAGTTGCAAGGGGTTCAAAAAATGCACAATCCCATCAGAGTTCGTGTTGCAAATGGAGAGATCTTAACTGGGGATTCTTTCATTCCTGATTGTGCTTGGTCTTGTCAGGATGCTTCTTTCACCACCGATATGAAGATTATTCCATTACAGTGTTATGATGTGATTCTCGGCATTGAATGGTTGCAATCTCAAAGCCCTATGAAGGTGGACTGGGCCAGAAAATGGATTGTGGTGAACCACAAAGGCAGCAAACACAAGTTGTCTGGTGTGTTAGCTGATACTTCCTCCTGCAAGCCAATTTCCTTGTCAGAATTACAGTTAGCTGAGAAAACGGGTTCCTTCGTGTTCCTTCTGCAAGTGTGTGTTGTAGAGAAGCAAGACTCGAGTGGGATGCCTGCAATGATACTCAAAATGGTGCAAGACAATGTTGTTCTGTTCGAGAAACCAAAGGGACTACCTCCAAAATGATTGTATGACCATAAGATTCCTTTGCTGCCTGGTGCAACCCCGGCGAAGCTGAGGCCATATCGATATAATCCCATGCAAAAGAATGAAATCGAGAAGCAAGTCCAAGAATTACTGCAACAAGGGGTGATACAATTGCGTGCTAGCCCCTTTGCTGCCCCAGCTTTACTTGTTAAGAAGAAGGATTTGACTTGGCGTCTCTGTCAGGATTTCAGGGTTCTCAATGCCATGACGGTGAAAAACAAATACCCACTACCCATCATTGATGAATTGTTGGACGAACTAGCAGATGCTCACTAGTTTACCACCCTGGATCTCGTGCGGGCTATCACCAGATTAGGGTGGCAGAGGAAGATATTCTGAAAACAGCTTTTCAGACGCACCACGGGCACTTCGAGTACAAAGTCATGCCGTATGGCCTCATGAATGCCCCGGCAACCTTCCAGGGGATTATGAATGTAGTACTTGCACCAAGGCTGCGGAAGTTCATACTAGTCTTTATTGATGATATATTGGTATACAGCAAAAGCCTTGCAGAACACGTGAAGCACTTGCAAATTGTGTTCGATTTGCTCAACAAACACCAGCTCAAAGTGAAGAAATCTAAGTGTTGCTTTGCTCAACAGAAGCTCTGCTATTTAGGTCATGTCATCAGCGTGGAAGGGGTAGCAACTGACCCGGCGAAAATTGATCCTATTCTGCAATGGAAGTCTCCTACCAATGTGAAAGAGTTGCGCAAAGTGTTGGGAATGACTGGTTACTACCGAAAGTTCATAAAAGGTTATGGAATCATAAGCAAGGCGTTGACAGATTTATTGCGAAAAGGCACCCAATTCATCTGGACAAGCGAGACAGAGGCTTCTTTCCAATCACTAATGCAGGCCTTAGCCACGGCCCCGTGCTGGCGCTGCCAGATTTCTCCAAGAAATTCTCTGTGGAAACCGATGCCAGTGACAAAGGCATTGGCGCTGTTCTGCTCCAGGATGAACATCATTTGGCCTTCTTGAGTAAGTCCTTGGGTCCTAAACAGCAGGCTCTGTCAACTTATGAGAAAGAATGCCTAGCAATCCTCCTTGCAGTAGAAAAATGGCGACCATACCTCCAGCATGCAGAATTTGACATCAGAACTGACCAACGCAGCCTGGTTAACCTGACAGAATAGAGGTTGACCACTCCTTGGCAACATAAAGCACTTACCAAATTGTTGGGTTTGCAGTTCAAGATTTCGTACAAGAAAGGCAGAGAAAACAAGGTGGCGGATGCACTGTCAAGGCACCCATCCTTGCCACCAGAATCCTTGTTAGCAATTGTACAATGCAAACAAGTCTAGATAGAAGAGGTGAACCAGGGTTACCAAAATGATCCTCAAGCAGTGAAACTATTGGAAAAACTGAGTGTGTCGCCTGAGTTCGAACAATACACATTCAGAGATGGCATCATTCGGCACAAAAACAGGGTCTGGCTAGGCAATAACAGAAAAATGCATACTAAGGTAACTCAAGCACTCCACGATGGAGCGATGGGTGGCCATTCTGGGCTCTATGTTACATATCACTGCATCAAACACCTTTTCTCCTGGCCGGGAATGAAACAGTTCATCAAAAACTGGGTGCAGGGCTGTTCTGTCTGTCAGCAGGCAAAGGCTGAACGCATACCTTACCCAGGTTTGCTGCAGCTGCTAAAAGTCCCCAAGGGTGTCTGGGAGGTGGTAAGCATGGATTTTGTTGATGGCCTTCCAAAATCAGCTGGTTTTAACTGCATTATGGTGGTAGTAGACAAGTTCTCGAGGTATGCACATTTTATTCCTCTGACACACCCCTACACAGCACTGTCTGTTGCAATGGCATATATGAAGGAGGTGTTCAAACTTCATAGCTTGCCGCAAGCCATTGTGTCCGATCGGGACCCTGTCTTCACAAGTAAGATCTGGCAAGAATTGTTTCGGCTGTCTGACACCCAGTTATGCATGAGCACCGCAAGACAACCATAGACGGATGGCCAAACGGAGCGCGTTAATCAATGCATGGAAGGTTACTTGCGCTGCTTTGTTCACTCTTGTCAAACCAAATGGGCTCAATGGTTGCATCTGGCTGAGTTTTGGTACAACACAAGTTACCATTCCACTCTGATGAAGACACCATTCGAAGTCCTGTATGGTCACCCACCAAGGTACTTTGGTATCGACAGAGTTGAATCATGTGCCATACCGAAGTTGGAAGAATGGTTGCAAGAGCGAGATACAATGACCAAAATGCTTAAGTTGCATCTGGAAAGAGCTCAGCAGAGGATGAAATCTCAGGCTGATAAGGGGAGAACCGAGAGGGAGTTCAATGTCGGTGACTTTGTCTATCTGAAGCTCCAAACTTACCTGTAGTCCTCTGTTGCCCATCGTACTAATCACAAGTTGGCTTTCAAATTTTATGGGCCTTTCGAAATTGAACAGAAGATTGGTACCGTGGCATATAAACTGAAGCTTCCTCCGGCTAGCATGATTCACCCTGTCATTCACGTCTCGCAGCTTAAGAAGTCAGTGCCTAGAGACAAAGTCATTGTTGAGACTTTGCCTGGAGACCCTCCTCTCCTTCAAGTACCAGAGAAAGTGCTGGCGAGACGATGGCGTTCTTTGGGATCTTCTTCCATTCGTGAGGTGCTGGTTCGCTGGACTGGAATGTCTGACATGCTTGCTACTTGGGAAAACTTGCAGGAACTGAAGCGGAGGTTTCCGATGGCACCTGCTTGGGAACAAGTAGGTTCTGAAGAAATGGGGGATGTTACGGACCCACCTTCTACAGAAGACACGACTATGGGGCCACCAGTCAGCCACTCGAAGAGGAGCAAGTCGACGAGGGAGAGAAGAGAAGCCGTCCGATACAAAGGACCCGAATGGACGGTGTGGTGTGCGCCTCGTGCGGAGCTGCCACTGGATGGCGTGTTGAAGCAGTTATTTAAGCCTGCGTGCCTTGCTTTCCTTTCTAGCTTTTGAAGCCACGAACGAAACGGAGACTCTGTATCCCCGATCCCCTTTTCTTCTGCTTCCCAACCTCTTGCTTCTAAATCCTCCCTCCTGCTGTGAGAAAACCTTGTATCCACTGAATTGATGCTACTGTGGTGAGAATTGATAGAAGGTAGTACTGGGTTCCTATCACGGGCCAGGTTGTCGGGTCGGGCTGCCCGCAGCCCATGATCGAGTCGATAACGTCTCAACGATTCAAAAAAATCGAAAACCGCAAAACAATTAACGCGTCCGTTAATTATTAATTAATGACTCAATAAATTTCCCAGACTGCAAAAATATAGTCATCGGCTCGTTCTCGCAACCCGCGGCACGGCGCGGCGAGACGAGCGAGTGGCGGGGAGGAGGAGGAGTGCGCGAGAGAGAGCCTTGTGTTGTCACATGCTTACCAAGTAGCAGAACACTCCACCTTATATATTGGTGAACTCTCTCCCAACTAGTAATGTGGGACTAAACTTTAGTCACTCCCACAGCCAACAAGCATGAATGGGCAAAATGAGAATTGCAGAATTTAATTGTGCTTTAGGCTGTGGCCCATGTACAAGTCCATCAAATTCCAACAACATGCACCCATTAGGCAAAAATAAGAGTGCAGATTAGTTTTAAGCGTCTATAATCGATAAGTGAAGGGAGGTCTTTAGTTACGTTAGATCCTCAAGTTGTTTGCTTGATTATTGTTTCATGTTAATAGTATCACGAAGGATGCGTTGATTACAGCCAAACTGCTAGTGGGATTTTTGGCACCCAAAGTTTTTCGAGTGCCCTCTTTTACAATAGGACCAAACATAGTAATTAACACAGAGGTAAACATCGTTTTTGAAAAACGGCTGCACCCACTGCAATCTTCAATCTTTATCTGTATTTTCTTAAAACAAAACTACAGACAGAGAGTCATCTTCACTTCAATCTCTCTATCACACGGCAAAAAATCTTTTATACAGGAAAATCTCTTTAACATAAAAACCGAAAACGAAGCGGAACCAAACCGAACAGTTTTCTTCCGGGACATGGCTCAATGGTTGTGCTTATAATAGACTACCAACATGACCATTATGTGAACCCCTGTCATAATCATCCCAACACGAAGGAAGCACACAAATCCACCCACCAGTGTTAAGAGACAGAACAGAGTACATATTACAGTTAATAGTTCAGATTTTTTTCTTCGAAACGGAGGCAAAAGCTTTGTCTCATCTTATTAATTAAGAGGAAGTTTAGCGGAACAATTTTTGGAACCACTCAATAGGTGGTTCCCGGAAAATAAAGTCTACTCTCGTGGCATAATACAACTCAAGCGATTGGCGCCCGCGATGACCCAAAGACGGGCCTCCTCTCTAATCTTACTTACAACAAAATGGGGCATCGATGATGCGTTTCGAAAACTCTTGCGTTTCTTTCCTTTCAAATCTGCCACACCGTGAGCATGACGAGGGATGCAATCGCTTTTTTCCTATGGCCATTTGATAGGCAAAGATGCTCCAACCACTCCTTAATCATGCCGAAAGTGCTCCAATCCTCCAAGACCAACTTGGGCAACCCCATCCACACCTTGAGCTCGCTCAAAATTCTCAACCAGTAATAGCATTTGAAGAGGAGGTGAGGGGTGATTTCTTGTGCTTGGTTACATAGTTGACATACACCGCTATCTGGCCAACCCCTCCTAGCTAGCCAATCCTAAGTCTAAATCCTATTTTTCTTGACAATCCAAGCAAAGAACTTGCACTTGTGGGGAGTTCAATTATTCCAAATCATCTTCTTCATGTTGGTTGCCATGGCCCCTTCAAATTGAAACTTGTGTTCCGAGGAAGCCTTACATTCAAGGGAGGGCGTGAGGTTCTAAATGATCAAATCCGGGTTGCTTTGGTGAAGGTGAACAAGATGAAGCTTGACCCAAAATTGTTGTAGTAGTTGAACGGTGAAGCCCTGTGAGGTGTTGATATTCTAATCCAAGAGTTCGCATGCATAGCTTTACTAACATTGCGCTTCTTGCACTTAGAGAGAGCAAAAATACTGGGAGCAATGTTCTTCGGCTTGAGCAAGTGAGCCAAGAGGAGTGCAAAAATTCCTTAGTCTTGCCGTCTCCAGTGGTGATAGTAGCCGCCACATATAAGGTCCATGTCGGTGTTGTCACAAGGGTTCCCGAGGCCCACCCAAGGTCTATCCTTGTCCTTCCATTAATTGGAGCCAAGGCCACCGCAACCGGAGAGCCCTTTGGCCGTGTCAAGAACCCCGAGACCCCCAAGATGATTATACAAACCGTCTCCCAATAGACTTTGCATTTTTCCCCGGTCACTTTATCCGTTGCGGCCCAAAGGAAGGCTCACTCAATATTTTTCGCCTTTTCCAAGAGACCTTTTGGTAGCAGAAGAGGGGTGATGTGGAACACTAGTTGGGCTGCAAGCACCGACTTTACCAAGGTGGTTGGGCCAATGGTGGTGATGTCCTTTCCGTGCCAAGTAGGGAGCTTCCCGGCGATTTTGTCCTCAAGATATTGAAGGTCCGCTCTATTTAGCTTGAACGGAGAGTCGGAGAGGGGAAGGCCGAGGTAGCAGATACTGAAGTTAGATTGCACGCCCGGGAAGCTTTGAAGAATTTGCTCGAGGTCAAGATTGTCGCACCTAATGGGAGCCACCATGAATTTCTCAAGGTTTGTAACCAACCTAGTCACCTCGCCGAAACCCGTAAGGATGCTAGTGATATGGTCAATGTCCTCTTTCAAAGGAGCAACAAAAACAGCGGCATCATCCGCATAAAGTGAGCAACCAAGGCGGGCCGCGCGCCCTCCCTCTAAGCCGGTGTAGGGGTCCCTTCTCGGTTAGTCCAGAAAATGATAAAAGAGACTAGGTCTGGGGCTACGTTACAAATCCTCATGTTGCCCGCTTGATTAACAGAGCCACGGAGGATGCGTTGATTTATCCAAACTTCTTGTGGGATTTTGGCGCCAAATATTTCGAGTGCTCTCATTATTTTTCCCTTCAATGTGTAATTTCAAGTTTCATAGAAAATTCGATGTGTAAAATAATATGGGAACATGGTATGAACCTGTAGAAAATCGTTAAGAAAAAGTTCTCACTAGTATTTGTTTTAGTTACCCACCGATAGTGGGATGTTCTTCATTCATTTGTGCTGTTTTGTACAAAATTCCCCACAATGTTGAAGCAACCTTTTTTAGGTGCTTTTTTTCTTTCTTTCTAACAAGTCTTTTGGCGCCACTGACGCTTTTAGGAACGCCCTAGGCGGTGTAACAAGTTCAGATAGGCCGAGAACAGGGCAAACAATTTAATCAAGTGCGGTCATCTGATTTGATCTTGTGTTATCAGGCAATGACGCAGGTGCAAACGACAGAACATGGCCCTCTGCTCATACTTCACCATTGGGATCGGGGAGTATCATGACCACACGGCAGCTCGTAACCGATCATGTTCCGCCTTCTCGGCTTTCTTCTCTGCTGCCTTTCCTGGATGCTCACGGAATCAAAAGCATCGTCACAGTATGTCACACACGCAGCCCCGGACTCAGATACCAGAGTCAAATCCGAACACATCGGTCTCCCAACGTGACTGCTGAGACTCCAGTATTCCCCTGATTCAACGAATTGCAAGTCCTCATGTTGATTGCCTGTATCGGTGCTACGTTTTTGGTTCGAATGTAGTTTGAGTGCGTTACAACTTAAAACAGTGATGTACAACAGGAAAATTTGGAATCCCCCACACTGTACCCAGATATCATAAATAATCAGACACGACATGTTGCAGGCTTGCATAATTGAATGTATGCACAAATTAGGTATCTACTTATTCTGCTGCTGAGCACATCGTGAGCCCGGATGGTGGGAGATTTGAGTTCGATCAACCCCAACTACTCTTTTATGTACAACATGAGGGGGTTGGTGTTCCGATCTCCAAAGCGCATTTCTGTACCTGCAGGGCGTATCTGCATGATGTAGCAAGGAATGTTTTGCTGAGCATGACACCAACTTGTAAGAACGATCAAAATTCATCTTATATAGTTCCCAGTCAAGAAAAATGAAATTTAATCATGCTATTGAGTCCGTAAGATGGGATGACTAACAAACAACGGACCTGTTGACTGCTTTCAGTTGATATGAGAGGAAGTCCATTTCTTAAGTCCAGTCGACGCCATTGCATTTCGTATAGTTTACTAAAATGCAAGGAAGAAAAATGCATTTAGGCTTTGGTCTTCCGAACATAAGCTTGTGATCCATGGAAAACAGGGATGCACCAGCTTATATTTGCATGGTCGAGAAGACAGTCCCTGCAGCAACAACCATGTATACTTTAGCATGACATACTGAACCGAAAATATGTAAAACTGTCAACTCTGCGAAAAGCATGATCCATAGTACGAGTATACCTCAAAAAGAACTCAGTGATATGTGTTGTGCAGATAGAAATGTGTGCTTTAACAAGCTAACCAGAAATCAATTCACATATTCCCATCAATTTTGACCTTTAGCTTGCTCGTTGCTAGCGCCCTGCTTTGTGCAGCAAGCATCTTGCTGCACCCGCCATGGCAGCTTACATTCAGTTCTTCCAGCGAAGGTGGGAGGCCCTTTGCTGGCAGCCACAGTATGCGCTGACAATGCCTGATCTCCAACTTCTTGAGGAAAGGAAGGCTGTGCAGCTCCGCAGGAAGATCCATGAGATATTTGCATTTCCAGAATTGGAGCTCTTGCAGGGACACGACGAGCAGAAGCGCTCTCTCTTGCTCATTTGTCAGTCGTATTGCTTCACTCTCGCAAGTCCGTATTTCTAAGCGTTGTAGGGATGTGAGCTGCTTGCAGAATGGCGTGGTAAGGATACAGGGGTCATCGGTCACAAGCTTTTCCAGTTGAGGGCATAGGCATAACCTTGCCTTGACAAATGCTCCAAAAATGGAGGCAAACTGGGTGAGCTGAATATGCTCAAATGTCTGACAGACTGGAAGCCCTCTAATGCGGTGAGCGAGGGACATCCCAAAATATTCAACTCCTCCAGTGCCGTGCATGAATGCAGCAGTAGACATTGCAACTTGCATTGCCCCATATTTGGAAAGTTTTGAGGCAGGTCAGATTCCTTGGAAAGCATAGCTGCAGCATTACTCCGGAATAATTGCCAATCACAAGTTGTCCAAGTGATTGAGGGAGGAAACATCTTCCATTCATCTGGTCATCAATTCCGTCAATATGCACCAAAGATGAGAGGAGCTCAGGGCAAGACCAAATTTTAGCTTCTCGAGGGAGGTAAATCCAGATAAGTCCCCCTTGCTACGGTTAAATGTTAGATAAGGGCATACCGCAATGTCCATCTGTTTGAGAGTAGAGAGTATAGTTAACGGAATGTGCAATAGTCCTTCTGGAGCTGAGCTTCCAATGCGTAATCTGGATATCCTGATGACGAAGCTTGCAGGGTTGAGATAAGACTTGACTGACTGTTTTCTTCCTCTTCTATAGATAACTGTGTTATCTGTTGGCAGGCCCCTAATATCAATACCATTAGAGCCGGCGCATGTCGCAGCATCAGAGATAGCCACTTCCCTGCTATACCACACGAATGAATCTCAAGATGTTCAAGAGATGGGAGGGCAATGCAATTTGCAGCTATCACATCTTCATAGGTATGCTCTGGTATATCTGAAGAGAAAAGTTTTTCGCAGTCGCTTATTTTCAAACTCTTTAAGGAGACTAGCTGACTAAATCCTTTAATGGAATAGACATCAGATTTCTGCAATGCCTGATACACAAGTATTTAAGGCCCCTTAGATTATGGAATGCTAATCTTCTGTAATCCAGTGTCCACATCTCATAAGACCCAATAAACACTAATTGGCCCGAAATTTCTAATGTTTCTCTGGATGGTACCTTCATCATTGGAAGTGTTGAAAACTCTGATAAATAATTCAGAACAGTTGGTTGAAGGTGGAAGAGGGTGCATTACTTCCAAATGAGGACAATCATAGATAATTAGCTTTCTAAGACCGGGCAACCATGACTTCATTTTGCTTCGAAATCATTGCAATTCTCAAACAAATCAAAAACCTCAGTTCACGGCACATCTGGATATTCAGTACTCTCAAACTAGAGTTCAGATCCCACATGGAAGTGCAAGAACATTTCTCCAACTTTGGCATTTCAATTAAAATCAGCTCCTCCAATAAAGGAAATGTTGCTTCTGTTACTTTCTGCATCTTGCACAACTTCAACTTCGTAAGAAACGGAAACATTTCTAGAGATGGAAGTATTTGCCATTCTCCACAATCCTCTAGATGAAGTGTCTGCAAAGAGGTAACTGAGATATTGGTGGCAAGCCAACTTGGGGGGTAGCACCATTGTACCCAAATATCCGCAATGCTTTAAGCCTCATGTGGTTCAAGACCCTCAAGCACCTCTCTTGCTATGTCACTGTGATAAGTGTACTTCCACGACAAGCACAACTTTTCTAAGTGTATTTTGTCCCTCAATTTTGCTCCACGAGCCTCAGCTGTAGTGGTAACATTTTCAAGTTGTGAGATACCAAGTTGTACAAGCCCGTTCATGGATTGAAGCTGTGTTATCTCAAAGCTGCTAGAATTTTGAACCCTAAAATCATGTAGCTCCAGAAGGGATGTCATGTTACCAATACCAGCAATGGAGGAGGACAGTCCTTTTGCAACAATATGCCGCAGGCTAACAAGATTATTGATACCATTAGATATAGTTGGACCAGTGTATGAGCCAATATCTAATACTTGAAGATGGCAAAACTTGCTCAAAACTTGAGGTAAACCATCCCATCCCCGGCTTAAGGGCCTTCAGATAGCGAAGATGTGTAGGATTTACCAAAGTGCATATGAAGGAATTAAAATCAGAAGATTTTGCAGACATTTGCAGCACACGCAAATTATGTGCCTTCTTTAATATATCTTGAAAGGATTGGAAGAAGAAAGAGTCATACTGCCCAATTAACACCAGTGTCCTCAATCTTCTTACTGATGTAACTGTATTTCGCAGATTTTCTTCAAACTTAAATTACGAGGTATGCTTCCATCTTGATCTTTGCAGTATGCAGAATCAGTTACTACAGACAAATGTTGTACAGTTGGCAACAATTCATTGCACTGTAGATCATCTATAACTGCACATTCACTTCTTGAAACCATCCGTGCAAAATCATGCATAAGGCCACACATAGCATAGCAAGTTTGACTGCCTGGAAATGACCCTTCTACTGAAGCTGGATTTTTTAAACCCATGATAAAAATTTCACCTTGAAAAAGGAGTATCTTGTCATTGCTTTCAACTTGCTGAAAGAAGCCTAGGTTCACCAAATCAGTCAGATAACACTGTCCTGTCTCCTCCAGTTTCTCACCTGAATCGTTACACTTCACAAATCCTTGTGAAATCCAAATGCAGACCAACTCATCACCAAGAAACTGATAATTGTAGGGAAATATAGAAATATACGAGATACATTGTTGTAGATGGTAGGGTAGTTGATCATAGCTAAGCTTTAAAGCGGGCATGATGCCTCTACTTAGTTGTAGGGATTTCCAACGTTCATTCTTCAAAATGTTACTCCAATGATCAACGGTAAGTTGCTTTCTTAGTAGTTCTCCTGTAGATCCAGCTGCTAACGGGTTGCCCTTTAACTTCGCTGCTATTTGACGCCCGATGATGCTTAGACTTTGATGTCCTTCATAGTTCTCATCACCAAATGCACATGATTTGAACAATAGCCAAAAATCATCATTAGCCAAAGCACCTAAATTGACTGGTTCGAGTGTCCCTATCCTTTGTGCAACAGAGAAATTTCTAGTTGTGACTTTACATTACCCTTCACATGACTTGACATCATTGGAGACAACAGTTTGTTCCATAGGTAAGCATCTAGGTTGTCCCAGACATCATCTAAAATGAGCAGAAACTTTTTCGATTGGAACTCCATGTGTAGCTTCAAGATCTCCTGAAGCTTTGCAAAGCTGCTTATGCCTTCATGTCTTTCTTGAGAAACGAAGTCTAAAATCTCTCTTGTAAGCCTTACTTCATCCAAGTTGATAGACACCCATAGCCATATCCGCTCAAACTGCTCTTTCACTAGTGGATCATTATATATGAGTTGTGTGAGAGCTGTCTTGCCAATCCTCCAATGCCTACAATAGGAAGCACATATACACTTTCATGTTTCTCAGCTGTAATCATCTTTATGATGGTGTTCTTTTCTGAATCTCTTCCATATATTTTTTGCTGATTCAGACTTGATGTTGTTGGACACACATCTGAGCATGTACCACGGCAGTGATTTGAAATTGTATCAAAGGCTGATCCATGCATCTTTAGAGTGTCTCTCACATCCGCTTGGATGTCTTGTAACTGACGAGTTATTAACTTTATCCTATTGGAAAATTCGGCCTTGCGCCAACTGTGTATGTTATTTGCGGTGATTTGTGCTGACTCCCCATCTCTTCTCCTTTTTCTTCCAATTGAATCACCAGTTACAATAGGCGCAGCATTTTCAGTAGGATCACTGCTGCTGTAATATGAAAGATATTGTAGATTGGCTATTAGAAATACAATTTTGTGCAGATATACACCATGGCATAACATGTATCTTAGTGAAAATTGGTATAACAATATAAATATATGACATGCATTCCGTACAAAAAAGAAATTTTGTGCAACCTAAGCATGCACACTCTGCACTGTTCAAGATGTACAGGTTTGTCTTCTTTGTGCAAACACTTAGTCACATTTGGCACATAGTTTTCCATGGTTACTTGCTATAGCAATGATTTATATCTACAATAATTACAAAAATGATCCATATCTTTTTATGAGAAAATAAATTTTGAATATTGGTGGACATCCATGCGAGTGACAAAATATCTTCCTTCACTAAAATGACAGTGGGGCATCGATGAGATACATTCAAACAAACTTAACACTAAAAACAGGTGCACAAATATGAGTAATTTAGGATCCGAGGAGAACATACGGCAAGATATTAAAATGCCTTGAAGGGTTTGGCTGCTGGTCAGTTGCTCCAAGTTTCTTTTCACAACCCTCCATGTTGACATGGTTGTGCAAAACCGATGTCCCTTTGTCAGCCCCGCACTCAACCACTTGTTGACAGTGTTTACACTTGGCTTTCACAGCTTTCCGTTGTGTTCTTCTGTGATATCAAAATCATCCCATGCCTTGGACCGTTTGTTCCCACCACTGCTACTAGGTATATCAGCATCACTGCCCCTTGATCTCTGAACTACTCGTGCTGCTTCATGCATTCCTTCAGTATCGTCCCATGTAACTAAGAAGAAAAAACAAATTGGTAGTATGGTCATGCTTGGTCTAACCAACTGTAACATTTGAATTCTATATCCAAAAGCTGAATTGCAAATCGCGAGTTCAACTCAAAAAGGAAAAATTAAAAGGCTTCGACCATCACGGGCAACGGCAAGTGGGAAAGGGCCTCGCTGGGGTTGAGGGAGGTAGCCGGTGAGGAAGAAGAATGTGTAGCAGAAGACGTTGTCATGAGTGTAAAAGAAATCTTTGGTGAGTGTGTCGTGCGGTGTGTATTGGTAGGGAGAGCGACGCAGCAGAACACTTGCACGATACAGTGCCCTCTCATTCCTTTTTTGCTGATGTTATTGACTACTGAGTGCTACTTGGGCCTATTTGTTTCACTGCTATTGCGTGCATCATTGAAAAAGAACGAAAGATGATTTGGGCTATTTGGGGCTATTTAGATCAGCCTGAAGGCAGAAATAAGAGCAGAACCATTCGCAAAAAGAAAGAGAGAAAAAATAAGAGCAGAACCTGCTGTTTCGCCCAGCGGCAAAATTTGGTCATCTCCGATACCGAGACTGTCGCGATGATTTTTGTTTATGGTCACTGTCGCAATGTTCAAATAGGACATCTCAACAAAGTGACCGACAAAAATAGGCCACATTATCATGGTAAAATGGGCATATGATCCAAGCCCAAACTGTTTTGGGGCATACAATCAACTCCATGTTCCTATCGCCGTCTATCCGAATCAGCGCACTCGGATGGATCTACAGAGAGAGAGATATAGCGCGTACCTCCTTGGACCTGCTGTTGGAGCCTGCAGTAGTCGAGGTCGTCGACCACGTCGTCGGCTTCGTAGAGCAGCTCCTTGAGGCGATCGAGGGATCGGGCCAGCGGCACGTCACCGGCCGCCCTCCCCCTCACGGCACCGACCACCATCTCGACTCGCTCGACCTCGCGCTTGAGCTCCTCGGTGTCATCGGCAAGCCCGGCTTCGCGGATCCACGCAGCAAGCTTGCCGGTTCGGAGAGTCGCAAGGACGGTGTCCGCCAGCCACCCAATCGCGGCCGCCATCAGATCCGGCGAAGCAGGTCGCTTCTCCAGTCTCCAGCGATGGTCAGTGGAGCTAAGAATACAATGCAGCGGCGAAGCAGTTCGCTTTCCCCTTTCCTTCGAGTAGAGATTCCTTGTATTTTGAATTTTTTAAAAGAGAGGGATCAGTGGAGCTCTCGGTAGCAAAATCACTTTCCGCTTTTTCACTTCGTGAGCGCGCGGCGGGGAAATATTGTCAGACAATCGTACCAAAAAAAAATGGAAAAAAATATTGTACACAACAAAAGTTCTTTTTTGCTAGAGCATCACCATAGACGTGTAAACGGATCGGATCGGATCGGATTTTGCATCTACCATATCATTCACCATATTCTTTTCTCGGATTCGGATCGGATCGGATAATAAACGGTTGCGGATTCGGGGCGGATAGATATAGTCACGGATTCGGAACGGAAACGGAGCGGATTCGGGGCGGAAAGAAAATTAGTCAGATCGGTATGCGCAATATACATCATCAACCCACATAACCAAAAACAATAGCTCAACAACGTAATAATCTAACAAAGTTGTACTCTATTAGTTTAGGCAAATAGAACTAACTACAAATTGTGCTCCAAAATGAACTTCACAACTTAATAACTACAAATTGTGCTCTATTAGTTTAGACATTTCTGTAGAAAATCGGATTATTCAGATTATAACCATCGGATAATCCTAATTAATATTCGGATAATCCATATTCGGATGCTATTTCACATACCATATCCTATACCGTATCCGGGTGCTCAGTTTGGAATCGGATATCCTTATCCGACAGATTCTTCGGAACCGGATATGGATTCTTTAAAACGGATTCGGCGACGGATTCGGTACGGAAATTATCCTATCCGTTTACACCCCTACATCTCCAATAGGCGCCCAAATTGGACCGCGCGCTAGACAACGGCTTTTTCGCGCGCGTGGGGCCATTTCGCCCGTTCCAGAAGGCGCGGGAAAAAAGGGCGCGATCGGAAAACCGAAGCGCGCTGGCCAAAGCGCTAGGTTTGGCGCTATATAGCCTGCCCCGCGTCCACAGCGCGCTCACTCCACGCGTCTCCCCGCTTTTCCCCAACCGTTTTTTCCTCTCCCGCCACCGCTCGGAATCCGCCGCCGCCACCGCACCGCGCGCCGTCGCCACCATGCCTCCGTGCTGCAGGAGCCAGTCCGGGTACCGCGGCGTCCACGCGCGCCCGAACGGCACATTCTTCGCCGAGATCTGGTCCGGCGACAGCCGCGTCCCGCTCAGGACGTTCGAGACCGCGGTGGAGGCCGCCCGCGCCTACGACGCGGCGGCGTGGAGGCTCTGCCGCTCGCGCCGCACCATGAACTTCCAAGACTGCCGCAACGTGCAGGAGGCGGCGAACAGGGCGCCTCAGCCGCGCCTCGTCACCGCCGAAGACCGCCGCGAACACCGCCTCCGTACGACGCTCCGCCTAGTTGCGGAGCGGGACCAGCGCGCCGTCGACGACTAGTACCGGAACCACCCGGAGGCGGAGAGAGAGGAGATGGAGTTCTGGAACACCCGCACGGCCGAGCGCGAGGAATGGCGGCAGGAGCGCAGCTAGGCGAAGCGGCAGGCGCCAGGCGGAGGCGGAACTGGCGGCAGGCCTCGCCACCTGGCCCGCCGGCGACCCCAGGTGCTACGCGATGGCGGAGGAGATTTCCGATACCACCAACTCCGACTCGGATTTCTCCTCCTCCGACGAGTTCTAGAGTTCTAGGCGGAGGCGCCGCCAGGCGAAGGAGCAGGCGCTGGCGGCTGCCGGCGTAGTTCGTAGTTTTAATCAAATCGTGTCCGTGTTCGTGTTTGTGTGTTCGTGTAATCGAGTCTGAGTTCAATAAAATGCTATTTTCAGTCTATTTATTTTGTATTTTTTGATCTTGTTTCGTCTTGGTTTGTGGCAGATCTAGGTTTGTGGCGCGCTATTTTAGCGTGTCTGGTAAACTACTACGCTATATTTTTGGGGTCGGGTAAACCGATTTCGTCCGCGGCGCGCTAAAAGTGCTATTTGGGCGCTGCAAAAAAAAATTAGGGCGCCGGAACATAACGCAGCTGTTGGAGATGCTCTTAGAGAAAGCCATCCTGACATTTTATTAATTGACAAATTGGTTTACATCATCTGCTACTGCTAACAAACCTGCAATAAAATCAGGTGGCTCCTCATGCCAAACAAAAGAATGAGGACCTTCTAATCATAGAATCTGATGCCCAAGTTGTGGTTAACTTGTGCAATTCTGGCAGTTTTGAAAGAGCAGACATAGCTCCCTTATGCCACGAAATCATAGAGTTGAGTAAGGGTTTTGAGGATTTTGCTTTAGGTCACTCATAAATTAGAGATATATGGTGGTCAGTTTTTCCCCCATAAATTGAAATGAAGAGCAGTTGGCTGATCTTCTCTAACGACTCTATATGTAACTCAGGTAACTCATCCTGGCCTTCATTTCTTACTCCATTGACCAGAGCTCCAGCGTACCATGATAACCACATGTAAAAGCATACAACAAACCAAGCTACCACTGCCAAAAGTTCTCCGTATGGACCAGATGAGGAGCAAAATTGCCCGAAGTCCCAAGCACAATTTGAATTACAACGAGGCCTTCCCGCGTCAAAGGCAGATTAAAAAACTGAGTCCCAGAGCGTACTAAGAAGAGATGCTACTATACAGACAACAGAGATAGCATCACCACGATGATAAGTAGTACTAGTAGGCAGTCGCGAAGTTCATTACTGTAGTTGCAGAGCATAGGTGCATGGTGTAAGAACGAAAGAGCTTCTACATTGAATTTCTAATCAAAGAAATGAAAGTCCATGCATCTTGTTTAGTTGATAAGACGAGATGAATAAAAAAGAACAAAACGTGCAAGTTTACCAGTTATACATGACATATGTTGAGCAGCTTGAATCTTGGTTTTGGAATGAGCCCGATGTAAATTTATGAGGATATGTCAGCGCCGAATGTATACCATGATAATATACAAGACAAGCTGACCTAAAAAATAACCCAGCTAATACATGTCATACGTGCAGAAACATGTGCATCGCAAGTTATCATGTACACCAATTCACATTTACATAATCGATATAGACTGTTAGCTTGCCCGTTGCTAGCAGCCTGCACTCACCAGCTAGCTCCTTGCTGCACTCATGATATACAGTTGTTCCAGCGAGAGTGGGAGGCCTGTTTCGGGCAGCCTTGAGATGAGCACACAATGATATATCTTCAACTTCTTGAGGGAGGGAAGGAGGTGAAGCTCCGCAGGAAGATCTAGTAAATCACAACGATTGAATTCGAGCTGTTGCAGGGACTTGAGGAGCACAAGCGCTGTCCGTTGCTCTTCTGTTAGCACCAAACAATCAAGTTTTAGGCATCGGAGGGAGGTGCGGTCCTCGCAGAATGACGTGGTAAGGAGAGATGCGTCATCGATGTCAAGTGTTTCCAGCCGAGACCATAGTACACAGCCCTGCCTTGAAAAGCTCTCCAAGCATGGACGCAAGCCACGGCAGTGGGACAGTGCAAAATGCCTGAGGCTGCCAAAGGATTGCAAGCCCTCTAGTGCAGTAAGAGGTTCACAATATTCAATTTTCAATTCTTCCATTGCTGTGCACGAGTGCAGCTTTAGAGATTGCAAACCTATTTTCCTTTTTAGTCCGATCAACCTGGGCTACGCCCTATCGACAATTTTTTAAGGCTGCTGGTCTTATTTGGAAAGCAGAATTGCAGCGCCTTTTGGGGATACTCATAGATTGCAAGCTCTTGAAGTGATTCCGGGAGGAGCCATCTTCCATCTTTATGCACCAAAGACGAAAACAGCTCAGGGCATCCATAAATGCGTAGCACCTGAAGGGAGGTGAATCCGGAAAGGCCTTCCTCGCTCCGGTTAAATGTTATTAGAGGAGGGCAGTCGATAATAGTTATCTTCTTGAGAGAAGAGATGAGATTTAACGGAATGTGCACGAGCCCGTCCCAAGCTAACCCTGTCAGTGGGTCATCTTGCTCTCTTGATGACGAGCCTTCCTCTTCTGTCGATAATAAATTCCGTTCCTCTAGGTGTGGCGCATGTGGAAGCAATTGAGATAGCCGCTTCGCTGCCTTTTTACGTGCCCTCATAGGGAGACTGTCAAGAGCTGGGAAGAATTTTGTAAGACTTTCCATAGATGGACCGTCTTCTGTCGATAATATATCCTGTAAATGCAATTCCTCTAGGTCTGGCGCATGTCGCAGCAACAGAGATAGCCACTTCCCTGTTATTCCACAATCCTTGATACTGAGACTTTCAAGAGATGGGAAGGCCTTGCCATTCGCAGGTGTGCCATCTTCAAGGGTATGCTCTGGCATCAAATCTAAAGAAAAAAGTTGTTCGCACATGCTTATTTCCAAACTTTTCAAGCATATGAGATGACTAAATCCTTTGAACGAAATAAAAGTTAGATTCCGGCAACACCCTATGGTCATTGATTTGAGGTTTCTCAGATTATGGAACGCCAAATTTTTTTCATCCAGTATCCTCAGTTCATCACAAGATTCCTCCAAAAAGTCATCTCCATACTCATTTAAAACCCCAATCTGTAACTTTTCACTAGATGGTCCGTCCATATATGGAAGTGTTGGAACTCTTTTGATGAGTAGCTCAGAAACGGTAGTTGAAGGAGGAAGAGGTTTCAACACTTTCAAATGAGGGCAATCACTTAGAACGAGTTTTCTAAGACCAGACAACCATGGCCTCTGCCTGGTTTCCGATTTATCATTGTTCTCAAACAGATCAAATTCCTTCAGTGCTTCACAATCCTTGATCTCCAGTGCCCTTAAGCTAGCGTTCAGACTCTCCACAGAAGTGCTTGAGCATCTCACTAAATTGGCATATTAATTAAAACTAGTTCCTCCAGTGAAGGAACCAATAGTTCTGTTACTGCCCACATCCTGCTCAACTTCAGCTTTGTAAGAAATGGAAGACTTTCCAGAGATGGACACTCTTTTGTCAATATATCCTCTAAATGTAATTCATGCAGGTCTGGCATATGTCGAAGCAAATACATAGCCACTTCCCGGTTATCCCACATGACTTGATACTTAGACTTTCAAGAGATGGGAAGGCCTTGCCATTCGCAGCTGTCCCATCTTCAAGCTCCGGCATCACATCTAAAGAGAAAAGTTGTTCGCACATTGTTATTTCAAACTCTTCAAAGAGACGAGATGACTAAATCCTTTGAACAAAATAGAAGTTAGATTCCGGCAACCCTCTATGCTCATCGATTTGAGGTTTCTCAGATTATGGAACGACAAAATTTTGTCATCTAGTATCCTTAACTCATCAGAAAATTCATCAAAATCTTCCTCTCCATACTCATCAAAAACCCCAATCTGTAACTTTTCACTAGATGGTCCCTTCAAAGTCGGAAATGTGGAAACTCTTCTGGTGAGAAGCTCATAAACGGTGGTTGAAGGTGGAAGAGGCTTCAACACTTCCAAATGAGGGCAATCACGAAGTATTAATTTCCTAAGACCAGGCAACCATGACCTTTGCCTTGTTTCCGACTCATCCTCATCCTCAAAAAGATCAAATTTCTTAAGTGATTGACACTTCTTAATCTGCAGGACTCTTAAGCTAGAGTTCAGACTCTCAACAGAAGTGCTTGAGCATCTCACTAATTTCTCCATTTTAATTAAAACTAGCTCCTCCAGTGAAGGAACCAATACTTCCGTTACTTCCCACATTCTGCTCAACTTCAGCTTTGTAAGAAACGGAAGACTTTCGAGGGATGGAAGTATTCTCCATCCTCCACAACCATTGAGATGCAGCGTCTGCAAGGAGGTAACTGAGATATTGCTGGCAAGCCAAGTTGGTGAGGAGGTACCGTTATACCCCGATATCTGGAGATGCTTTAAGTCCACATATGGTTCAAGACCCTCAAGCACCTCTTTTTCTATATCTATAGAAGGATCACCATCATCCATTGGCAAAAGCTCCTCAAAAGGTTCAAAGCTAGAGTCACTCCTATATTCCTCATCCGGAAAGGCATCCATCCAGGACAAATTTGGCTTGTTCACATCCTTCCAGGACAAGTGCAGTTTTTCCAAGTATTTTTTGTTTCTCAGTCCTGCCCCATATGCCTCCTCCCGAGTTTTAACATTGTCAAGTTGAAACACCCCAAGTTGTACAAGCTCGTTCATGGATTGGAGTTGTGATATCTCAAAGCAGTTAGGACGAAATTGAACTTTTAAATCATGTAGCTCTTGAAGTGATGTCATGCTACCAATTCTGGCAATTGAAGAGTATACTCCCTTTTCTGCAACAAGATGCCGCAGGCTAACAAGATTCTGCATGCCATCAGGTGGAGTGGGATCGTTGTCTAAGCCAACATCTAATACTTGAAGATGAAAAAACTTTGTCAGAACTAGTGGCAGAGCCCCATCCAAACCATCATACTCATGTTTTACATAGCGAAGATGCTTAGTATCTAATAAACTGCAAAGGAGGATACTAAAATCAGCAGATGTTGCGGACATTTGCACCAGACGTAAATTAAGTGCGATTCTGAATTTTTCTTGGAAAACTTGGAAGAAATGAGAGTCATATTTCCCAATCAACACCAATGTCCTCAATTTTCTCATTGATATAACAGTATTTCTCAGTTTATCTTCAAACTTTCTATTGCGAGGTATGTGCCCAAGCTGGTCTGTGAGGTATGCAGAATCAGTTAGTACCGACAAATGTTGTATAGTTGGCAACATTTTATTGCCCTGTATACCATCTATGGTTGCACACTCAGTCCTTGAAACCATCCTCGCAAAATCGTGCATGAGACCACATGCAGAATACCAAATTTGACTATCTAGAGAGAATTCTTCTTCTTGTTCAACTTGCTGGAAGAAACCCAGATTCACCAAATCAGTCAGATATTCCCATCCTGTCTCCTCCAATCTCTTAGTCAAACAGGTGATGTTCACAAATCCCTGAGAAATCCAAATATAAACCAAATCCTTACCAAAGAACTTATGTTTGTCCGGGAATATAGAACAATATGAGAAGCATTGCTGCAGATGGTACGGCAGCTGATCATAGCTAAGCTTCAAAGCAGGTATGATGCCTTCACTGAGTCCTAGTGATTTCCAATCTTCTTTCTGGAGAATGTTACGCCAATGATCCACAGTAAGATCTTTTCTTAACAGAGCCCCTACAGATACTGCAGCTAGCGGGCTGCCCTTTAACTTCTCTGCTATTTTCAGTCCAATAGTGCTTAGGTTCCTGGGAACTTCATAGTTCTCATCACCAAATGCTCTTGATTTGAACAATAGCAAAAAATCATCATTTTCCAAAGCACTTAATTTGACTGGTTTGAGTGTGCCTAACCTTCTTGCAACAGACAAATTTCTAGTTGTGATTAGAACCACATTCCCATTACCCTGACCTGATATGAAAGGAGCCAACAATGTGTCCCATCGGCAGTCCTTCATGCTATCCCAGACATCATCAAAAATAAGTAAGGACTTTTTTGAGTTCGTATGACTCTTCAAGATCTCCTGAAGCTTTGCAAAGCTGCTTATTCCTTCATGCCTTTCTTTGGAAACAAAGTCTAGAATCTCCCTTGTGAGTCTACCTCGTCAAAGTTGCAGGACACCCAAACCCATATCCTGTGCTGAAACTGACTTTCCACTTTTGGATGATTGTATATAAATTGAGCGAGAGCTGTCTTCCCAACACCTGCAATACCTACAATAGGCAGAACCCTTACACCATCAGATTTGTCTTCTAGTATCACGTTTTTTATGTAATCCTTTTCTGCAACTCTCCCATACACTTGCTTTGGAACAAGGCTTGATGATTTTAGGCGTTGATCCGAGGCTGTACTCAGGTAGTGATTTGAACTTGATGCAGAGTCTGATCCATGTAACTTGAGGACCTCACTCACTTCCCCACGGACGTCTTGTAACTGACTTGTTATTTTGTGGATCTGATTGGAAAGTTCAGCCTTGTCCCAAGATGTGTACGTGTTAGCTACCGTGATTTGTGCTGACTCCTCATCCTCTCTCCTTCTTTTTCTGCTAGATGAATCGGCAATTACGATAGGCGTCACAGTTTCAGTAGCATCACCAGCGCTGCAGTAGGAAAAAAGATCATGAGCACTCGTCAATTATAACCACGGGCACAGTGGGATCTTTATTAAACCAATGTATGTACACGAAGATAATCTAAAATTGCGGTGATGCAAGTTATAAATTCATTAGGCGGTACCTTGAAGGATTTGGCGGTTGGTCATCTGCTCCAGGTTTCTTCTGACAAACCTTGTTATGGTTGAGCATACCAGATGTCCCATCCTTAGCTGCGCACTTAATGGGTGTGTGGCAGTGTTTACATGCTGCTCTGACAGCATTTCCTTCTCGATCTTCTTCCATGACATCAAAATTTTCCCATGCCTTGGACCGTCGTTTCCGTTTCTTGACACCACGGCTACTTGATGTGTGATCAAGGGGCATGTCGGCATTGTCCTTTGATGTATCATCTACTTGCTCTGCTGCAGGCAAGCCTTGGGGATCATCAGCTGTGACTGCGCAAAATGAGGAGCAGAAAATTAAGGGAAGGGCGTGGTTCTATTTGAATAGAAAAGATGGAAGGAACGAGCACACTTGGATTTACTGGCGAACTTACCTCCTTGGACCTGCTGTTGGAGCCTGTAGTAGTCGAGCTCGTCGATCAAGTTGTCGGCGTCATAGAGAAGCTCCTTGAGACGAGTAAGAGATCGGGCCAGCAGCCTGTTCCCGTCCGCCCTCCCCCTCACAGCACCTATCACCACCTCCACTCTCTCGACCTCAGACTTGAGCTTTTCAACATCATCGGCAAATCCGACTAGTCGAATCCAGGCATCGAGCTTGTCGATTAGGAGGGTTGCAAGGATGGACTCCACCAGCCATGCAATCGCGGCCTCCATCAGATCCGGCAAAACCAGTTCAGCGATGGTCAACGGAAGAGAATACGGGAACCGAGAGGGCAGCAGAGAGAAGAAAAGCACAAGTCCTTTGGTCCGCCTAATTTCGGCCTGTCTAAATTCAAAAGCCCGTGATAGGCTTAGCATGACTCGAGCTTTATGCCAGTTAGGCCCATATTTGTAAAACATTGGGCCAAGACATCTTCGGGCTGGCCGAGCACATTACAGCACTGGTCTTTCTCAAAAAGAAACAAAAAAATCGTAGCTCTGTTTCCACCTTGGATTAGTGCGAGTGCGAAAATACAGCTGATGCAAAACAAGTCAAACCACAGATTACTGATAATTTCGCATGGACCGGAAGGCACTCAACCTTCTGATTATATTTCGAATAACAAAAATCTCAATCTGACAAACATAGGAAGCAAATCAAACCCCTGTCCAAAACACAGACACACATGAACACTGATTTTACAGCAGTACCTCATCCTGACAAACCTAACTTACACATTCATGTGGAAGAAAACCTCTCTCTATCTCTCGAGTGCGCGACTCGCACACACACACACACTGAGTTTACAACAGTATCAGCATATGATAGCGAACGACTAGAAATCTGTCAAGAAGTGGGACCAACTATTTCATGGTCAGAACGGCAAGGCCTCCGAGAGCAGTTACCATGACGAGGGGCAGGATGGAAATCCACAGGATCGTCTTCCCGGCGGCACGCCTTCCCACCACGTCGCCTGACACCCAGAAGCCGGCGGACGCCTCAATGAGCCCGAAGATCAGCACGGCGGTGAGGATACCGTAGTACAGATAGAATGGCCCTTTTCCATGGTGCAGAAAAATACCTCCCGGTGGCTTGGATATTATCAGGCAGAGCGCCGCGGCCGCTTCGACGACGCCGCACGAGATCAATGCCACCGGGAGCTTCTCTGCGTTGAGGCATGCGGCGGACATCAAGGCTAGAAGGTTCATGAAGTTGAGCGTGGAACTCATCTTGTGCGCGTGGTGTTTCTACTGTTGTGTGAGCAGAAGAAATGGGATTGCTTTGAGGTTTGTGGTGTGTCTGATGTGATTCGTGCTGAAGAAATGGTTTGCTTTTTGCGGTCGGAGATGGTAGCAATTTATAAAGGAACCTTTGAACGCGCAAAGAGGAGACATACTATAAAGTGTCAAATGACAGCAACAACTTGCAGGTGTAGGCGTCCTTCCCGTTCCCGTTCCCGTTCCCGTTCCCGTAACAATATCCGGAAAACCGAAACAAATTGGTCTCCCGTCATGGTTGTGCCAAGGCTCTGGCCTCTGAGCCCCTCCTGTCGTGATCATCCTTCGTAAGCACAAGCACCCATTGGTGGAAGAAAAAGTGAGCTACAACAAAGTGCAGTCAAGTTCCTTCTTAGACTTACTTGAATGCTAAACTTCGAAGCCATCAACATTAACTCTTGAACTACAAAAATGCTTAAAATTGGACAGTTTTGAAAAAGATTTTATAGTTCCGGCCTTCCAAAATAAATAAATGAAAATATGCTATAGAAGTAGACAGTGCTGCGAAATGACACGGGACACAAAACCATAAGAAATTATTTTTTGTCATGTGCAAAAAGAACAAGAGATAAACTCATTTACCTTCCTCTTTTAGAAAACATAGGCAGTAATTACTCCCTCAGTTCCAAATTAGATGACTTTTATTTGCCCACATACGGATGTATTTAGACATGTTATAAGTATAGATACATCCGTATGTGGACAAATAGAATTCATCTAATTTGGAACGGAGGGAGTATATTGGTAGTTGATATTTTTGTTTTCCCTTATCCAAACCTTCGCTTGGTTTATATGGTTGTTTTGCACGTTCAGAGTTAAAATGTCCGTTAAATAAAGTATGCAAGTTCATAATTGTAAGGTAAAATGTGCTGAAACATTACAGACATCCCTCCTTCATTTGCAAGCGTTCGGATTGAATTTAGTTTAATTTAAACGTAATACAAACAAGTGATGTAATAGGTGCCGTGAGCACCCGTGTTGTCCGAGAAAAAAACGAAATAGGTGCACTTCGTCAAAGATCGGATGCAGAGTCAACACCTGTTCTGTTCTCTTGCATCCCGTTACCCATTCTACGGAGTATTTGGTTTCCCGTTCCGATTAGGCTAGCTTCTCAGCATATACGCTCACGTTACCGTGGTGACAGCTGGTGGTGAAAGCGAAACACGCTTGATCCATTAATCGAATGGCACTATTAAAACCATGTTGCATAATTTTTATTTATGTGGACACATGCAGCAAATAGTGTTAGGAAAATGAGCAATTTTCAAATAGATCACGATAGTGTCATGCCCTTTTTTGTGAAGCTCCGTGTGTTTTTCAATGAAGACACTATATTTATATCAAACACATACAAATCACATCCATCCTCTGCAAAAAAAACACTCCCTCCATCCAGAGTATACTTTTAGATTTTGTTCTAAGTAAAGTTTGACTAACTTTGTAAAAAAATCGTAAATATTTATCACTAAATGTTCTTACATGTAGATTCATAATATACTAATTTAATATCATATAAATTGCTAGAAGTTATGATAGAGTTGGTCAAACTTTAAAAAAATTAGAATAAAATTTAGAAATACACTTATTTGTAGACGGAGTGAGTAATGTCAATAGCTAGTCCGGACGTTAAGGATTCACACTTCTGAAAAGAACAAAAAAAATATCACGAAGCAACCATCAACTTAAAACAACAACATGAACATCCACCACCATTGGTAACACCCAAACAACAAATTTTTCTCCAAAAGAAACATCTTAATGAAGAGAGCAATGTTACAAAACCGCCATTGTCGTCGGATCTAAACCGAAGTCGGATCTTGAGTTTTTATCCCGTGTAATCTCCACGCAATGTCATCAATAGGGGACCGACTAGAGATCATCATTTCCGGGTACACCAATCAAGGTAAGACCTAGAGTTATCACCATGACGATAGAGACTTCGTGGACAAAGAGTGCCACCAAAAATAAAGTCATGTGTGTTTACGACCCACTTGTAGAGAACACTACTACAAAGTACCGATGGTCCATCTCTTTGTTGTCATGTGCTTGGTTTAACAGCTTGTTGTCACCATGACTCGGTGACGTACTGATGGTACCAACATAGCTTCAGTGCAGGGCACCCTGGACCTTATTTTGGCCCTTAGACATTGATGGAGGTAGCACCGTGCCCAAGACCCCAAAAGAGCCATGGTAGGTCCGCAGTTTGAAAGGCGATTAGCACCCTCACGGCAACGTGTGAATACAATACACTCGGCCCACATGCGAGGTGAGCCGGGGGTGGGGGTGGGGGACGATCCCATCCCACCGATGGAACATGTACCATCTCTATACTATGTCACATTGGTTGCAACCATGGCACCCGATACATTTTCTACCCCGCAATTCCATGATCTATCTTTAGGGTTTAGCTCACAGGTAGTACCACTAGGCGCGCATGTGCAGGAGTTGATGACGCGCATTGAGCCAGTGCAGTCTGATCCCTCGAAAAACTGCGGATCCATGGACTCCTTCGTCACAACGTTAGACATGCAACACCTCTCTTCTGGTATCCACACGTACAATGAGAAGCTCCGGGACGAGGATAGCTAGACCCGGTCGCAAACCAGGACCATGCGGTGGCTAGGGTTCCCAACACATGGGAGGGCCCAAATACGCAACCTTTGAAAACCCATGCCCCACTAAAACCTTATATGGCTCCACTGCGAGACATAATGCGTGCCGACTCGAGTCCAAGTCTCTGTTTCAGTCGGATCACATTTGGCTGGCTCTTTCTTCTAAAGTGTGTGACCCCGCAGCTTCACCATCTCATCGTCTCGCGCGCACGTCGTCCTCACGACCGGACGCCACCTCATGAATATCCACCCGATTTAATCCCGCGCCCTTCGATTCCGCTTCTCCGCGCCTATCAGATAGGTGCCCAAGCTTATATATAGGTGCACGCACATATCGATACGTTACTGCACTTATCAGGGATAATAAGCCAGTGGGGGTGGCGTGCAAAGAGGAGAAATAATATAAAATGTCAAATGACATCAGGTGTCGTCGTCCTTCCCGTTCCCGTTACAGTAACCGGAAACCGAAACAAATTCGTCTCCCGTCACGGTTGTGCCAAGGCTCTGAGCCCCTCCTGTCGTGATCATCCTTCTAAGCACAAGCACACATTGGTGGAAGAAAAACTGAGCAACAACAAAGTGCAGTCAAGTTCCTTCTTAGACTTACTTGAATGCTAAATTATGAAACCATCAACATTAGATCTTGAACCACAGAAATGCTTAAAATTTGACAGTTTTGAAAATAATTTATTTTTAGGGCCTTCCGATTTTTTTTGGAAAGATGTTATAGAAGTAGACAATGCTGCGATATGACACTGGACACGTAATCATACGAAAATTGTGACTTTCTGTGTCATGTGACAAAGTAACAAGATAAACTCATTTACCTTCCTTTTTTTAAAAGAAAACACATGTAATTATATTGGTAGATGATATTTGTATTCCCGTTATTATCTCCACTATATAATATTGCTTGAGCAGGTGTTGGTGCGTTTTTCACTTTTTTCGGTTTTACTCCTGGGTTTTGAGAGAATTTACTGCCGCTGCCACCGCCAAGTGAGAAAATAACGATTGGCATCGTTCCAATCGCACACGGCCCGCTTCCCCTTTCCTGCCTCGAGCTCACCGGCGCCGCCCGCTCGCCTCCCCTGCCTCCTCCAGCTCTCCAACCACGCCCCTTCCCTTGCATCGAGCTCGTCGACGCCGCCCCGCGACTTCCGCTCCTGCTGCACCGACCGGAGGTTACCGAATCGGCCGGATCGAAGCGTAATCGCAGCCTCCCGACCTGATCTGCCCCAACAAAGTCCAAGCTCCTCTCCCATAGTCCATAGACGCGCACGAGCTCCGGCAGTGGTGCACATGTACATGGAGCACCGGGAGGGCGGGAGAAGTGGGAGGACAGGGAGCGCGGCCACGTTGGGTAGCCACCCAGCAACGAGGTTGGGCAGCGATTCTCTCTCCGGACTGCGTGGACGACGCGCGCAGCCGACCAGGGGAGCCGGTCCGCGGTAGCGGACGAGGTGCGCGACGGCGCAGGGTAGCCGACGACGGCCGTGGAGGGCGCATAGAGCCGACGGTGGGGGACGGGTGCGCAGGGAGCCTGCCGCCCGGTGTTTCCTTGGTGTGGATCGAGGGGAGGGAATGGGGTACTTCTTCCCGGCCGCGCCGTCGCTGCGAGGCAGAGCGATCAAGGTGAGCTCGCTGGATGTGTAGGTGGTTGTGCTGACGACGGACGCGGCCGAGACCCCAAGGTGAGCTCCACCACGTGCTGGCGGCGTCCACCACGAAACCGCATCTCGTTGGCCGGCGGATCTGCCCTCACGCGACGGAGACCCGGTCTGCCCCACGCGACGGAGACCCGGCGGCCTGGGCGCTGCCCTGACACGAGGACGACCCGGCGGCCTCTGTGCTGCTCGATGTGATGGCGACCTTGCAGCCTAAGCGCTACTGGCTCATTCAAGCTGACTCAATCTTGCAAGGTCATGTACATGTCTGAAAGTGGCAATGGTGTTGTACTAGAAGCAGAGTAGCAGAGACGAGACTGATGCACTACATCTGTAACTCATTTTCACACAATCGATTCAAGTCTCCTATTGCCTGGATTTATTACAACGGGGTATTTAGAAATACATTATCTTTATAGATTCAGAGATTCAGCACACCAATAAAATTGGAACCAAAATCAAAGCGCGGCCACCAAGCCATCGTCGGGGTGGGCGCAGCGGCGTCGACGAGTCGTCGTCGCGTTGGCACTGTGTCCGCCGTCGTGTGCACGCTGCGCCATGGTCGCCAAGTCGCCGTCCGTGTGAGCCGCGCCACTTCCGCTGAGTCTCCGTCTCGTAGGTCGAGCCACCTTCCTTCCTGTGGAGTTTTTGTCGATCTCGCCGGCGCGGCGGCATTTTCATGTGGAGTTGGAACGGGCGGTGTTGGTTTGGATAGGACAAGCTAGGAGCAGGAATCGTAACTTCCCCAATATTGCAGCAAAGTTCAGAGGTACACGGGGTTAAGCGCAAAAGGGGGTTAAGTTTCAGATCGGGAATTCCACCTCCGATCTGCTCCATCCATTAATCATCTGACGTCCCAGATCGAAAGTTTTAAGGTTTTCACCGAATTGTGGTTTTCACCTGATACGTCGCCATTCTCATTCAGCCCTTTCCTTAGCAAAGCCAGCATAATGTACCAAAGTGGGTCTGAGGGAAAAACATAGGGCATGAACACACGTTTCGCCCGCGAGCTGCGAGTGTTGCTACTAGCGACTCGATCAAGGAGCCTGGCGTGAACATGTTGCGAGTGCTTAACATGATCAATAAATATAGATTAATGAAATTCGAAGAGTGATAACTCGAGAGTCCATTAAAATGAAACAGACCATGGAAACAATTTTTCTTTGAGAGACTCTCTAAATTACATATAGAGAATTAAATTTGACCATTTCGTTCGAGTTTTCCGTCATGTGTGCTTTGTTAGAGTAGATAGTGGAAAACGAGCCAACTGGGGGTAGGGTTACAAGAGTCGACCGAATTTCAAAAATAATCGAGTAACACCCATGTTTTTAATCGAAAATTTATTTTATTTTTCTCGTTCGTTGCATCGCACGGGCATGTTTGCTAGTAGCATTAATATCCAGACCTTGATCTATTTTTATATGGTTGTTTTGCACGTTCAGAGTTAAAATGTTCGTTAATAGAAGTATGCAAGTTCATAATTGTAAGGTAAAGCGTCCTGAAACATTACAGACATCCCTGGCCTTCATTTGCAAGCGTTCGATTAGAGTTTAGTTTAATTTAAACGTAATACAAACAAGTGATGTAATAGGTGCCGTGAGCACCCGTGTTGTCCGAGAAAAAAACGAAATAGGTGCACTTCGTCAAAGATCGGATGCAGAGTCAACACCTGTTCTGTTCTCTTGCACCCCGTTACCCATTCTACGGAGTATTTGGTTTCCCGTTCCGATTAGGCTAGCTTCTCAGCATATACGCTCACGTTACAGTGGTGACAGCTGGTGGTGAAAGCGAAACACGCTTGATCCATTAATCAAATGGCACTATTAAAACCATGTTGCATAATTTTATTTTTGTGGACACATGCACCTGACAGTGTTAGAAAAATGAGCAATTTTCAAATAGATCACGACAGTGTCAATGTGTCATACCCTTTTTTGTGAAGCTCCGTGTGTTTTTTGATGAAGACACTATATTTATCTCAAACACATACAAATCACATCCATCCTCTGCAAAAAAACACTCCCTCCATCCAGAGTATACTTTTAGATTTTGTTCTAAGTAAAGTTTGACTAACTTTGTAAAAAAATCATAAATATTTATCACTAAATGTTCTTACATGTAGATTCATAATATACTAATTTAATATCATATAAATTGCTAGAAGTTATGATAGAGTTGGTCAAACTTTAAAAAAATTAGAATAAAATTTAGAAATACACTCATTTGTAGACGGAGTGAGTAATGTCAATAGCTAGTCCGGACGTTAAGGATTCACACATCCAAAAAGAACCAAAAAACCTATCACGAAGCAACCATCAACTTGAAACAATAGCAAGAACATCCACCACCATTGGTAACACCGAAACAACAAAATTTTCTCCAAGAGAAACATCTTAATGAAGAGAGCAGTGTTAAAACCGCCATTGTCGTCGGATCTAAACCGAAGTCAAATCTTGAGTTTTTATCCAGAGAATTTCTGTGTAATCTCCACGCAATGTCTTCAATAGGGGACCGACTAGAGATCATCATTTCTAGGTACACCAATCAAGGTAAGACCTAGAGTTATCACCCCGACGATAGAGACTTGGTGGACAAAGAGTGTCACCAATAATGAAGTCCCATGTGTTTACGACCCACTTGTTGAAAACACTATGACAAAGTATCGATGGTCCATCTCTTTGTTGTCATGCGCTTGGTTTAACAGCTTGTTGTCACCATGGCTCGGTGTAGACTGTCTTTACTAGGAGTATCCGAGAACATGCGTAAGGTCTTGACATGAAAATTTACACGGGACAAAACTGTGTCGATGCAAAGGGAGACGCTCCATGTTAGCCCTAGTAGTATAAAAATTGCCCTGAAAACTCCCACATATACTCCGTCGTAGTCGCGATGGTGTATTTGTCATCGTCGACGTACTGATGGTACCAACATAGCTTCAGTGCATGGCACCTTGGACCTTATCTCGGCCCTTAGACCCTGATGAAGGTAGCACCGCGCCCAACGCCCCAAAAGAGCCATGGTAGGTTGGCAGATTAAAAGGCGATTAGCACCCTCACGACGACGTGTGAATACAATACACTCGGCCCAAATGCGAGGTGTAAGCGGGGGGGGGGGGGGGGGGGGATCCCATCCACCGATGGAACATGTGCCATGTCTATACTAGGTCACATTGTTTGCAACCATTGAACCCTAAACATTTTCTACCGCGCAATTCCAATGATCTATCTTTAGGGTTTAGCTCACAGGTAGTACCACTAGGCGCGTAGGTGCAGGAGTTGATGATGCCTGTTGCGCCAATGCAGTCTGATCCCTCGAACAACTGCGGATCCATGGACTCCTTCGTCAAAACGTTGGACGTACAAGACCTCTCTTCTGGTACCCACACGTACAATGAGGAGTTTCGGGAGGAGGATAGCTAGACCCGATCGCAAAAACGGGGCCATGCGGTGGCTAGGGTTCCCAACATATGGGCGGGCCGAAATCCACAACCTTTGAAAACCCATGCCCCCACTAAAACCTTATATGTGGCTCCACTGCGAGACTTAATCCGTGCCGACTCGAGTCCAACTCGAGTTGGCTCTGTTTCAGTCGGATCATATATGACTGGCTCCTTCTTCTAAAGAGTGTGACCCCGCAGCTTCACCATACTCAGGCACAACAGAAGTTTCTCTTCTAGTTTCCCGTCATGGCGCTGAATCCGAGTCACACCATAAACAGTCGGCCTCGAGTCACTGGTCGGCAGTATGTTCTACCAGACCATGCTGTCTCTCAAGTGACGTTCATAACTACAAACCTACACAATGGGGTCATATTTCTCGTCCCTTTGCCTCACGATATACCTTGCCAATGCGATTTTCTCTCTTCTCGATGTTGTGATATAGATTTATTGGACTAACTCTTAGTCTGTCTCCTCGGTTAACTCTTACAGAGTAACTGAGTCGCATGGTCATGCTTTCCAAATCAAATGACTCGGGAGGCCCCAGATAATATATATATGAGTCGGGGAAAACCCCATCTGGGTTAATCATATCGCGTGTCTTACGTCATAGTTGGCCCAAAACCTACCTTTATAATATCTAGTTACATCCTAAGTCCACCGATCCATAACTCTGATCATGAATCTCAGGTCTAAGGATATGGCATATATATACATTGTTGGATACTAACAAGTGACATCTTGCTTGTTGCGTCTCATTTGGTCTGTGCGACTCGTTGAACTCTTTAGCGGTGTCAATGCTTGTCGGAGTGGGATCACTATGCCAATGGACATTGGAAGCAGGTTATCAGCCGACTCGCACACTAGTCAAGTTTATGTCTCCTCATAACTTTATTGGCTAGGGAATATTTAGAACATGCATCATACAACATGATTTCCACAATCAAATCATGTATTCGACTATACATACCATTGATATATTCAAGGACTATTACATAACTTATGATACACTTAAGAAATACGAATTCCTACAGGATTGGAGTGGGGATTACATTAAGATGATGCATTTTTCCGTTCTTGTGTTTTTCCTATGATACAAATCAAATAGGTCCTCTAAGGATCAAATAGAGGGAGAGCAACGTGACATCTCTGTAGTAGTTTGTGTTCAGTGTGGTTTTGATAAATCTTTTACCCAGAAGTGTAATAACCAACCATCTAGTTTTAATCTGATAGTCTAGGAGTTTAGTTAAACCATTCCAATTCGAGCTTAGTCTCAAACTAAGCTGAGATGATTGGACACTGGTTGGGCATTAATCTGATAGTCTAGGAGTTTAGGTAATAAACCCTTTTAATTTTACAAATTCAACACTGGTTGGGCATTAATGAGATGATTGGACAATACATGTTTCTTACAAAAAAAAAAAATGTGTGCAACACCTAAAATATAAATTTCTTATCATGCTCCCTAAATGTTGAAGGCACGATTATTTTGTTGACTCTTTTTTTTTTTTTCAAATCCTGAGAATGTATTACATGTTTTGTGACTACTGAGTACTGACTACCGTGAGTTATTTGCACGTCGGAGGTATGCTTCTAGTGTCTATATGATTTGATGACTTAAAAGTTCATCTGTTAGGCTAAAAAATAAATATTGCCAATAATAAGTTGATCAACATGTGATGTATGATGCCGAAACGGGCACCGCGCATGCACCCGGCGCTCCACAGCGCAGAGCGACCCAGAACAACGCGACGCAATACGACCCAGCGCAGGGCAACGCAGCGCAAGTGCGCATTATCACCGCCATATATAAGTACTCAACACCTGTAATCAGCGTGTTCCCGTGTTCTGCTCCAATCCCCAAACCCCCAACACCAGTAATCAGCGTAGGTGCTAAAGCGCGATCGATGCAGCCCCGCCGCAAGTTCGGTTTCGCCGTCGCCGGCAAGCGCCGGCGCTCGCCGGAGTTCCCATGCGTGTCGCGCTTCCGGCAGCGGCGACTCATCTCCTTCCTCGCGGAGCACAAGTTATACAAGACCTTGGATGTGTACGCGTGCGCGCAAGTTTTTTCCTTTAAAATCCCTGCTGCCTGCAGTTCGCATCTCTTCAATGATGATTCTGGCAACAATCTCGCGCAGGTTTGTCACTCAGACGGACGTGTACATGTGCATGAAGCACCTGATGAATCTGGTGCAGGAGGGCTCGTGGGGCGACGCCATCGACTACCTCTCCCGCTTCCTGCCGTCCGACCGCCGGCTGGGCATCTACGGCCGCGCCCTCTTCCACTTCCTCCGCGTGCACAAGGCCATCGACGACGTCGTCGCCGGAGCCCCGGAGGCCCGCTCCGTCACGGCTGCTCTCGAGCAGTGCATCATCCAGCACCCCACCAAGAGCCACGCCATCACCAGGCTCCGCGCCATCTTCTCCTCCCTCCTCTGCTCCAAGAAACTAAGGTAGTCAGATTCTTTTTTTTTATAGAAAAGGCAAGAATTTGCCCTGCTTTATATACTAGAAAGAATCAGTGTTTGTTACAAAACTGAACATTCTTATCGCTCTAATCATGAATATACTCCACTGGAACCTTGATTCCGTCACGCAGGGCCGTCCTAAACTTGAAGCGCGTCAGGCTCGAGGCCTCGCTGACTGTAATCGACTTGATTTATAAGACTCCAGAGCTGAAAGACTACATGTCACACGTCCGCGGCCCAATGGAACCCCAGAAAGTACTTCCCATGGGTTTCGGGCACGCTAGGTACTGTTACTAATCTCTACTGGTTTCAAACTTTCAATCATGTTATTACCTCTTGACTCAGTTTCATCGCCTCTCATACAAATATGTGTTGCAAATTATCTTTGCTAGCTTCCGTCCAAGGCGCCACGTGAAGAAACGACGCTGCCTGTCTCCGGCGTCTGTTGTGGCTGGGCTCTATCTTCAGAAGAAGAAGATGTATGTATATCATGAACTGTATATATCATGTGATGAAATGGAACTCTTTTCGGTTCTGCATTTCAGATTTATGATGTAATTCACGCGCCTAGCTTTGTTCCCTGCTCTGTGCAGGCTACCTTCATCAGCTTCAAGTGATCACTCTCAAGGGTTAAGCCGTGGTAAAATATCCTCATAAAAATATATCTTGTGGTTGCTTTTTAAAATTATGCCCTGTAATGTTTATACATGTGCACTGTTCGATGGCAGAAACATTAATTAAGGCGAAGGAATGGCTTGTGGATCTTGTTGGTAAAATTTCTTGTTATTTGTGAGTTGGTGGTAACTTCATACAATGTACACAACAGCAACTGATGACATGACCCTATGTGATCTAATTCAGATGCATGTTTGGAAGCTGGCAAGCAGAGTGAAGAGGATCTGCCTCAATTTGCCAGTACCAAAAGTAACTTCACACTCTCACCATTCAGCAAATATTTAGTTTAGTCTCACTTGAAGAAATTCCTTAGTTTACCCCACCAAAAGACTGCATTGTCATCGCCTCCACTTTCTCCGTGGAATATTTACTGTCTGTAATAACTTTCCGAATCTTGTTGGTCAAAGACATCTGCACAACATTTTCTCAAGCCAATCCCCAGAAACTCTGAAGCTTATATATTATAATGCATAACTCATGCAAAGACAACGCTTGTTTTCATCTCATTAAATTTGTTACAGTGCTCCGGTTTATAATGTGTTCACATCAAATTTGTGGCCTACTATGAACGTGTAAATACATCGTCATGCTACATTCTCCCGTACCGTTTATTGGTTTGGCTGCCTACTTCCTATCATTTCTAACTTCTGAACTCATAACAGATGCTCCTGTTACCCCAGTCTCGCAGGCTAATATTACTACCTTCAAAAGGCCAGTCAGTGATACTGGTAAGTTAACTGAAAAACATCAATTATTTCCAGACCAGTACCCTTTTCCGTACGGCTAATCCCTGAAATTGTTCCCCGTTGAAAACCACAAATGTGAAAGTTATGGGGCTACATGCCCTTGTGGTATTTAATATGTACGCCATGTACTTTATGTATATGCCCTTAGGATATTTACTTTATTTCCGTCTACTTTTATATATGTGCATTCGTTCATTTGTTGTCAATAATCTTGTCTTTTTTCAATTGCAAAATTAGTCCGCAAGGCAGAGGAATGGGCGGTATATCTTATAGGTCAGAGTAGACCCTCCCACTGCATGTTTTTCATTTGCTGATATACCTGTCCATATATGCATCAACCATTTTGCTCAACTTATTTTTGATCACTAGCTTGGTTATGCGATAGCAACTGATGAAACTTGTGTGATGTTCAGATGAACGCTTGGTATTTTGGCCAGACATGAGTCAAGATTATCCACCTCTGTTTCCTTGCAAGGATGTTAACTCTTTCACCCATCACCATTCTTCCTATCGGTGATCTTTACTGGCTGTAAATATTCGTGTTACCCTTTTGGACCACGTCCGCATTTCTGCATAATATTTTCTGAGGTCACTTCTGACCCACCCTCCCTGCAATTAACCCCACTTTTCACGTTTTATTTCCAGAGACCACAGTATTATATGCCAATTTTCTGCAAAATTAGAATGATCTCATTTTACTGTCTTTTCCTTTTAAAAAAATTATAGCCAGTGTATTGCTCTTACGGCACCGACTTTGTTGAAGTGTCCCACTAGGTTCATGTTTAGGTATTCTTGTGCTGTGGCATGTCCACACACAATAGACAGCCATGATTTAAATTCACTCGCACCATCATGCTCGGATTTCTATTCACATTTTTCTTGCTTTTTTCAAGAAATGGCTTGCTTTTAAGTGTTGTATATGCTTAGGATGTTCCTTTGCTGTCCTGCGCATAAGCAGTATTTATTTGTTTTCCATTATGTCAATCTTTTGGTTGGTTGCTTCGACATTTTGTTACTCTGTCATGTGCATGATAATTCAGACAATAGCAGCCCTGTGAGGCTTGATGCTGCTCTTTTCACCTCATCCTCTTATAAGTACCAAACTCCTGTGCAGGTGATCCTGTTGACCCACTCTTACAGACTATGCCTGATGGCTTGACTAGCGCTGATGAAAATTCAGCGATTCCAACATTCAGTATGCCAGGTAAATTAGTTGAATATCCTTAAATCTTTTCCAAACCAGGATAAAGCCACCTGAAAAATTTATTGCAGAATTTTTTCGTTGTCAAAATTCTAAAATTTACTAGTCAACAGGTTATGTGCATCATGATTAACGAATTTATATTCTCAATTTCTCATGTTGCAATTTCATTAATTCATGTAATAACTGGCCATGCTGATTTCTGCTCCACTCTTACCACTTGATGTCCATGGAACACTATTTTCGAAATAAAGTGGAAGATGTACCCTTGCATATAGGGATGAAAACGGAGTAGATACGGACAGAACTGGGTGGTGCCACATTTGTTTTCATATTTTTTTGCGGAAGCGGAAACAAATACAGAAAGCCCGGAAACAAATACGGAAACAAATATTGTCGAAAACAGATATAGACCGAATACGGTACGGTGACGGAACAGAAAGCAGATATTTACCGGAACCGAGAGACGCCTTAAATAATTAAGGAAAAGCCAAACAAATCAACAAACTTGTCGAGTTTCTAAGATGAAATTAAATTATAAGGTGATATCCTGATTATATAATATGGTGTGCAACATTAAAAATATCTATTATCGTCCCTATCCCTAGTATAACACCGAAATGGAGAACTGAGAACGACCTGAGGGAGAGATGATATGCGAATACATAGGTCATAAACATGGTAGCTTTAGATTCTTTTCATTTTTATTCAGCTCTTCGGTTGTGTCTAAATTTTCTCAATAGAATTTCCGTGCCTGTTGGATTTGGAAATCACCGTGTAACAAAAAACGCAAAGTTCCGTATTACCGGAAACGGAATTTCCGTTTCCGCAGTCGTTCCGCCGGAATACGCTGTTCCGTTTCCGTTTCTGTTTCCGCATAAAAGTTTCCGTTTCCGTTCCGCAAAATTCCATTTCCGTTTCCGTATTTCCATTCCGTTTCCGTTTTTCCGCGGAAAAGTCGGAAAGATTCCATACCGTTTTCATCCCTACTTGCATATCTTTGACTTTTTTCTTCTTTTCCTTGAGTCCATGGTTCAAGATAGTATCTGCATCGTGGATGCATAAGCTCGTGTACTGGATTGCCTGCAAAAAAGAAATTTGTGTACTGGAAACATGGGTGCACCTTGGTCATGCCCACATGCTACTACACATAGGTCCTCTTAAAAGTTTCTTAATCTTTTATGAGATTTTAATGCAAATAAATAAATTGCTGAATCTTGTTCTTTAATTTACAAGCTTTAAAATTGTACTATCTATACCTTTTCATAAATTTATTATAATAAAAGTTAGTGACCAAATTTGTAGTTACATAGTAGTACTGAAAGTCAGTTTTAACTTAAAAGCCCTTTAATTCTACTATCCGAGTATATATGTATAGGCTATGGCTGGACATGACCTATTTTCCTAAGATACCATGCCAGAGTTTGGATAGTTTTACATTCGGTTCCACGTCTTTGTGATGTGATTCCTGAGCAAATTGTTAACGAAAATTTCTCTTTGATTTTTATATTAAAAAACATTCTCCCCTTCACTTCCCTGTCCTGTCAATTCATCATGTAATTTTTTTACATTTTATGCATGTTTCATTTGCATGGTAATTTCTAGCTACTTCCCACTCGCTGGTGCCTGGCTACCTTCTGCCTAGGATTACATGGATATTATGTTATGCCATGATAATACTTAATCGAGGATCCTGAAGGATTTTCTATTAATTTATCGGGCAGGTACATATAAAGATATGATGCAAAATTATTATTACGGGTCAAGAAAGAATCCAAGGATGGAACCGACAACTAGTGGAGAAGGTTCTGATCCAAAAAAGACGACGGATCACTCTGGTAAGACTGTGGATTTGGGTGTTCATTTCTGTTGGTAAAATGTTACAGTAGCAATGCAACCTTGTATACTATGGTGAAAATATATGAAAACTTGGATCCTTTACATGATATACAACTAGCCCAAGATGGGGTCAGGTGGTAAACTTGCTTAAGCATTACAAGAGTTTACTAAGCTAGTTCATGAAATGCTTGAAGTGTCAAATTTGATTAAATTCTTTCATATATTTTGAAGTGGAGTGGTCCCTTGTAAGTGTTGAGAAGTATATATCGTTTTTGGTTGATAACTATGCCAGTTAGTATGGAAGCATGATTTTACTTTCAAGCCTTTTCAGCTATAAGGATTTACTCCAAGTTTAACTTCACTGTAGCCATGCCACCATTAAAACTATGGACACTAGAGTAAAAAATATTAAAATTGTGAACATTAGAAGAAAAAATATCAATTAAAAGTTTAAAACACTAATCATTGTATCTTAAACACGCAAAGGATTATCTGTTTAGAGACTAGAAGTGTATAACTATGTGCGTGCATTGTGTCTGAAAAGAGTCACTAAATGGAGAAAGCATCGTAGCAAAACGTAGGTGGTAATACTAGCTGTATGTATCTTTTGATAACTTTTGGGACCCCGTGAAACCAGCGTATTCGCACATTTCACAACACGGGCATGCACTTAATAAGAAGCAAACTGCTGGCATTCTCTGTATGGGACACTACTAACAGGTGGAATACTTGTTGGATTGCAGATGTCGCAGGTTGAAACTGGAACTGGAAACAGAAGATCAGCCAGCAGCATGAGTGCATAACTGAGTTGTAGCATCGAATGGCTGCATTTGCATTTGTGAAGACAGTAAATTAGCTATCTATTATTATCAAGCGACTCTTGCACTTAGTGCCAACTGTCATAGTACAAACCTGAATGATGCGTTTCCTACTAATCCCTGAACTTAGTTACCTCTGCTCCTATCGATTGCACGCTCTATTGCATCTGCTCCAGAAATCTGAGTTGCACTCCTCCGGGTGGTAGAGCATACAACGGCGTGCATAGAGGCGTTGGCGTGGTAGCAAGAAGCCTCCTTGCCAGGGTGCGTATGGGCTTGTATGAAGCTGGAGGTTCGAGTATCTTGTACCCTTCTGCGGGAACATGGCCTCGAGGTCGTCGTCGGTGAGAGGCCTGTTGTGCTCCTCGATGTCTCGCTCCCATGGCAGGTACAGCTCCGGAGTCGTTGGGCCACAGGCAGCAAGCTCGCTAGATGTCGGCGTGGGTGTGCCAATATAGTACTCTGCTCCAAGTGGTGTCTCCATACTCGCCTCCGGTGTCTCATCAGCCCATCTCGACCTCTGCCTCCTGGGTGTCTCATAATCCCATCTCAATATCTTGGGTGTCTCATCATCACGTCCCAACATCTGTTTCTTCTTTGGTGTCTCATCGTCATCCCATCTCGACCTCTGCTTATTCTTTGGTGTCTCATCGTCATCCCATCTCGACCTCTGCTTGTTGGGTGTCGCAGCATCAGGGGCGTCGTCGTCGTCGTCCCAAGCTGAGCTAGTGCTCTTGGCCCCGGCAGCGGCGTCGCCGTCCTCCCACCGGTCCCGCCGCTTCACCGGCTGCTTCTGCTCCTCCTTAATCTTAGCGATTTCCCGCAGCAACTCCTCCTTGCGGTGCTGCAGCCTGTTCTCGCGCATGGCGTCGGCGTAGGTCCGCACGGCGGGGTCCGGGGTGGCCTCCCCGCGGCGAAGGCGTCGTGGCGCTGCGGCGATATACAGCGGTAAAGGCGGCGGCGGCGATACTCGTTCTCGCGATCGATGATGCGCCGGGACTTGGTGCTGCTGGTGGCGGCGTGGTCTTCGTGGTCGCTGGGGAGGGCGGCGTTGTAGCCCGTGTACGACGCGAGGCGGAGGCGAGGAGCCGTGGTGGGGCCGGCGGCGGATGGATCGTCCTCATTCTCCCCGGATGCCGGGATGGAGGTGTGGTAGCCCTCGAAGCGGCTGCCGGCGGCGCCGTAGAGGTCGGCGTCGAAGGCGCACTGCAGATTGCGGCGCTCCTGCTGCGCCCGGGCGAGCGCCAGGTCGATCCCCTCCATGGCGCTTGGAAATCGGGAGAGGCGATTCATCTGGGTTTCCGGTTTCGCCAGATTTTTTAGATGAGTTCGGCTAGATTCTGGTTTTTCTAGATGAGTTCGGCTCCGTAATAGTCGGTGCCCAAATTGAGAACAAGCAAGAGCGCACCCCCTGGGCGCCCTCTCGCGATGTCCACGTGGCGCTCTCCTTTTGTCCTTTTCGATGGGCTAGGCGTTGCGGACTTGTGGTTGGGCGAGCGGCAAGGAGAAAAAAAACAGGCGCGACTCCTCGTCTTGGTCCTCTCAGATGACCCGACGCGGCGGGTAGAGAAACCCTAGCAGCTAGCAACCAATCCCCTCCCGTCCCCTCGTCTTCACGCTCGTTTCCGCCACCCGCCCTTCTCCTCCCGCGCCCCCTACCCCGTCGCCATTGAGGCCTTGTTTGGCTGGTGAGTTTTGAAGTGTTTTTTAGTGTATATTAATATTACCTAGTGTTTTTGGTGAAAACACTACTCACACCCAAAACACTTCCACCCCTCCCAATCCCCTTCTCCACCAAAACCCCCACCATTTCACGTTGTTTGGTACTCAGGTTTTACAAAGAGGTGTTTTTTTCACAGAACTAGTGCACACAATTACAAAATTGCCACGTTTTGGTTATCAACAAAAACCTGACACGATTACAAAATTGCCACGTTTTCTTTCGTAGCACGTCACAGTTTCAACAATATTATATCATCAACGAAAATTTAGTAATACTACACATGGTACAGATCGATCGTATTTAGGTAGCTGCGAGTGCCATGCGCAGCCAACGCAGGCTGCAGATAGTTTTTTTTTATCTAGCTGCAGATAGCTCTAACCACAAAGAGAATCGCTGGATTATTTAGCTAGCTGCTTGATCCGCCGGCGCCGTGGGCGTTGCTGCGAGTGCCGTGCGCGGCCAACGTCAAAACGCGAGGTGCTAGGAGCGTTTTTAATACACGACGACCCGACGAGTATTGTGGTGTTTTGTGGTGTTTTGTGGATTTGAGTCCGGCGAATACCGGGCTGCCGAACGGTCCACTGGTGTATTTTGGTGTTTTACTTTGGGCCGGGAATATACACCGAAAAACCTGTGTAAACCTGTCTGCCAAACAAGGCCTGATGCGCCTTCTTCCCGGTGCTCGGAAGGAGGAGTGCAGGTAGCAGAGCCGCGGGAGAGGCACTGGCTCCGGCAGATCCGCCAACCCTTCATGCTTTCCCTGGTGTCGGGCTGTGGCGAGGAGGGAGGCCGTGGGGTGGAGATTACACGGTCCGCCGTCGCCGCTTTATTTCGTCTCCCTCTACCTCGCCTCTTCCTCCTTCTGCCGCTGATGCCTGTTCGTCGCCCGTGCTAGCAGGTACATGTTGTATGTGAGGAGGTCGCGGCGGCGCCGCCTCTATCTCTTCCGCCCTCATCTTGGGGCGCCGGATATGATGATTGAGGAGTAGCACGTCCAGGAGCAAGCGGCGGCGGCGGCTTGGAGGATGCGTGCGGGGCTTGAGGCTGGGGAGTAATGGGGATCGAGAGCAGAGGAAGAGGGCGACGACATTTGGGGTTGCCGTGCGGTGGGAGGAAAACGAAAGCGCCCGCTGCTCGCCGCACGTGCCGCCGTCCCTAACCTCCGCCGCCACCGCTGCGCCGCCTCCTCTCCGTGGCCTCCTCCGCCACCACGGCGTCCTCTTCACCGTTATCGCCGCACCAACACCCACCTCTGTGACCAGGGCCACCGACGGGCGAGGCGAGGAGGTCGCAGGCAGGGCCATGGGAGGCGGACGACGAGCCTCGAGAAAGGCGGCGAGATTCGTGAGGCCACTGATTCATTGGCTAGGAGAGGCCACCTACAAGAGCTTGAGATGACAATGCATCGGGAGCTCGACTACAGGTAGCCGGCCAGCAGTGTCTCTTTAGGCCACCTCGCCGGCATCTCGTCCTCATCGGCTCAAGCGAAATCAGGTGCTCCTGGCCTCCCCTCTTCATCGCCCCTTCTCCTCCAGTTTTTATATGCCTCATCCCGTTCAATCCCCTTTCCGATTCAGGTGTGAATTGTGGTTGTTTCAGTTGTGTTAACATTTCTTTATTAATAGGCACGGTGGAGAAGGATTTTCTGGCACAGTCTGGGATCCGATTGGAACTGACAGCGGAGGTGATTCTGTGTACAAATGAGCATTCTCTTATTGAAACCCATCTTATGTTTTTTTGTGTGTCCAAGTTATGTGCAATAGAATTTGGTCATTTTTGCTCAATATTTTTACTTCAATCTAGGGTGCCTACTACTATCAAAGATATGTTTGACAACTTAATCATGTTTATGCAGGTTTTTTTAATGGTGATCGAGCTCGATTTTTTAATGATGAGATCCATCCGGAACTAAGGCATTCAAAAACTTGTCTCACAGGTACGATAATACTGTACAACGCTACTAGGCCTTGCTGCTGATTTTAACCTTCAAATATGTATTTATGTTCTTAGTTCTACTTCACCCTGCGGGATTACATTGACTACCTTGACGATAAGCACACTGTACGTAGTAGCTTGTTCCACTGCTTTTGCAGGTGGATGGGAGGCTGGTAGTTGCTTTATCTTCAATGAGTTCATCTCTTTGTTCTGTCCATTGCAGGTCCGTGGGACAGTTGCTGAAGATGAAGGTTTTGACACACTAAAAAGATAAATCTAGCATATGTTGATGAAAAAGGAAGACCATTTAAGGACATAAGGTAGAATATTGTTTCACAACTTTGGTAAACTGGATAGTCAGGACATAGCTGGCATAGAGAAGGGCAGTTTGGTTTGATGCTTTGAGAACGAAAAGTTTGCCAGCCTTCAATTATGTATGCTTAATTTCTTTTGTCTCCATTTGGTTTGATGCCAAAATTTTGTTGAGGTTAATAGGTTATGTTATGTTTGTCCCCAATTTATTTTTTGAGACAAATATAGTCAAAATCTGAGCTGCCAGTATTATCTGCAAAATATGGATTGGTTTTCATGTGCTCCTTTTGGGCACAAACCAATCATGCATATTTCTCTTGCAACATTCATTTGCTTTCTTTGTTTCTGCCTGCTCACTGTTTGCTAATTTCATTATGTACAGGATTAAACAGACATATAGATTGGATGATCCTTTTGAGGATCCTCCCTAGCTTGCTGAACTTAACATGAGAATTCTCTGCTAGGAAACCACATGATGAGGTAATTTAAGTCATGCAATGTATGCCGAGTTAATGAAAGAGCTTATTGCCATATGATTCCCTCTTGTCTCTAACCTGACCCTTTTCGGTGGTGCCGGTGAAGTGGTACCGGTGATTTCAGAGGTTGAGGACAAGAAGGTGAGCTCTAACCTGACCCTGTTTGGCGGTGCCATAGTTGCGTGGATGAAACTGGTCATGAGGTGGTGTCATGATCAGCTTTGATTTAGATAAATCGGTTCTGCAGTGCTCGCAGTTTGCAGCAAGTTTACATGGACATGTTTGATCAGGTAGGGCATGCCATGTTCTACATTTCTGTAACCTTTTGAGATCCAACTCAAACACACCTGCTGAGGCACGCAGAATGAAGACAATCAATTACTGTTGTGGTTGTTTTACCATTCCGCCAAGTATATGTCTCTTTTGTTTATTGAAGATATTATTGATTTTGACCTTCAAATTCGTTAGATATATTGAGAATATTTAGAAATCTCCGACTTCAGCAGCAACTTTACTATCTTCACCTGATATGTTCCCTACCTACATTTAGCTGTGCAATATAGGAACCTTCTATCTGTATCACTGGCTCACCTATCCTGCCAAAATTTCAGATTGATGAAACAATGAAAGAAGCTATCCAAAGGGACTGCACATCCTATGCTCCTGGAATTGAAATTGTCAGTATTCATGTTACAAAGCCAAGCATATATCAGGAGAAAATTTTGAACTTATGGAGGAGGAGCCTACAAAGGTATATATGTACATGATAAATGTGACCAATTCATCTTTGACACTTGTGTCCGCACTGACAGTCTTGTACTGTTATATACAATGCTGACTGATTGAGATGCTATTATTTGGGTAACATTCAATCATGCATTAGGGCTCGTTAAATAGTAAGCAATTGTGGCTACTAAGTTAGCGTCCTTAGTTATTGCTCTGATTGATTCTTCAGTTGATCTGATATTCTGATTAATAATGGATTAATAAAAAAAATACAACTTTTCCATTTCATATATTAAGTTCTGCTAATTTCGCATTATTTTTTGCTAAGAATTTAAACAAGAACATATTTTTCTTTTCTCTGGTATGATCTTGTAGCCGTTCCGATGTGATGATGTACAATTTTATTAGGATTCTATGAAGGAAGCTTTGGTGACACATATAGCACTTGTGTGAATTGATGTGCGCTAGACCAGGGTTCTTATATTCTTAGGTCATCTCTTTGAATGCAGTGATTTCAGAAGCATTATTTGAGATTCTAAATTAGTGGATACTTGTCTGACATTAATGGGAAGGTAGCAACTTAGATGAACACATCTATCAATCCAGAATCGGTAGCATTTATTGAGCTTTTCAGTATGGCCATTGTTGACACGATGTAGTTACCTATATATTCTAAAGCTCATGTCCATACAGCTAATCATTTAATTAATTTATTTGGTCCTTCTGATGCTGGTATTGTGGTAATAGCTTTTTGTGTTGTTTCTTTTCTCAAGACCATGTGCTATTTTAATTTTAACTGGAGTGTAAATATTTCCAGTTCCTCTAGAGTTTATTTCTATTACATTGTTTGGGGCTTAAGTGTCCAGATTGTTGCTAGAGACCAGAAAAACCTAAATGAAGCCAAAACCTTATTAGTTTTTTACCGAAATGAAGCCAAAACCTGATTAGTTTTGTATGTTATAGCTGAGTTCATTCTATTACAATGTTACTTGCACAACATTGGGCCCAGTTCTTCATCACTTGTTTGTCGTATATTTTTAACTTGGTATACTGCTTTCTGTTATCTGTAAGTATGTTTCTCATGCTCTGCTACCAAGCTTTCGTTGTCAGTTCATGACTCATGCGGCTTCTCAGTTTTTCTATTGTATCTCATATGTTGCTGCTACAATACTTTTCTACAAAAACATCGTTGACTGAATCTTGTAGGACTTTGCTAGATCATGGATAGTTCAAACTTCATGAAGTATGTGCCAGTATATAGCTGTGTGCTCTCGGTGGTCAGATGAGTGGCGCAACCTGTCTTATTGTGCACTTCATGGGAGATCATGGAGAGAAGTTACTTTTTGCTGGTTGGGAAGTGTATTTTCTCTTGATATGTTTATTGTTCTGTAATAATGACGTGGCTATCCTGATGTCAATACCTTTACTGTGCCAAGAGTTTGCACATGAATATTTCGTATGTTTACATATGGCTCTTGGATCATTATTCCTTTGGGTCCTTCAGTGATGCTATTGTTTTGAAGGCTTCAAAATTAATTATTGAAAATTCATTGTAAACTCATACTCGATATGTTTTAGTTTTGAGATTTTGAGAGTATCTGAACACAACAAGATCTGTGGCTTTTCAACACTTCAACATAGCTTGTATTCCTGTAATCTTGTATATTTCAGTAACAGAATGACATGCTGGGCAAGAATTAGACTGCAAATGGTAGGCGAGGTGGCGTGCGAAGGAATAACCGGTTCACAACCATTCTATAACGCTAATGGACGTGTGCATTAAACAGATAATATGGAGACCTAGAATCTGTGTAAAAAATGGGACATAATTGGGCCGCCCCTGACCAGTGAGGAGGCGCCCTTCGGGCGCCCCAGCCTCTAGTTACAATTACAAGACACCAGTCCGGTCAGAGCAAACTCCTCTGTATTTCTGAAACAACTCGGTGCGTAGCATAGCTCCAACCGTCCTCCTCTTCTCCTCTTCTCCAATCCAAAAGGAGAAAAAAATCCACAATTGCACGTAACACCAACTTTTTTTTTGCGAAACATAGTACAACGTATACGCTCACATACGCGCGCACACACTCATCCCAATGAACGCATGCACGGATGCCCTACTCTTATGAGCACCTCCGAGAGGCTGAGCCGGTGGATCAGGTCTTGAGATTGACGAAGTCATCACGGACGCCTCGCTGTCGACGGGAACATCGCCTCTCACTGAAGAATATTCCGCCTAAATGAGAAACACCAGCGTCAAACCTGATGTCTAAACTCTGTTGGGCTGGGGATACAACCACACTCCTAACCATCCTACCACAGACAGGTTCTCGCACGTAACACCAACTATTGACTCTTTTGTTGCACAAAATCACAAAACCTAACTTCTTTTTTCACATAACCCAAAATAAAACGCTTCTGGTTCGACCTCACGTTGTGCAGAGTTATTTTTTTCACAATGAGGAAAATATATGATCATAATATATGGTGGGAGGACACCTAATGCAACCACCGGCCTTTTCCTTGTTTAAAGAATACTGCCTCACTCCATATGCTTGCAGTATACGTATCTAAAGATAACATCCTTGGGTAGAGACCGGTGCTCCTCAGAGCTCAGCAAATGCTGGCCGTCCTATAGAAACTTGATGCAATCTCAGCCGTCCGATCGAGTGGTGTTTTTTTTACTGTCCCTGGTCCCACCTGTCATCGACTTGGTGGCTAGAAATTCGGTGCACACTGATTTCCTCGCAGCGACTGGCCACCGCGAGCTGTCCGATCAGAGTCAAAACCCGCGTCGATCTGAGCCGTCCATTTTCTATGGGCAAAATCGTCATTTTACCCTGCGGTATATAAGCGCGCCCCACGGTAGAAACCCTAGCCGCCAATCCCCAGCCGCGCCTCTCTCCCCCAATCCCCTCGCGTCTCTTCTCCCAATCCCGTCCGCTCCGTCTCTCCCCGCGTGCTGCCGTCCGTCCCGATCCCCAAGCATGGCAGCCGCCGTCCTTGCCGTCGAGGAGCATCCATCCCGTGCTGCCGCCGCCGGTGCCTACTCAAGTCGAGCCCCGTGCAAAGAGGCAAAGGGACGGAGGAGGAGCAGGCAGCCGTCCTCGCACGAGGGGGCAGTGATTCATCAAGGAGTGGCCGGCGGAAGCAGCGCAGCCGACGCTGGTCGAGGTAGGCTGCGGCGGGATCTTCTCCATTTCTTCCTCTTTTTGATGCACTGTTCGATTTGATCGATGGTGACCTTCCTCTTTGTGCAGTTGCTGCTGTGATTTTCTCTTCTGTAGGATCCGTTGCTCCAAAGGAAGTTCTGGTTGAGGTGAGTGCAAAAATCAAGAGGATCTTCTCCTTTTTCTGTGCTCTTTGATTTGATCGATTGTGGCCCCTTTCTTTTCTGCAGTTGCTGCTGCGATCTGCTCTTCTATTGGATTCGTTGATCCACATGACATGCTGGTTTGAGGTGAGTGCAAAAATCAATTTCCCCATTGGGTGGTGATGCGTAGAGGTAGAGGCAGCTCCCAGGTCAAAAAAACGTTTTGTTTTGCCCACCGCGTTTGATGGCCGTGGGTATAGGTTTTTAGATTACGCAGTTGCTGGATTGCTAGGTCAGTGGTCTTTAGATTGTGTAGTTTCTAGATTGCTTACAGGTTCATTGTCTGTCTGGTTATGTAAGAAAAGAAAGAATGCAGTAGGCCCATTTTTTAAATATAGGGATATGTAATCTAGCTTGCAACAAGAAATTTATACCATGCTTGTGTGGTGCGGCCCTTTATTTAACAGAGAGAATATGTCACTTTTCATTCTGTGTATATCTTGCTTTGAGACCCATAACCAATATTTGCGGTCAATTTTTAGAATGACGTCCTAAGCGCACCGACCGGTGGCAAGGGGAGCACGCAGGGAGGCAGCAGCACACTGACCTGGTAATCTCTCTCAACTTTCCCATTATTTTTCAATTTCTCTTTTAGATGCAGGCAGCGTCTTTTTGGCCTCTACGTGATGTGTGCTATGGCCGTGTGTGAAAATTAATTAGCTCAATATATGACTTCATATTTATATACTTCAGACTCATGTGGACAGTGCGTATGCAGGGGTTGTTGCATGAACGTGAAACATTTTTTCTTCTTTCAGTGAGATGTGATTTATTCATTGTCTCAAGCTTGAATAATTTTCTTTTGGAGTTTCAGCATGTAAACTTATCTAGAGCTGTCAGTTAATTGAGAAAGAAACTCAAGATGTTGCTAAATCGCATGAAGGTGGATTTTATTATTAACATATAATCCGGTTTTCTTAGCATGGGCTAGGTTTCATTTTATAATGAGTTCATCTAGAAATCAATTTTTTGGATTGTGGACAACCTTTTACCATTTATAAATTCTTTCAGCTAAGCGCCGTGAATGTGATGTGGAGACAGCAAGTGGAAGATTCACTAACTGCAGAAAAACTAAGGTCACTGGTTCTTCCTCTGTTTTGTTTGCATATGATCATTTGCCTATTTTATTTGTTTTAATAATAGAAGGTTGATTGCATACAGTATTGATGTGTGATGACCTGAAGATTGATTCCTTTAGTGGCTTTATAAGAGTACATTTCTTAAGGTGTATTGTGTTCTTATCTGTTGTTCAGCCCTTTCTAATGTTGTATTGAGAAGAAGGATGGAGCTGGAGGGTCAGTGAATCACCAACTACCACTTCAATTGTGACGGTAACCTTCTTTTTCATCTTGACATGCTCTTCATAATTGTTGTATACAATATACTGTAAACATTTTTTATATATGAACCCTTTTGAAGAAAGCCACTATTGAGGTGTTTCCCTGATTGACATAATACAGCAGCGTACTTTTATTCTATGCATAATTTCAGTTTCATTGCAATAATCGAGGACTCCTGACTGTCATAAACAGGAGCGCTCTCTCTCAGGATCCCTTCTTCTTGTGGCAGCTCGGAAAGAAATATTAGACGGATCAATGAATATGGTGTGAGCTGACGACAGCGGAGGTTCGGGAGGAGCTACGTCTTCCTCTGCACCTCCCTCCACTGGGTCAGCATGTTTTTTACCTTCTGTAGGTCCCAAACAGGTCTCGCTGGGCTTCTTGCAGTGTCTGTTTCCCAAAGGCTCATTGGTCAGCAGGTGGATAACCCATTTTGTCCTTTCTGTTGGTATGCATGAATTCTACCTATTGTGTATATTTGCCTAACGATGTCCTTTGACAGGACGGATGATTCATGTTTGGTTGTGTGATGCTCCGCTGCGCTTCAGCTCCCAGCATCCAGTTCTTAGCGCCAACGTCATATGTGTTTTGACTATCAGGTCTCTCTCTTTGGCCCTTGCTAAATTGGCATGCCATTTCCTATAAAAGGTTTCAGCAAGGGTTTAGTTTAATGATGTTTGCCTCGCTGTGAGCACTGCATTATAGATTTGCATGCTGGGATTTATATACTATAGGGATGTATTAGGTTTAGGTCTGGCCTGGAAATACTATTCAGGGGCTGCTACAAGATACGAAATTATTATTTTCTTGTGCTCTTTGATCTGCACATTTTCCCTTTCTATGCTGGTTGACCACATGGATTTGAGGTCATGCGTTTCAGTCACCCTCTGATCGTTGAGCTTATGTGTTGATTTGTTTCAGATAACTAATAGCTGAACTTTATATATAGAGCATGTACATCCCATCCTTGAATTGATTACAGTATGTTCCAGATCACTAACAACCAAACTATACAAATAGAGGACCTCATTCTGTAATTGACTACATGAAACTTCATTATTCCTCAATCACGATGTCCCTTTTTTTATAGTTTCTAATTAAACAAAGCAATGATTTATACCACGTTACTCTTCTGAAATTGTGGTGATCTTCATAGGCAAGTTTTCTCTAATTGTGTGTGGCTTCTTCACCATGGTTGTCTTGAAAACGCATTGGACGGTTGCGGTGGAAGCAGGACAAGGGATGACTGAGCTTCTTGATGAGGTAAAGTAGCAATGTTTGATCTTTCTATTAGTGAGGATGCCCTTATTTGTTTAGTAGCCTGGAAATATGCATCTGTAAGTTGCCATTTTGTTTGTTGGGTTTCACTGTATTGTTGCTTCATATAGAGCCTAGCGAGCCATCTCATCTGAAAATAATATAACCTCTAACCGTTGTGTTTTAGGATGCAGCAAGTGGAAGATTCACCGAGCACCCCTAAAGTGGTGAGTTTAACCATGTTTTATTATTCAGGTGATGATTTCTTCGTATCAGTAATAATAGTATATTTTAAAATTATTCTAGGGTTAAATTTCAGGTGTTATATTTCCTATTGGTTGATGAATGTTTTTTGGGTTAGACCTGTGGAAAATGGATGAATGTTTTTTGGGTTAGATAAATCATTTAGTGTCGTTTTATGGTGCATAATAGTAATTTAATTGAAGTGCATATATGTATATATGGGTAAATATGCTCTTTGTCGTGGAGATTCTGCTGTTTATTCAACTTCAGTTAGTTGTGTTTCTGAAAAATCATATGTTGATTTTCAGTGCAGGTTGATTTAAGGAAGGTATGCGCATTATCATGATGTATGATCACATATTTTTATCCTACTAGGCTTAAGTATGCTCTGTACAAAAAATCAAGGAGAGTTCATGTTTAATTTCAGTAAGCATTTTTACTCATCTTCCACACTTATTTAAGGCCACTTGCCTCTTTGAGGTGAAGCATTCTATAATGAGCCTTGGTGTCATGCGCTTTTTGCTCTGCTTTTGCATACTCGGGTTTTATTGTTGTTCTTCTCTGTGTGCACGTCAATTTACATAATATTTCTTCCCCATTTAATTTCTCTTCATGATATAATTTTGCTTTGGATAGTCACAGCTTCCAAGCAATTATATATTTCTTACTTGCATTTTTTGCATGTGTAACTTATCTTATCTTAGGAGGTGATGTTTTGGTTTAGGCATGTTCATACCAAATTGCTGCTTGCCAGGGCAACCTGGTTATTTTTTATTTACATCTTTAGATAATGCAAGCTGCTGAGGTTACATTATTTTGTAGGTTCATGTGCATATGACTAATTCACCCCCTGTATGGATATTTAGTTCTCACAAAAGTATAATTAATTGTTCCAGTCAAAAAATCATGAGCGTTGAGCTGTGTATGAAGGATTTTTACATAGTTTGTTTGCATCTTTAGATGTTGCTAAGCGATAGCTTACCCTTGGCATAGTCTTGCAGGGTTGTTGCGTGCTAAAACATGGGATTATCCCAATTGTTTTTACCCATCTTTCAGCGTCCTTTTATGGATTTTGTTATCTATGGTCAGGGGGCATTTTATTTTGATCCTATAGTTGAGTATTTCCATTTTCTTTCCTTCAACAATGCGCTGCGGAATCCTAAGTTTAGGGAGTGCTCGGCTTAGGCATGCCTCACTTTTTTAGATCGATGATTTCTTCGTAAGAGGTATAATATTATTAGTTTGTAGGTGAGGACAGCTACAGCCTCTGGAGTCTGGACCTGAACCTGTGACAATTGTCACATGTCATGAAAATATGGTATTCTTATCAGCTTGCTAAGAAATTGATGACCTGAATGCCAGTACCATATTTTTATGCTTTTGTATTAAATGGTATCATCTTCTTATGCTTTTGTACTGAATGGTTAAAATGCAAGCTAGAATGAGGACCTAAGAACGAGAAATTAAACTCCCTGATCCTTGTGAACTAATCCATGAACATGAATGGATAGTTCTTTTAGCGAGTTTTGTGACCGCATTTCATTTTCTTTCATATTTCGTCAATATATTTTCTTTTCTCTGTGACGCTTTTCTATAGTGATGTTTGAGTAACAGGAAACGTGGTATTATATAAAATGAATCGTTAGAAAATTGCAGATTTTTAAGCCTGATGATTCTAGCAATATGCATCTTCAACTGCTGGTGTTCTCTGTCCTCAGATCTCTTTCCAAGTTCGCTTGCTTTCTTTGCCAATGAATTGTTATGACTTGTGAGATAAAATTGATTTTAGTATGCATGTGGAAGCTTAATCCCATTGCTGCATGCGCTGCTAGGTATGTTGGTTGCTAGCGGAGGTGTTGAGGTTGCCATGTTGTCTTCAGGTTTGCTCCCGTCCTCTGATTCATTGATTGGTTAGTGTGGTTAGTTAGTGTGGTTATATGTGCTTGCTTTTGTTGTTTACAAACTGTTGACTGATGTTTGTTGTGCTGGATGGACAGTTGTTTTCCTATTGCGTCTGTGTGCCCATTAACTACTGCCTATATTTGGAAGGATCAGTTAATGAAGTTCACTGTTATTTGGAAGGATATGATACCCTGCACAAAAAATAGTCTGTTACTCCGAGGATTGAGGATGCCCTTGCTCTTTTCCTTTTTTGACAATTCGTAATTTCTTCAGTTCTTAAACATAATTTAGTCCAGGGATTTTGTCTCTTACATAAGGGCTAGACACATGCATCATTTAGTTTCTCTTATGTGTATATTCAGGTTTTAACTGTAGCACGGATTCTTCCCTTTTCTGCCTTTCTGTGTTTAGGCAAAGAAATTAAGATAATAATCAATCATTGTTTGCCTCTAGGAAAAATCACCAAATCATTGTTTTTTTTCAATCAATTTATATCTTCTGTACCATGGTCCTCAATTGGGCCGAAGTTATTGATATGCTGACCTGCGATTTCAAACATATTGTTAAATAAAAATATGATCTCATTTCTCTGTACCATGTAGTTCTCTAGGAATCATATGCTATACCAATGAATCACTAGGTATGTTACTTGGGATATTTTACACGTCCTAATCAGAGGGATAAAGAGAGGCATAGAACACAATATGAGAGCTGTGGCTGGTCCACCAGGGGAAAGAATGCTCCAGGTTACGTCAGGTATGAATGATATACACTCCTCAAACCTGTTAGACCTGGTGTGCCTGACTAGATGCACCATCTTGCAGGGTTATTTTGTTCTAACTGTGAATTTGTTCCAGAAATGCTGCTTCCATGGTGGCCATGATTGACATACTTTTGAATGATCCTACATCTGCTGGAGGTCGGTGACGATGAACCTGGTTGACCTTCCCCTTTGATGTTATGTTGTTTGTGGCAAGGGTGTGCACTTGGTGCCTAGACTAAGTTCATCTTGATCGCCATGCGACTCCTGTTAAGTTTGTTTGTAATAACCTTATGACCGTGTTAGTTCTAATTGAACATGTGGTGCTTTTATGTATTGATGTTGGGTTGTGTGGTACAACATGGATTGAACTTATTTACCCTTTGTCGATTGTGTGGACTATACTATTCCTCACAGTTTCATCATGTTGTCATCTGCCTTATCATAGACGAACCCATTGTAATATATCTCCCAACTTTCGCCATCTGGGGTTGCTTCTGTGATTTTGTGTAAAATCGCTAAGTGTTGTCCTTGACTATTTGGTTTTAGCAGCTGAGTGACCCATGTTCTTATAATCATTTGTGTATAATTATGCAGGAATTAGTTGTAGAACATGGTGCTCAACCATCTCCGGTTTTGTTTTTAGATTCTCGACATGTGTGCTCTATATGAGAATGATTTGTACTCTATATGAGAATCATTTGTGTATAATGATTCTTAACTATTTTGTTTATCTTATATTTTCTGATAGTGACCATCTTCTTAGTAACCTATATAATATATGAGAATTAGGGAAAAATATTAAAATAACTTACGGTGGCGCGCAAAAAATTACCATCCTATTTTGCTTATATATATGGATATAACCATCTTTTTGCCATCCTATTTTGCTTATACATATGGATATAAACCATCTTTTTAATAATCTGTATAAAATGTGACAATTACGGGTAAAAAATTAAATGAACCAACAAGTGCCGGCGCGGCGAGCCGCGCCGTTTGTATCTGTGTATGCTCATAGTTAGGGAGTGAATTTTATTTAGAATTTGTGTATGATCGACATTAAAGAATTCATCAAAATGTCATTACGAACAAGATTTTCTTTTGTTTCGTACTGACACGGGAATATAGCCGTACAAATTTTAAACAAGACAACAATATACTTAAAGTACATCGAACCGGTTATGAGTTGAGACCTACGAAGTTTAGTTTTTTCATCGTTTGAGAATTCCTTAAACTGAACTACGTGTGCTTCACCATTGCTTTCTTCTTCCTGTTGCCTAAGGATCTGTATAACTGTGTTCAAATTCATATAGATATAAATTTTCTTTAAGTGATCTGTATAAATGGTGGTAACCACGGACAAGTAACTGAAAGAAGCAACAAGCGCCGCGCGGCGAGCCGCGCTGTTCGAATCTAGTCATATATACCGCCTGCTTGTCGTAGCTCCCGTCAAAATAGTTGTACCCATTCTAGGTAAAAGAGAGAAATCCCAGTTGCTAGAAGTAGTTGGATACATGCAATGTTGCTCGGACTAGGAGGCATCAGGGAACAATTTGGTGCCACAATTTGCTGCTGGTGTTTGGGGTTAGTATGTACATCTTCGGTGCAGGAGTCGTACCAATGCGATGTTTGTTCTTGCCTAAAGGTATTGGTCATTGTATCTGACATCATGGTGCTTACATCAGGCAAGGGATTGGGCATGATGTTCTTCAGTGGTATTTGTGCCGCATGGAGGGTTGGTTTGCTACTGATGCGGATGCGATCTCGCACCAGTGTTGGGACCAGGTAGGATTCCCACCCCACCGGTACTGCTTCCTGGTGGCCATGGTCTCATGGTTCGTGGATATCGCCCGGTTATAAATACTCTGGCAAAAGGCCTAGATATACGTCTTGGTCACAAGTATGCACGTCTTTCTTCTAAATGTTCTACGAGCATGTATAGTTCCACTTCCATTTGTTAGTACTGATCCAAGCTTTTTTCTTTAGGGTTGTTCAAATTGTTCGCCACTGGAATAGAGTGGAGGTTACTGTAAGCAGTGGTAAAACATTTGTTGCGGATGCTGCAGTAATTGCTGTCCCCTTGGGTGTGCTGAAAGCAAACACCGTTAAATTTGAGCCAAGGCTCCCAGATTGGAAGGAAGAAGCAATAAGAGAACTGGCAGTTGGAGTCGAGAACAAAATAGTTCTCCACTTCAGCGAGGTTTTCTGGCCTAATGTTGAGTTCCTTGGAGTTGTTTCATCCACTACATACGGCTGCAGCTATTTCCTCAACCTGCACAAGGCAACGAGCCATCCTGTTCTTGTTTACATGCCTGCAGGTAGGGGTGGGCATTCGGTCATGACCGAATTTTCGGTCTTTATTTTTCGGTCTTTTCGAAATTCGGTCAGTAAAATTTGATGCCCGAAATTTACTCACAATATTCCAGGACCGAAACTTTCGGGTACCCGAGATTTCGGTCTCTATTTCGGTCATGACCGGATTTGACACATACAGCTGATACGCCACCTGTTCCTCCGCGCGCCGCCGGTGAGTTCTCGTGCGGGAAGTGCGGCCGGTGGTTCCAAACACACTAGGTTCTTAGCAAACACGCCATGGGCCACAAGAACCGGTGGCTCGCCGCCTTTCTTCCTCCTGCTCGTTCGATCTAGGGTTAGGGGAGGCTGCTGGAGGAGAGGGAAGACCACGGAAGAGCAGGGCCAGGGAGGAGGAGGGCGGGAGGTGGCCTACCTGCGCGCCGCCGCCGGGGACTGCTCGTGCGGGCTGGTTGCCTCTCGTCTTGAGAGTCTGTTCGACTGTCTCTGTTAGGGAGCAGGAGGAAGAAAGTGTTACGCGTGAGGAAATATCAGTGCGTTGGGCTCTTTGCTGGGCCGCTCCGTTTTTGGGCCTAGACTAGGTGGGATGCTCGGCAGCAGGTAAATCGGTCGGTTCGGTCTATTCGGGTTTACGAGATGTCTTGCCCGAATTTCTGAATTAAATTCGGTCTTTTTTAATATGCTACCCAAATTTCTGTCGGTCTTTCTGGTCTCGGTCATTTCGGTTTCGGTCTCGGTCTTTACGGTTTCGGTTTTCGGTCATCGGTTTTTTGTGACCACCCCTACCTGCAGGCCGGCTTGCCTGTGGCATTGACAAGATGTCAGACGAGGCTGCAGCCCAGTTTGGCTTCTCCCATTTGAAGAAGATCCTCCCTAATGCAGCTAAGCCGGTAAGCATTTTGACACACATCTCAATACAATCATGCCTAGTTCTGCTTCCAATTCTTACAGTTAGTGTTTCCTAAACACTACAGGAAAGGCAAGATGCGCCGACGGCCAGGGGCTATGCCGACGGTCTTTTGTCGGGGCCGTCGGCGTAGACCTCGAAGAAGCCAGCCCGTCCACCTGGCCCTCGGCGAAGGGAATGCCCTCGGCATAGTACGGCTGCGCCAACGGCCACCCTCGGTGTAGACTTGCCGTCGGCGTAGGTCTTGTTGGGCCGACGGCCACTGTCGGCGTAGGTAAGCCGAGGGCAAGCACGGCCGGGGGGAGGGGAGGGGGGCGACTGATTTGGCGGCGGCGCTATTGGAGCTATGAACGGGAGTTCGATGAAGAGAGAGAAAAACGAAGCGCTGTGCTGCGTGCGTCCATACTAGAATTTGGGCCTTTGCTCCTGCTAACTTGGTCCATACTGTTGGCTTGGGCTTCCTTTGGTTAACTCTAAAGTGATTAAGTGGGCCCGGTTGATTAAACAACTTGGATGAGGCTAGTATACACCACGGCTGGAATATCAATCCAGTAGTACAGCGTACATTCCTCAACAACAAAAAATTCCTGCATGATGTTACTACTTGTTACTTTTCTTCCGCTCAAATTAATTGACTCATTTCCTTTTTTATGATGTGTTGATTTATTCTAAAAGTGTTACGGGTGTGATCATTAATATGATACATATTAATACACTACCATCATTTGTGTCTTGAATTTAGTAATGTTAGAAGAAAAATTTGAAACAATATGTAGATATCAAAATTGCTTTTGTGCACATTTTAACACTTCATATATAAAAAATATATACTATTATTTTGATGCATATTATTTTAAGGTACACGAGAAGTTATTATGTCACATAACCGTCGATAGTTTTAAAAAAATATAGGCACGGCAGCCATTTCGACCATTTAAAAAAAATGAAAGTGCAAAAATACTCAAAAAATGAAATCTTTTTGCATGGAGTCCTTTTATGTGTACTAGTTGCTAGCAAAATGATTAAAGAAAGTGAAAAAATACTCAAAAAATGACTTTATACCGATTTTCCAAAAGTAATTGAAATTTGAACTATAAGTGTGTGATAATTTGCTCTAATTTTTTTACAAAAATCATTTTAAGGTACACAAGTAGTTGTTATATCACAGAACCGTCGATAGTTTTAAAAAATTCGACCCCTTTCGATGAATAGCCATGGTGGACATTTTGGCCTTTTTTCAAAAAAATCAAAGAAAGTGAAAACAAAACCTCAAAAAATATGATTAAATTCGTATTTATCATTTGCATTTGCAACTGTTACACAAATAAAGACCCAAGGCGAAAGTTTCACATTTTTTCGAGTTTTGTATATTTAGTTATGTATTTTTGAACAATGCCAAAGAAACACAAATGCCTCTACTCTATCCTGATTGGTTGGGAGGAAGAGGGTGTGGATCGATGATATGACATCACATGATTGGTCAAAACACGTCAAACCCAAGGCTTCATTTCCACCGCAACTCCCTTATCTTCTTCCTTATCCCCTGCGAGTGAACCACTCCTGTCGCCATCCAACGCCGCCGCCGCCAGGGTCGCTCGCAGCCGCCGCCGTTTCGACTTCCCCCGAGCCCTCCGCGGCCTCCGCCGGCTGCCTTCCTCCGCCACCGCTCTCCGCTCTCACCGTCTCCGCGCACTGGTCGAACCTCCCCGGCCTAAGGACCTCGAGCCGGAGGAGGCCACGGCCATGGAGGCGTCGATGCCGTGGCTCCGCTCGCTGTCCTTGGATCCCAAGAGGGAGCTGCTCGACGTTGCTCGCCTCCAATCGTGCCAATGTCAGGTTCGTTGTGCTTCGATCCCAAGCGCCTCAAGGAGGTGGCCGAGCTCGGGGCGCTCAAGGTCGTGACCTCGCCAGCCCACCAGGCCTCCCCGCGGCCGCGCTCACCAAAGCCGCTGAAGCAGCGAGCTACTGCGGCCCGACAACTTCCTCCTCCTCGCCGCGAACGGGACGCCGCCGGCGCCGTTCCCGTGGTCGTTGCTCCAGCCCGCACGGCTCAGCCCGTCCCAGCCTGTCCCCAGCCTGCCCCCAGCCCGTCCCCATCGAGGGGCGCCCGGGATTTTTTTGACGCGTGGACAAGCTATGCCGAGGGTTGTGCCGTCGGCGTAGGCGCTGCCGCGGTCAACTGCCGTCGTGGGCCCCACCTCAACGACGCCGACGGTACATACGCCGACGGCCCGGCCTAGCCCTCGGCGCTAAACCTACGCCGACGGCAAACCGGGCTGAGCCGAGGGCTATACGCCGACGGCTGCCGTCGGCGTATCATTCGCCGACGGTTTTCTAGCCTGTGCCGTCGGCTTCAGGCCATCGGCGTATCTCCGTTTCCTGTAGTGAAATCTTATTGCAGCTTAACTACCTGGTGTCGCACTGGGGCTCAGACGAGAACACACTTGGTTCCTACACCTTTGACGGGGTGGGCAAGCCCCGTGACTTGTACGAGAAGCTCCGCATCCCGGTCGACAACCTATTCTTTGCTGGGGAGGCGACGAGTGTCCAGTACACGAGCACGGTGCACGCAGGCCCGGTCCAGAGATTTCGAGGGCCCGGGGCGAAACTAAAATTTGGGGCCCTTGATATAATTTTTTTTAAACACGTTACAAACGCAGACTCTCGCACATACATTCAAATCTATGAAAGCATGCACGCCCTATCTGTATAAGCACGTCCGAAATACTGAGCGGGTGTCGGATCTTAAAATTGACGAAATCCTCGCAAAAGTCTCGCTATCGACGGAACTATTAATAGAATAACCTATATATTTAATATGTATTGTTCTCAACAAAAATTGAAGTGTATCGAAAAGCAGTAGTCATATCAAATAATTTGTATATGTTACCTCATAAATTTCTTTTATAATAGGCACCTTATTCGGTAATATGTCCTGTGTTACTCTTCAGAAATTTGTCCATTGATCCTCTCAGTGATGCTACCAACTTCTCAACTCGATTTATTAATTCTTTTTCTGACTACTGGATGAAATCTTTCTCCTTTCTAGCATCATAGCGACGCTGACGATAAGAGTACTGAGATGAGGGCATATAGAGCCAGACTAGTTGTACGCCTGTACCGACGTACGTGAGAATTAGGGAATATAAAAATTAGGATTCATCGATCCCTACCTTCTGTGTGGTTCTGTCAGATCTTCGATCGCTTGCGGACGGCCGCTTGGGCGATCGACGGAATGAATCGGAATCAGCAAAGCACGACGGCGGAAAGACGAGAGAGACGGGAGTCCGAGACGAAAAGTTTCCGATCGGGAATTTGGGATGGCCTCAGGATTCACGATACGTAACGACTCGCTTCAGGAAACGCAAATGGCCCTTGTCTCTCCTCTCCATGCGGTAGACACAAGGCCCATCTATAGAATTTCTACTACCAGTCGCTGAAAGCCTGAAACGGTCTAAGATGATAATGAGCCTAATACACAGCACATAGCTGGGGGGCCCTAATTTTTTGGGGCCCGGGGCGGCCGCCCTTCCAGCCCCCCCCTCAGGACCGGCCCTGGGTGCACGGCGCCTTCTCCACAGGCGAGATGGCTGCCGAGGAGTGCCGGATGAGGGTTCTGGAGAAGTTTAGGGAGCTGGACATGCTGGAGATGTGCCACCCGAATACCCGATGGCTGAGCAAACAGCCACGGTCTCCGTCCCGCTGCTCATCTCCCGGCTGTAAAACACTATAGTCGGAGCTGGTACACCGAGTTTGCTGGCCATTCCAGTGATTGCTCGAGGAAGGCAGCCTGGGAGTAATCTATCCCTGCTCTTCCTTGTAGCATGAGGCATGTGATCGTGTGACTCGGTGGTTTGCTGAATAAACTTACGATTGGATATTATTAAGCTTGCCCGTTGGTATATGTATGCCATCAGACATAAGATGGGGGTTATGTGCCACGAGCTACGGCCTATCTCTGTAGGGCAAAGTTGGTGTATGTGTGATGAACACTGTAATTTACATTGACATTCATAATATTGGTGGTGATGGCAGATTTTTTTATGTAGTTTGAACCATTGTTCTCCATATGTGAACTGAATATATGCTCCAATTGCATCAAACCAACTGCGATTGCAATTTAACTCAGCTCGGGTTGTGTGCGCTGTGTGTGTGTGTTCATTTTTGAGTTTTCTTATGGGCAAGGTAACGCGTATGATCGTGACTTCCGAAGAGTTTTCTGCCTGCAGAGGTCAAGCGGCAAGCGGCTTGAAATAGACATGGAGAGGGCGGCGTATCGCTGCTGCTATCAGGTCCTTGGAGCCAGAAGCTACCTGATGTTCACAGCGTGTATCCCAGGGCTTCGAGCAGCAGAGACTGATTTTGACTGATCGGTACGGGCGTTACACGACAACCTAAGCTTTTTGTGCGCACAGAAATCTGTCTTTGTGCTGATTGTATTCACTGTAGGCCTACTGTCATTTCATGCCATTGTTCTGTGGTTTCTGAATTTTCCATGTACTGTTGTTGAACGTAAGGCCGTGGGTTCCCTGATTTTGTTTTTCTGAATTCCAATCGGATGTTGAATAGAATGTTGCATGATCTTTTGGCCGATGGGCCTTTCCAATATACCAATGTGCATTAAGGCAATCAGTAATTTATTTTGAACTTCGCAACAAGTTTCCAAAATAAATAGCTAAACTTCTCCGGTCTTCTCTTTCTATGCGGGCATCATGTTCTAGACATTTCCAAGATTTTCCAAGTACTAACATTTAGCAACCAAACCTTTCTGATTTGAGAGGAGCATCGCCTCTCTGACGTCATTTCATTTCATCATCCTAACCCATACCTGCTCGCTGATAGGCTGGGACGTACGGTACTGTACGTATGCGTGGTGAGTTGATGTGCTGGTCGCCGGCAAGCAAGTGACAGCCCAGGAAGGCGCCTTGCCTGGCCTCATGCGGTTGCCCTCCTACATGGGGCATTGCGGACACACCTTGATCCACACGCTTGTCGATCAAAGTAAATGTGAAAAATTGACAATTTTACTATACCTGTTTTCATATCTTGCACAGATTAATGTAACACTATTTGGTGGATGTGTGCTGGGATATCTGTATATCAACACGTTTTTTTAGATAAAGAGTATATATTAATAGCGCGAAGATATCAATTACACCCAGCCTCTGCAACAATGTAATAACCGAAGGTATTACGGATGCACACAGCCGAAAGACAATAAGAAGAAAAAACTAAAAAAGAAAAGTCCCGCTACAGAGTTACAGTCCTTGTAGCAGCAGCACAACCACCACCAAAACAACTTCTGAAGTCCAATCTCTCCAAAAGCAACGCCTTCAAGAAGGAAACAGTGCACAAGCGTCGTCGTCGCCCGATCGAGATCTTGGGTTTTCACTCTGAAGATAGTCCCCGCTCTCAAAACAATGTCTTCAACAAGGCCATTGCCAGGCACAACCAACTAAGGTCAGACCTTGAATTTTCACCCTGAAAGGTAGAACTTTGAATTTCACCTGTGCTGTCGCCCCCACTTCCATACCACTACAAACGAGTCCTGAAGCTCCAAGCAAGTTCCTCATCACCACCAAGAGTCAAATCACCGTTCCTAGTCCTCCGATCTCGGCTTTCATGACATTCTCCGGCTCTGACTTCATCCAAGATGGCAACAGATAGCAGAGCTTCATACCGCTTGCTCCTTAACGGAGAATCGTGGGCACGACCGAATCCCACCCGATCCAGCAAACTCCAGGCATAAACGCACATGGAAGTTCGCCGGCGGAGCCTTCCGGAACTCGCCACATCGGCCAGATCAAGGAGGACGGGCATCTGGCAGATCTTCGTCTTGCGCAATTCGAAACCGTAGGACCACCAACCACCATTATTCTTGTCGCACCAGCAGTCCCCACACCGCCGGCCGACTCCGGCGATAGGAACGAGCGGGTCGACCTCCGGCCTAGGCGAGCCCAAGGTAGATCGGGCTCGAGAAGCCCGCCGGCATCAGCGCCTCCGCCATGGCTTGACCGTGCGGCTGCCACATGGCATGGCCGCGGCGCCACCATTGCCCTGCTGCACTGCGCCCACCACTCCCTCCACCCTGCCTCACAGCCCTGCAGGATCGGCCGCTCCAATACACCGGCAGCCCGTGGGCTTGGCCAGCAGCGAGAACGGCAGAGCAGGGGCGACCATTCACCGTCGATGGCCAGACCAGGCTCCTGGCAGTGTAGAGGAGGACATGGGGAGGCGGCACACGGATCCACCCGAATCGATCTAGGGTTTGCGAGTCCGACCCATCCCCAAGCCTGCCCCTCTACCGAAGTCATGTCCAAAGATTTTACAGGATAATAGTATGCTCATCGATCAAGGTGTCCAACAGAGAATTGGCCATTTTGCATTGGCTGTTGCATGCAATATGTCTAGTGTCTTGCCTGTATTCCAGAGTAATTTGCAAAACCCACCAAACTTGGGGTGAAGTTAACAACCAAGTATAAAAAACCCTAAATCGCATGAATTAGTAGGTGTTTGACACATTTGCCTCAGTCGTTGTGGTTTTTTGCATTTCTCTCTGTATTCCAACTTAATTCTAGCTGTCCATTTACACTGACTGATGTACTGTGGCCTCTGCTGCACTTTCAAATTCCTATCGTTCCTTTCGGAATTTCTAGATTGCTCATTTCCCCAAGGATAGTCGGTCGTCAGTGAATCCATGTAGTCGTACAAAGCTCGCACGAACCGGAAAGTTGTGAATTAACAGGCACAAACCGAGACATTCAGACAACCTCTCTGAAACCAACATGTACAGCTGAGAGAAACGTGACCTACCGTATCGTGCAGTAACAGTACCTGCGATGGGATCACTCATCTGGGAACTACCCAGGAAATCCGTTACGAGTTTTCTAGTGATCAGCCGTCACCATCCATGTAGATATTGCGGAAAGCAAAATGTCAAGAGAGAGATGTGGGAGACACGCTCTCAGAATCTAAACACCAATGCAGGGTGGCTCTATAAATACAAAGCTCTCAAATCGACGACCTCCCATGAGCCAGCGGCACAAAACTTATGTACATGTCCATACATTTTTAGCCTGCTGTGTGTGTGAAGTGTAAACGTACCCGCGTATGCGCCAACTGCAGGTTAGTTAGTGCGTAAGCGCCTGCTGACGCTGGCCATGGCCAAGGCCCAGCTCGTCGCCCGGCTCGCCGTGGAGCTCGCGCCCTCTTCGCCGCTGTCGGCAATCATCCGGCGCCGCCGCCGCCCTGGTGTCCCGAGGAAGGCGCTGGACACGATAGCGGAAGAGGAGGCGCCGGTGCATCCTCCCCACCGCAATGTGACCGGCGCGGACTCCTCTGCGCACGCCGGCGCCCAGAAGGGGAAACGGTGCGTGACGTGCATCGGCTGCGGCGATGACTCCTCGGCGGCGCACGGGGAGAAGCGGCTCGGGCTCGGCTCGGCGCCGGCCACCACGGGTTGCTTAAAGGTCACCGCGTGATTGGCTGGTTGGTTTACGTCGGCGGGGTAACTGAATTTAGCGTCGCGCGCGTGGTGGTACTTACTGTCACTGTGTATGTGTTTCTCGTTGTGTTTTTTTACGCTTGGGGATGCAAGAACTACCGAACATATGTACGTATACTTCAGTACTTGTGTTATGCGTGTGTAGAAGTTTATCGTCTGCGTGGAGTGATGCGTACTACTCCTACTATCCTGAACATGTAGCCAGCCACTCTCTGTTCGCGGCAGATACAGTCAATAAAATTGTACTACAGTACTACTCAGTTTCAGTCACCCCGGCCTGGAGGCCAGTACGTTCTAGCCCAATTGTCAGAACGCCACAAATGCAAGCGCGTGCGGCACATCTGCTTTGCGTGGCCTCTGCACATGGTGACTCTTAAGCGGTCCGCTACTCGGGACTCGGCTCGTCCAAGGCGCTCCCGGCCCGCGTTGCGCCTGACTCGTGGTCTTCCAGCGAGTGGACGCCCCGCAAGGGGAGGCAACCACATCAGGGACATCACCGGCGTGGCCACCAATGCTGGCTGTGGTACTGGTCATCTCCGGTTGTCATCTTCATCAACGGCGACAATGATGACGAGCAGGCCACCGGTGCCGCAAATCCTAAATCCTAAAATCTAGGTTTTTTTAATTTTATTTTGGCTGCCCATTGTATAATAATGTTGAGTCGAAAAAATAATAAAATCAAAATAGGTCGTGCCCGTTGGGTGCAACGGCGTACGCGGACATGGTGTGGACAAGGATGTCCTCCTGGTCACCAAAACAGGCCTACGTGGACCTGAATTGTGCGTTGGAGTTGCCCTTAGGATGACTCCAACGGGCCGACGCATCGAGTCCGCGCGCGTCCGTTTGGATCGTGTTGGACCAAAACCAGGGCCCAACGGGGCGATGCAAAAGCGGACGCGCGGCGGAGTGGAAACGCGTCTGCGCGGCCACGCGTAGTGTCCTCCCCGAGCCCACCTGGCAGCGACACGCCGTCGGTCAGCCTCTCCTGGCCTAGTCCTTTTTAATGCCAGGGATAGGGACGGCCAGCCCCCACCCACTCCACTGCCCCACTGCCGCTCCCTATCCGGCGACCAAACCCTAGCCAGCAAACCCTTCCTCGCCGCGATGCCGCTCCGATGGCCGGGGTTCGGCAAGGCGAAGAACGACCGCGAGGCGGGGTCGTCCTCTGGCCGCCGCCGCCGCTTCCGCACTACGACGCCATCGCCATCTCCTTCCCCACCTTCTTCCCCGGCGCCGCTCCCCGCGGTCTTCAATCTCGCGCCACCGGGCGCCGAGATTGCGCGGCGCGACCGCATCTATGTGCGCGTGGAGGACTGCTGGTGGTACTGGAACCACACAGTCCCGCTGCCATGGCCAGATGTCAAGTTGCCCGACAACTGGCACCTCAGCCCGCAGCGGATCCCGGTGCCGCCGATCCCGACGAGCCGCCACGCGCGGGATCTGGAGATTGAGCGCCGCCGCGCGCGCCTCCCGGCGGCCCTCCGCAACGACCCCGCCTTCGCGGCCACGTCCCGCAACTGGGTCACGTGGTTCAGCGACGAGCACAGCCTGCGGCGGCAGGCCCTGTACACGCGGGCTCCGACGCCGCCCAGTGGACGTTGGTCACCGCCGCCGCACACACTACAGCGGGACGCACCACCAGTGCCGCGCGCGCTGCGGATTGGCTCACCGCCACCGCCGCCTCCACCGGACATGAAGATGGAGGTGGACATGGACGACGACGACGCCGCGCTCGAGGCCGCGAAGGAGGCCTCGAGGAAGTCCATGGCCGACGACGAGGCCAAGCGCTGGGCCAAGGTCCTCCAGGACGTTGCCCGGGAGCAGGAGGAGGCCCTGCAGGCACAGCAGGCCGCGGTCATGGAGCCACCGGAATGGTGGCAAGGCATGGCCGCGGACCTGCCACCGGCGCCGCCCCTTCCAGCCGGCCTGCTCGGGCACCGCTGGATCTGGAATGGCGGCAGCTGGGAGGTCCAGCTGGCGCCACCCCTCCCGGAGCAGGAGCAGGAGCAGCCGCCCACGCCGTCGTCCCACCGGCGCACCTCTGGCAGGCGCCGGAGTACTTCGTCCTCTCGGACGACGATTAGAAGCCCACGAAGGGCAAAATATTTAGTTTTATCTATTTTTGTTTTAAGAATATATATGTAAATTGGCCGTTTGTGGCACACCCCCCTAATTATGAGAGAAAAAGGTCCATATGTGGCCTGTTAACTAAAAAAAAGATTGTGTCCGTTTGCGATGCGTCGGGCCGTTGGGCGCACTGCCACCGCGGCGGACATGGGCGGACTTGGCCTGTCCGTTTGCCGACGCAAACGGATAAAATGTGGACCAAACACGCGTCCGTTTGCGTCGGCCCGTTGGAGTCATCCTTATGTAGCTTACAGAACATGAACTTATGTTGTTGTTATGTTATCATTTTGGTAGTGAAGCCCGATCCTATTATCGAGGTATCACAATGCCAAGTCTCACAACGTCACTCCTCTTACCAAGCTACTCTTCCGGCTCCTCTCTTTTCTTCCTCCGGCGGTTAAGCCGCCTGGGTTGGGGATTAGAGAGGTGCCATGTCAAGCCTTGTAAATAGTAGTAGTTTAGATTAGTGTTGGCCCGCGGGGCGAATGGCGTGATGCCGTATTTTAGAAGCTTTCACGGGTTACTCGTGAGCGGCGTTGTACGGTGGTCATCGTATACTTTCATGGTGGAGAGGAAAATGTAGGTATGGATATGGCAGTAGCTTTCTTAACAAGCTCGTTTGCTTCCTCCTCTTGATCTGCGACTCTGTTGTTCCTACTTCTTCTATCGTCCTTGGTGTGAGGAGAAGGAGAAGTTTGGCGTGGTGGCTGCTAGATCTGGAGGTTGGTCCGGAGGTTCTTTTGGCCTGGCGAGGTGGCGCGGTACCGGGCGATCGAGGGTAAGGATTTATGTTGTGCTCACGAGGAGGGAGACGGCAGAGAGTACTCCGGTGCGGCCTCCTCCAATAAGCGCCGTCGGGTGGATCCCCTCTTCCTCTCCAGTTCTTTCTGAGCTACTCGGTGCGCTAGCCGGCCGAGGCGGCGAGGATAAGCAGTGGACTTGCGACATGACTGGCGACAATGGAGGTTATTTAGGTTTGGTGATGCTGCGTCCTGGTGATAATCACATGGTGGCTGATAATTGCCGCCATGATCTTTGGCCTTTGAGGCGGCCAGTTCAAGTGTTCAACCTCCGGGATGGAGATCCTCCTTCGGAGCGGCGTCGGCGCTCTTCACGCTCTCTACCCCAAGTGGTTTTGTTTCCGGGATAGAGAGGATGGACAACATTGGAGCTCCTGTTGCGGCGGTGCAAAGAATGACCGGGTCGTGTTTTTGCGTGCCTTTTCACTTTTCAGGGTCTTTTGTGCTAGTTTTTAGGGCTGCGTTGTAATATCCAAACTTTTAGTATCGTGTATGCATATTTTTATAACCGCCCAATATTAATGCAGCATCTTTAGGGTCCTTCGAGGCCCCTCACTTGTGCAAAAAAGAAAAGAAAAACAACTAGTCCTGCCAACACATACAAGCGGCGTCTAAAACACACACAAAAAAAAAACATCATGCACAATTTGCAGCCGATATATCGCGTTAGTTTTGTCGTACCAGAAATAGGAGTGGCCACAAGTTGGCGTGCCTTCAATCTTCGAAGGCACATCGCGGACAGAGTGTACTGGGGCACATGGTGGACTCCCTCCGCGCAGTGCCCCTCTGTTTGGTCTAGCAGGATCGCAGTAATCCGAAAGCAATGGAACATGGGGAACGCATGCCGGGCCGGGGCACTATCTCAGATGCATATCACAGACTCAGCATATGCTATATCGACGTGAAAATGTCGCATTCCAAACTTCAAATGCCTCCAGTTTTCGGCAAAAATTGATTGGAATATGTCCCCTTCCTAGGAATGCACAAATTTGGTTCGCTACCCTGTGCTGTGCAGAGACAATTCGTTCGCGCCACGCAAGTCAAAGTTCCCGCGGAAGCTCACATTCGGTCCAACCGCCTCCCGTCTCACTGCCAAATGGACCCCACGGATCACTCAGCAAACGTGTCCCACATGTCGGAGATCCTCACCGTACCAAGTCTCCCTTCAGTCCCCTCTCTCAGACCAATCTGGACCGTCCAGATGGAAACCAACGGTGTGGATACCTCCTTCCCCACCACCAGCCGCGAAAAAAAATCTCGCCGTCCCCTCCCCTGGCGTGCTCTGCCGGGGACCGGATCCAACTGACAAAGCCCACCAATTCCAGCACGCGAAACCCTCGCCGGCGATGGCCTCCGCCGTCCTCGCCGCCCGGCGCGGGACGCACCACCACTGGGGAGAGAATCGCGCCCCGATGAATTCCCTGGCTGCCCGCGCACCAAACCCTAACCCCGGCCGCCACGCCCTCCCGCGCGCCGACACCTCCAACTCCAAGGTCCCGCCGCCGCCTCCGGTGGCCTCTCCGGCGCCCAGCTACGTGACGTTCCGCCCGACGGGGCTGTCCCACCGCGAGACGGCCGCGCTACGGGAGCGCCTCAACAGCGAGCTGGGCCAGGTCCGCGCGCTCCTCTCCCGCATCGACACGTGGCAGCGCGAGCCGGACCAGCCGCCGCCGCAGCAGCAGACCCTCCCCGCGCCAGCGCCCCCCGCGAAGCTCCGGGCGGCGATGCGGAGGCGGTGCGCGCAGGTGCTGGCCAGGCTGCAGAAGGACAAGCGGAGCGTCTGGTTCAACGCGCCCGTGGAGGTGGAGGCGCTGGGGCTCCACGACTACCACGCCGTCATCAGCCGCCCCATGGACCTCGGCACCGTCAGGGCCGGCCTCGCCGCGTACCCCTCGCACGACGCCTTCGCCGCCGACGTCCGCCTCACCTTCGCCAACGCGCTGCAGTACAACCCCGTCGGCCACGACGTCCACACCTTCGCCGCCGACCTCCTCGCCTCGTTCGAGAAGATGTACGGGGAGGCCGTGTCTTGGTTCGAGCAGGAATGCAAGGGCCTTGCGCCGCCGCCGAAGCCAGCTAAGGTCGAACCGCCGGCGCCAGCGGTCCCGGCACCGGCGAAGCCGAAGGTCGTGAAGATGCGGAAGCCGAAAGCGAGGGAGCAGAACAAGAGGGCGATGAGCCTGGAGGAGAAGAACATGCTCAGGGTGGGGCTGGAGAGCTTGCCTGAAGAGAAGATGCATAATGTGCTGCAGATTGTGCGCAAGAGGAGTGTCAACAACCCAGAGCTGCTTGGGGATGAGATTGAGCTGGATATTGACGAGATGGACATCGAGACGCAGTGGGAGCTTGATCGGTTTGTCAACAACTTCAACAAGGCGCTCAACAAGAGCCGACGAGCTGCCATGGTGAATGGGGATGTTGCTGAGGTTGGGGATACTGGTGGGGCTGAAGCTGTGAATGGTGATGTGCCTACATTTGTTGACAATGCTAATGTGGTAATGGCCGTCGGAAACTACATCTGTTGTTCTTGTTTGCAGTTAGTGTATATGCAAATTGGACTCTCATTCATGTTGTCTTCTTTATTATTTACAGGAGAGCAAGAATCCTGAGAAGAAGATTGTACTATCTGAGCAGGTGGATGAGTATGTAGACATTGAGGATGAGATGCCAAGGGAGACTTACCAATCAGTGGAGATCGAGAAGGGTGCTGAGGTCGTGAGTGTTACTGGTGGTTCGGGCAGTGGTTCCTCGTCATCCAGTGGTACTGTCAAACCCCCGGTGTATTCGTCATGAACCGAAGTTCTTGCATTGTTTCTCATTTGACTTTGTTTGCAGGTTCAGAGTCAGGGAGCTCAGGGGGCAGCGCGTCAGAAGCTGGCAATGCTCGTTCTCTGGTGTAGAGGAGGTTGTTCTAACGGTAGGATTTAAAATTTAAATAGGCGGATAGTATGAGCACTTGTTTGTGGGATGTGCATGTGCGCTTGGATTTAGTTAACGTAGTTCCTAGTAGATGGGATGGCTTTGCCGGTAATCTGATAGCTCAGCTGGACCATGTATATATAAGTGAAAAGTGGAGGGTATTTTGGCATGTGGTAGTTCATCTGGCCTTCTGATCTGAAGGTGCCTCTTGTACTGAGTGTGTTTTTCGTAGTACTGTCTATTCTGTACGCAGTTTAATCTTTGTTATGCACAACGTAACTACTCCATCGGAGTAAGAAGACACTGAGATCCTGGTTATCATCTTTCTCTGGTGATGTGTGTTGATATGAGAATGACATATGAATGAGATAAGTTTCAGTAGCCATACAACTCTGAGTTGATTGTCACTTTTTGTCTCAATGATGTTGCTCGATTTCTAAAATTATACCTGTTGATTTCAACAATTGTCTGCTGTTTTATTGTCTGACATGACAAAATGTTAAACTGTCATGTTATTATTGAGTTACTTGAAATTTCCTGTTGCTAGAAGCTTTTTCTGGATGATAGCTGCGCAAATGTCAGTACCAGGCAGGTAAACCGTTGTGATTTCTGGTAAATTAAATTAGAGTCGGTGTAATTTTGGCATTAAATTGGTGGTGCTAATGTCAGCAATTGTGTAGTGGTCGAAATGATCAATGCAGCTTCAGTAATCCTGTGAGAAGAGGTGCTGAGTTTGCCCTCCACAAACTAAAACGAAGTGTTGACGCCTGTTCTTCTCTGTTGATTTACATGTTCACCAGGGTAACTTATCTGACCTTTAATTTCTTATGGATTTGATGAAATTTTTGTTTGCATCTCACATTGCTGAACCATGGATCCAGCAAAGCTGCATGAATTAGTAAGCTTGAAGAAAACAAGCGCCTTAATTTAAAAAAAAAAAAAAAAACGAGACCATCCCAGGCACTAGCACCCGATGGCATTTTTTTATAGGAGAAACTCCACGAGCACCCGCGAGCCCAAGGCTCGAACTCGGGTGGGCTGCCTGCGCACCCGCCATGCTAGCCACCAGGTCGATGGCCTTAATTTTACAAAGCAAACAACCAGTGGTAGAATGACTCTGGTTCAGGAGCGCAAAATTGTGTGAAATGTGAAGATCAACATGTTTGAAGCACAACATGTTTGCTTACTAGCAAACATCTTTATGCTGAATCACCAGTATTCACAACAATGGAAATTAGTAAAATAGCGATGACACAACATAGATTGCAAGCCTGCATATTCAAATTTTATAATTACACACAGATTAGGTGTCTGCTGGCGAAGCCAACCTGACCTTTTAGCTGGTCAACACATGAGTTCTGTTATCGTTGATCAGACGTGAGTGATCTAGCATCCATTTTCCGGACTGCATTATCATAGATGCAGAACATATGTGCATGTTGTGAAATTTTGGATTGAACCAAGTTGTGTTGCAAACAACATAACACATTCAGGTTTATCTCATGTAGACTCTCCCTGCAGTCAAGGAAACGATGATTAATCATCTCCTTTAGTTGACAGGATGAGATGAAAAGCAAACGGCGAAACATACCGGTTTAGCAGTTACCTGATATATGTTGAGCAGCTTGAATGCCTGCAGAGACAACTCATTCTGGAATATCAGCTCTGAGGATATATGACACAGGATTTCCATAGAAGCAACCCAGCGATACATGTCGCTGTGTAGAAACATGTGCTTAACATGGCGTCCAGTAATCAATTAAAACATGGATCAATTCTGACATTAAGCTTGCTCGTTGCTAGCAGCCTGCATTGATCATCTAGCTTCTTGCTGCAATAAACGATTTCCAGTTCTTCCAGCGAAAGTGGGAGGCCTGTTTCCGGCAACCGTGAGATGTCCTTACAGCAATATATCATCAACCTCTTGAGGGAAGGAAGGAGGTGCAACCCCGCAGGAAGATCTACTAGACCATCACAATAAACAAATTCGAGCTGTTTCAGGGACTTGAGGAGTACAAGCGCTTTCCCTTGCTCTTCTGTTAGCACCAAAATTCGAAGTTTTAGGCATTGGAGGGACGTGAGGCGGCTGCAGAATGACGTGGTAAGAACAGACGGATCAGTGATCCCAAGCGTTTCCAGTCGAGGGCACAGCTCACGACTCTGCCCTGAAAATCTCTCGAAACATGGAAGCAAGCCAGGGCATTCGATTAATGCCAAATGCCTGAAGCTGAGAAGGGATTGCAAGCCGTCCAGCGTGGTGAGCGATCCACATTCTTCAATCTCCAACTCTTCGAGGGCCGTGCATGCGTGCAAATGTAAAGATTCCAAATCTCGGCTATGGCCTACCACTAACCTTGTAAGGCTAGTAAGATTATTTGAAAAGCTGAGTTGCAGCGTTGCTTGGAAACAGCAAGTGATGTGAAGTTTCCGAAGTGATGTTGGGAGTAGCCATCTTCCGTTCGCCTGGTCATCAGTTCCGTTTTTATGCTCCAAAGACGAGAACAGCTCGTTGCATCCAAACATGCATAGCTCCTGAAGGGAGGTTAGTCCAAATAATCCTTCGTCGCTCCTGTTAAATGTTAGGCGACGGCTGTCAGCAATAGTTATCTTCTTGAGAGTGTAGATGAGATTTAATGGAATGAGCACGAGCCCGTTTTGAGCTAACCCCGTCAATGTGTCATTTTGCTCTCTAAATGACGAGTCTCCCTCTTCTACCGATGCTATATGAGCTAAATGCAGTTCTTCTAGGACTGGCGCATGTCGCCACATCAGAGATAGCCATTTCTCTGCTATTCCACATGACCTGATAATAAGACTTTCAAGACATGGGAAAGCCTTAAGCTGACACGTCTTCATTTTTTTAAGAATAAGAGGGCCCCTTAACAGGGAAGCCCCAGTTCCATTTCATCAATGAAACCAGCCACCAACGAGTTCATTACAAGAAACTAACAGGTAAAAACTAATGCAACATGTCCAAGATGAAGCTAAAGAGTCTAAAACATCTCCAAGCGAAGAGCAGCCAAAAAGGTAAAGGAGCACGCAGTGCAGGTTATTACAGCAACTAATGAAACTGCACGAAAATCAGATAACCGAAACGAACTAATGCTCCACCGCAGTCCTCTTGATGATCTCCAGCAGCTTGGCCTTCGTCTCGCTAGGCGTAAGAAGGTCTTTCGGATGAAGTTTCTTCCCCCAGGTGGATGCCCAGAGTGGAGTGACTGGAGATGCAGCCAGAGGTCTTGCAGAGCTAGGCGGCGTCGCTGGAGCGGTAGGAGCAGAGTACGGCAGGAGGAGTGAGGCCAGGGTAGGGTTCAGCGATAAGGCACCAATCCCAGGCCCTACCCCCACGACAGCGCTGGAGCTTCCTTTAGTTTCGCTGAGATCAACTGGGAGAAACTGTCGATCACCTCCAGCATCTCCTGCTTGAACAACAGTCTCCACTTTTTGATAGTCCTGAGGATCAGCCACCAAACCTGTTTCATGCAAAGCCAAATTTGTGAATCAAAAATTAAAGCATTCCTATGCTTCCAAATACTCCACAGTACCGCAGCACAGATTGCATTCAGAGCAGAATGTTTTTTGTTTGAGATCCAAAAACTAGCTACTGACATGTAATCAGATCCAATGGTACGACCAAAGAACTCGGAGACTACTGACCAAACATTGGAAGCAACAATACAGCTAAAAAACAAGTGATCGGTGTTCTCCAACTCGTTACAGAACACGCAATCAACCGGTTTATGCAACTTCCTTTTAAGGAGATTATCTCTCGTCATCAGCTTATTATTCGAGAGTAACCAAAGAAAAATCTGCACACGGGGCGGGATAACTAAGGACCAAACAGCAGGGAAATAGACGGGCGTCACACCTCTAAAACTAACAATGTTGTAAAAGGAGCTAGTGGAATAAACCCCAGCACGACAAGGTCTACACATCTACCTCCTTGCCATGATGATGAGCAAGAGTCGAGGATGACTCTTTTTAAAGGGGGGAGATGATGTAGTGCAACCTAGGACCATCACCATGTCAAGCATCCCAACATCTGACAAGTCGTCATTGAACTCAAAGGTGAACTCTTTCCTCTACGAGATCCCATTTCGTGCCTCTTTGGATGGTATACTACTTGAGCATCTACCCCTTTGCTATGCTAGGTATCACATGACGAGTACGGGCATTCGGGGAGATGCCAAGGAAGCCCAAGACTCAAGACCATCCGAGGCGTACGCATGGAAGAGGAGGAGAAAGCGTCAAGAAGAAGAAGAAGAGCGAAGAAACTACCACAGCGGTACTACCGCCCCGCCGGGCGGTACTACCGCTCCGGCGGTACTACCGCCCCCAGTGCCGCCGAAAACCCTCCTCTGCGCCCATGTGCGGCACTGCCGGCGGTACTACCGCCCGCACCAGCGGTACTACCGCTCGGTCGAGCGGTACTACGCCCCGTGCGAAGTCAACGCGTGCTCTGGCCCGCCCCAGCGGTACTACCGCTCGGACGAGCGGTACTACCGCTGCTGCGGGAACCAGCCAGGCCTTTGAGCCTTGTAACCTCCACCTACCCCACCTACTTTCCCCTTTTGCCTCTAGACTATAAATAGGAGTTCCCCATCTAGATCTAGGGTTAGACAATGATTTGGGATTAGAGTAGAGCCTTGCTCTTTCTTCTCAAAGTGTCTCTTTCCTCCTATGGAGATGAATCAAGGCCTCCCCTTGTGGAGATGAATCAAGGCCTCCCCTTGTGGAGAAGATCCCTTCGTGGATACCAAGGCTTTCTCTTGTAGTTGCGATTACTTGCTAATCTTCCCTCTTGTAGTGGCTAGATTGGATTGGTTGGATTGACCAATTGGACAAACAATCCTAAGAGTAAGGTGTGCTTGGGAGAGGAGAATTGGGGGCTACCCTCGGGGCTTGTTACCAGTTGAATCTTGCTGAGTTGTTACTTGCTAGTTATCCTTGTTTTGGTGTTTTCCCCTCTTTGTGTTTTTGAGTTCATCCGTTGTTCTTCGTGTTCATCGATCCCTCCGCACAGATCCGTGAAAATCGGGACCAACCTACATCATATGGTATCAGAGATCTAGGTTGACACGGATTTGATTTGTGTTTCCACCAAAATCCACCAAATTTTCTTTGTTTTTGAGAAATTCGAAAATTTCCACCAAAAATAGCCTTGCCTTGATTCGAGCCGATCTGTCGATTCGTTGCGTTTTTGGTAGTTTTTGTCCATGGATCTGTTGCTTTAGGACCCCCTCCACCTTTGTTTGTGTTCCCTAGCCTCAATTTTGCCGATTTCCCACGAATTCGAGGAATTTTTGGAGCCCATTTCCGCCAATTTGGAGTCAAAATCGCGCAGATCCGTGCGCAGCGGTACTACCGCTCGAGATCAGCGGTACTACCGCCCGAGCGGTACTACTACCGCCAGGGCTGATTTTTCAGAAATTTTTCTTTTCCTCGGTTCGTTTTGGCATTTCCTCTTTGGTTTGAGTCCTTTCTTTGTGTGCACTACGTCTACGACATCGACAAGCTTCCACAGCCACGCATCTTCAACGCTAAGCGACGACGCCACCAAGGACTCGACATTTCCCCATCATCATAATCCATTGTGAGCCCTTCTTCCTTTCGTGTACCTTGACCTATCGGACTAGCTCTTTGATATTGCGGGGCATTGCACTTGTTCGAGTTATTGTCTTAAAATATTGGCAAGTGTGTTTCGTTAGAGATCTTGGCACTAGCAAAAGTTGAAGGAATCATAGTCAAAAAGCAAAAATCAAAAAAAAAAGAGAAAAGAAAAGACATGAGTAGTGCCAAGTATCATCTCTTGTAGGTTGCGACAAAGCTTGAACCGCCAAAGTGAGGGAGTGTTTAACACTTGTGCAAATCCGTTGCCCACCAAAAAGCAATTGAGCTAGCGTCCCTCTTGTGTTGGGTGACATTTGAGCACGTAGTCTTCGTTAGGTTGTCTATCTTCGAGTGCTCGCCCTTTTGGTCGCCCAACCCCATCATTCGCTTTTGTGTGTGTTTCTTCATCATTTGTGGTTAGAGTTTCTTTGGTAATTTGATCATTGTGGATTTTCTCTACCTTGAACAACATACTTTTCGCCGGATTTGCTTGTTTCGTTTGCCACTTCATACCACATTATAGTTCCTATGCTCATAAGTGTGTGTGTTGGGTGTTAGAAACGGATTCTCTCCTCTCAAGCCACATTATACTTGGGATATAGTTTGTCTTGGTTTTTCTTTACCACACATCTCACTTGTTTTTGAGAAAATATTTAGGGGAAGTACAAACGGAAGCTGAAGCTCGGACGATGAAATCCATGGTGGAGTTCGCGGTGATCATGGCTATATTACACATGAAGAATTCGTTGGTGTTGGACACCTTCTTCGTGATGGCTTACGCCACTATGAGCGTTGTCGCCAAACTCTAGAAGCCAACTTCAACGACCGCATGCATGCGCAAGAAGCATCTATGGAGTGGGTGACCAAAGCTATCAACAACCTTGTGCAACATCGCTCTTCTTCAAGCTCGCGCCGCACAAGGCACACTACAAGGTCGTCACAACCAAGACATGCGCGTCATGGTCCTAGTCAAGGTGAACCACAACAAGATCTTCGAGATAACCCAAGGTGCGGCGGTCATGAACGACATCGTCATCACGTGGAACACCCACGTTCTCCTAGCGTGAACAAACCTAACGCGCATCAAGAGCGTCACCGCCCAAATGGGGAACGTCATGACCGCATACCGTCACCACCACCGCAACAACGCGATCGTCATGACACATTGGCTAATAACCATGGTGTACCGGGTGCGAATGACTTTGATGAACCAGGACGTCGTCATCGTCATCCTCCAAGACCACGCCATCACAATCATGACCATGCGAACCATAACGAACAACCGACTCCTCAACAAGAGCTTCATCATCGCCATGAGCAACAAAACCGCCAAAATCTTCCGAATGTTCGTCACCACCACAACCGCATCGAATCAAGTGAAAGCGAGTCGATCCAACATAATGGTGACGCCCTCAATGGAATGAGACGTGGACGTGCTTTCCCACCTACAAACCATCGCGAAGCTCATGATCGGCATCGCCATAAAGTGCACCGTCCACACTCACCTCGAGCGTACCAAAAGAATGAACATCAAGAGCTTCATCGCTCAAATGGTGGACGCCATGAACGCACTCCTTCGCCACCACCTCACCCTAGAGATCGCCGAGACACTTGGGCACCCATATGGCACGAGGAAGAACGCATATGCGACAATTGCCAAGGCCAAGACCATGGTCCACGAGAATGTCCCAATCTCTCGTGTCCAATATGCGATGGAAATGGTCACATGATGTGGGAGTGCCCAAATGGAGATAAGGACGACAAGAGGATGGTCGAGAATGGGATTTTCCCTTCGACCACGGAGGCGAGCATGAGCAATGCTATCACATTGGTGGATGCGTTGAATGAGGATGGCCAAATTATGGCATGCATCTTTGGAGGCGATGAGGTCGAGAAGATTGAGCATGGGAGTGCCCTTCAACCTTGGAGGCGTGTGGAGATAAGGAAACCGAGCCTACCCTCATGTGCTTGAGTGATGAAATGATACCAACCCATGTGAGAATGAGTGCCACTTAGCCCACTTGAGTGAGAATGAGAGTGAGTTGAGTGCCTCCACCATATGTGAGTTTGAGTACTTTCACTTTGAGGGAATGAGTGATACACCACTTGAGTTGAGAGAGGTAGTTGATAGGTCTTGTGAGGCCATTTCGATTTCTAACAACTTAACCTCTACCTCTAGTGTGTTTTCTCATTGTGTGCTAGGTTCCATGGATGATGCCACCACATGTCTACATAATGATGAACAAGTCCGTCACACGGAAATGCCTTCTACGTCAACACCTACCTCAAATGAGCGGGACTACAAAGGTATGGGTGTTGATGTGACCATGATCCCACTAGTGGACATGATGAATTTTGATTGCTTGCATGCTATGGATGATTTCCTTGCCCCATCATATGATACATTCTTCTTCCCGTGTGATACTTCCCAATGTTGATCATGTAGAATCACCTATTTGTGATGATTTTTCCATGGACATGCCTACTTATGAGTGTTTCCAATTCTCTCCCTTTGTCAACTCAAACATGATGAACAATTGCTCTTTTCCAATGTTTGTTGACAACAATGTTCACGCTTTCCGCATGCTTTGCAACAAATGCTTGCAATTTTGTTCTATGGATGCATGCAACATGTTGAATAATTTCTCTTTCACATGTGTTGTGTGCAATAATGATAAAATTCTTCATAATGAGATTGCCCCCATAGCTTTCTCACATTTGGACGATCTTTCATTTACTCCTATGGACCGTGGTTCATCCTTCACTTTGCATAGTGACCATCCACATAGGTCATTTCCGATTGATTTTCGTGTGGTTGGTGATATGCAAATGAAGAGACACTTCATGATGGGTGATGTGTTCATTTACCATGCACACAACTTCTTTCTTTGGATTTTCGTGTGCATTGAGCCTCATACTATATTGTCAACCTACATTGAACATGAGTTGACAAACTGAGCTCTTGAGAGCATACACTTGAGTCGTGGATCGAACCCGGCTCTAATACCCTTACCATGTTTTGCATCAAACAAGTTGAACAATTTCTCTTGCTTTTGGTTTGTTTGCAAAATATTTGTGTTTTTGGTCTCTCCTATGACAAGCATGTTTCCTTGATCTTTCACATGGATGATTTATGTGTTGCCACAAATACGATGAACAATTGTTCTTTTACTTGGCTTGTGTGCAACCATAATGACATTTTGAGCATGTCTTGTCATGAGTGTGTTGGTTTCTACGCATTTGGTGTTGCAACAAATATTTCGAAAACTTGCTCTTTTCAATGGTTTGTTTGCACCCATGTTGATACTTTGGACATTTTTCATTGTGTGTTTTTGCCAAGTTCTCCTCTTATTGCATCAAGGATGATGACAAATTGTTCTTTCCAATGCCTTGTGTGCAATAATGATCATATGTTTCAAAATGAGATAGCTATCATTGCCTTCTCACATTTTCATGGAGTTTTTGTGTTCCCAAATTTTGAGGATGTTTCAAGAAGTTGCTTGCATCTTGACCTTGCACATGCTTTGGCTTTCACATATTTGTGTTGTGCTAATGGTGTGATGAACATGAATGGACATGTCATTGATGATATGCTCCTCTATCTTGCACACACATGGTTTGCTTGGTCTTTGATGTGTAGGTCGTACCTTTGGATGAGCCTCCATGAGTTGTGTCAACCACGCATCCCTATGACGGAAGATCTTGCAAGAAGAACGCATCGACATCTTGCTAAGGTGACTTCCTTCTACATAAGTGTTCATGCGATGACCTCCAAGAATTGGCTACTCTTTGAGTGTTGTTTCATCTTCCTTGTGAGTCTTGTAGGTTACTTGAAAGGCGAAGGGATATTGAAGAAGTGCCACATCATTTCCATCGACTACATGGTGAACCGCACGACAAGGTCTACACATCTACCACCTTGCCATGATGATGAGCAAGAGTCGAGGATGACTCTTTTTAAAGGGGGGAGATGATGTAGTGCAACCTAGGACCATCACCATGTCAAGCATCCCAACATCTGACAAGTCGTCATTGAACTCAAAGGTGAACTCTTTCCTCTACGAGATCCCATTTCGTGCCCCTTTGGATGGTATACTACTTGAGCATCTACCCCTTTGCTATGCTAGGTATCACATGACGAGTACGGGCATTCGGGGAGATGCCAAGGAAGCCCAAGACTCAAGACCATCCGAGGCGTACGCATGGAAGAGGAGGAGAAAGCGTCAAGAAGAAGAAGAAGAGCGGAAGAAACTACCACAGCGGTACTACCGCCCCGCCGGGCGGTACTACTGCTCCGGCGGTACTACCGCCCCCAGTGCCACCGAAAACCCTCCTCTGTGCCCATGTGCAGCACTGCCGGCGGTACTACCGCCCGCACCAGGTCGAGCGGTACTACCACCCGTGCGAAGTCAATGCGTGCTCTGGCCCGCCCCAGCGGTACTACCGCTCGGACGAGCGGTACTACCGCTGCTGCGGGAACCAGCCAGGCCTTTGAGCCTTGTAACCTCCACCTACCCCACCTACTTTCCCCTTTTGCCTCTAGACTATAAATAGGAGTTCCCCATCTAGATCTAGGGTTAGACAATGATTTGGGATTAGAGTAGAGCCTTGCTCTTTCTTCTCAAAGTGTCTCTTTCCTCCTATGGAGATGAATCAAGGCCTCCCCTTGTGGAGATGAACCAAGGCCTCCTCTTGTGGAGAAGATCCCTTCGTGGATACCAAGGCTTCCTCTTGTAGTTGTGATTACTTGCTAATCTTCCCTCTTGTAGTGGCTAGATTGGATTGGTTGGATTGACCAATTGGACAAACAATCCTAAGAGTAAGGTGTGCTTGGGAGAGGGGAATTGGGGGCTACCCTCGGGGCTTGTTACCAGTTGAATCTTGCTGAGTTGCTACTTGCTAGTTATCCTTGTTTTGGTGTTTTCCCCTCTTTGTGTTCTCGAGTTCATCCGTTGTTCTTCGTGTTCATCGATCCCTCCGCACAAATCCGTGAAAATCGGGACCAACCTACATCAGAAGGGATGCCGAGGTCACCAAACTCTTTAGGCATACACACTAGTTGCCAGTTGGCAAGGTGGAGTTTGCGCTGCTCTTTGGTGTCATTCCAAAGACAGTTAGAAATCTGGGAGTTGATGAGGTCTAAAGCCCATTTTGGAAATTTAAAGAAGGAGAGTAAATAGATAGGAATGCTAGAAAGGCAAGCTCTAATCAAAGTCACTCTGGCAGCGTAAGAAAGGAGCTTGCCTCTCCAGCCAGCGATCCTTTTCAGGATTTTGTCGATGAGAGGCTGTAAATCCTCTCTTCTCAGCTTGTTGTAGTGGAGAGGGATTCCTAGGTATTTAATCGGGAAGGAGCCAACTACACACCCTAGGATCTCCTTAAGAGAGGCCACATCTTCTTCGCAAAGATTGATGGGCACAAGTTCACTTTTGTCGTAATTAATTCTCATCCCAGAAACTTGCTCAAAAACACTAAGGACTCCTCTCAAATTCCTGGCTGTTTCAACATTGTTTTCTAGAAAAAGAATAGTATCGTCAGCATATTGAAGGCTGACGATACCACCCGGGCAGAACTAAGGACAAAGCCCTTTGATGAGCTGACAGTGAGTTGCTTTGATAAGCATTTTTGTAAAGACATCTACTACCAAATTAAAAAGGATAGGGGACATGGGATCTCCCTGACGCAAACCCCTGGAAGTAGTGAAAAAATCCCCAATGGAATTGTTTATTTTCACAGCAACCGAACCCCCTCTCGTTGCTAGGGAAATCCATTTCCTAAAGAGAGGACCAAAACCCCTCTTAAGAAGGAGATCATCTAGGAAATCAAGATCTACTTTATCGAAAGCTTTCTCGTAATCTAGTTTCAGAACAGCACCCTTTTCCTTGTCGTGGTAAACTGAGTGAAGGACCTCATGGGCTGTTACCACACTCTCAAGGATATACCTCCCTTTGATAAAGGCAGTCTGGTTTGGCGCAATAATGGAGTCCATGATGCGCCCAAACCGGGTAGTGATCACTTTCGTGAAAATTTAAAAGCTGCAATTAAGCAGACTTATCGGCCTAAACTTTTTCATCGACAAAGCATCAGGCACTTTTGGGATCAGTGCTAAGACAGCAAAGTTAAGTCTAAAGATGTCTAGTTTTCCAGCGTAAAAATCATGGAAAAGAGCCATAACATCTTTTTTAACTATGTCCCAGCATTTTTGATAGAACATAAAAGAAAGTCCATCCGGGCCCGGCGCATCGTCCGAATAGGAACTGAAAACAACTTTCTTAACCTCCTCCTCAGTGAAGGGCCCCTCCAAAATTGCATTTTGTTTAGGGGTGATTAAATCATTAGTTGAAAAGAAATCCTCTCCTGGAGAGAAACTTGACTTATCGACAGAGCGAAAGAGGTCTTTGCAACATCTAGCATATCTTTTATGTCTGAAGTGGGACCCTCAGGACCCTCAAGAGATAGAATCATGGTTTTTCGTCTACGCTGATTGGCTACAGCGTGGAAGTAGGCCGTGTTCCTATCCCCTTTAACAATGTCTCTATCCCTAGAACGTTGTTTCGCTTTAACCTCCTCTTTAAGCCACAGCTTCTGCATTTCTAAGTTAATCTTTTTCATCCTACCCAGCTCCACTTCTGAAAGATCCTCAGCCTCGGCTTTAAGATCTAAAAAATCGTACTCGGCCATTAAGTCAGACTTGAGACGCTTCAATTCTGCTTCAATGTTCCTACTCCACCCTTTAGAGCTATTCCTAAACCGTCGCAGCTTTTCCTGCCAAATATCAATGGCTTTGCTGCTTTTTGTGGGTGCATTCCATGATTGGGAAACCAAGTCCATGAAATCCTCTCTCAGGAACCACCACTTCTCGAACCTATAAGGTGGTTTTTGAAAGAAATGATTCACACCCGAATCCCACAGGATAGGAGTGTGATCTCCACCTACTCTAGAGAACGCTTGAGCACTAGCCATGGGGAACATGGCTTCTAGTTCAGTGTTGCAAAAAACCCTATCTATAGCAGACATAATCAGGTTGTCTTGGTTGTTCGCCCAAGTATACTTCCTGTTAGAGAGTCTTACTTCAAGCAAACCCCAAAGTTCAATCCAAGCATTGAATTTATCACACCATTTCTGATTGACATTTCCATTGCTTTTGTCTTTTGCGAATCTAACCAAATTGAAACCACCACTGATGAGAGTGGGGTAAGAGTTATCTACGAAAAGCTGGTGCAATTCAGAGATAAACTCTTCCTTGCCCTCCTCGTAAGGAGAACCATACACAGAGATATGGCGCCAGACTTTACCATCTACTTTGTTTTTCAGCAAACAGGAAACCGAAAAAGACTTGATGTCCCACGCGAGGACCTCAAGAAAATTGGAATCCACCCCTACAAGAATCCCTCCCGCTGTCCCAACGGCAGGAAGAAAATTCCAGACATAGGGGCGATTTAAACTAATTGAATTTAAATAAGAGTCCGAGAAGGACATCTTTTTAGTGTCCTGAAACGAGACAATAGTAGCATGCATTTTAGCTAAGGTGTCAATGATATGTATTTTCCTGCCGACAGCATCAATCCCTCTAATGTTCCAACCTAAGCTATTCATAAATAACTTTTTTCCTAGGGTGCTTGCCCCGTTTGTTTCTACAGACTCTATACCATTTTTCCTCACTATCTTCCACAACCCTGTTCTCCTCAGAGAAAGCAGGAGTTTGCGAAGAAGAAGGTTGCTCATTGAAAGAAAAGACAAAAGAAAAATTTGGTCGTTCTCCCTCAGGATCACCATCAGTAGACGAATTAACTACAAAGCCTAAATCAGTTTGTTTAAATAAAGTAAATTCTTCTTCAGCTTTTTGCCCCTCGGGGCAACAGCTGATTTGACGGCTAGAAGTGTCCTCAGACAGTTTTTTCCAACCAACATATCATTCGAAGAAGAGATAACAAAGTCATCAACGACAACTCCTACTGAATTCGCTATGTTTTTAAGTAGAGGTACTTGTAACAGAGAGAAGGGGTTTGGTGTGTTTATACCTTTAAGTTTGGAAGTGGCCGGCCCCCCAGCATCCTTCTTCTGTTTGATGTCTTGCGCCATTTGGAGTACAGTCTTGCCTCCCTTGTTCAGAAACCTTTCACTCTGCCTAGTCCCTTGGATTGGCCCCCAGGTCTTGCACTTCTTGAAGACTTGTGAATCTCCTTCTTCACCCACGACTGGCTGTTCCTGCTGAGCTTCGGTATGCTGGAGGGGTTGGTCTGTTTGCATATCATCAGTACACTGATCGTAAGAAAACTGGCCTTCCTCATTGACCAGCTCCATGTCTCGGAGTAGATCAAGACACCTTTCTTCTTCCGGGGGATCAGCAGAAAGCCAAGCTAAGATGTTCCTTCTAGCTGATTCCAAGTGGTCAGGGAGATATGGTGAGTCCAACAAACCAGTCTCAAACGGCTCTGCTGGCAAAACAGCGGCCTTCCTGTGGTTGGCGTTGGAATTGCCGTTGGCAGCTTCTCTTCCAGGAGCCGAAGTCGTAGAGCGAGGTTGGCTTTTAGACGAGGCTGATTCAGTATCCATCCCAGTTTCTCCTTTCTCTTCTGCAGTCTGATCATCACCATCAGGATCAGAGGGATCGTCTGGGTTCACCGAGCCTGCATCAGAGGGAGGTTCCACGACAATGGAGATCTTGTGGAATTTCTTATGGAGTTCAAAGACAGTCTTCGTGGGGATTAGCATAGGGTCCTTGCACAAGATCTTAATCCTCACTATCTCAAAGAAAGTTTTGAAGTTTCCAATCCAATCCACATCTTCCAAGATGCTAAAAGCAGAAGCAAACTGAGCCAGTATCTTCCACTTGCACCAGTCAGACTTAACACCTTTCAGCTGCAACCAAACTGAGTGGGAATCTTCATTAGCCTCAATTTCTCCATCCCAGACCTCGACATTGACAGTCACTCCTTCCTTCGTCAGCCCAAAGCAAGGGTAGCCGGCAACATCTTCAACAGCTAGGTGTGGAGGAAATTTAACTAAGTAAGACCACCCGTCTAATTCTCTAATTGGCCACGGCCAGTTAGTTTTGTAGATAACAGCAAACTCTTTTGCTAATTTCTCCTTGGTGACCTCGCCTGCTTCAATGAACACCAGACCCACATTAGAGGAGCCGCTGCTGGTTTGTTTTATGTCAGTGCAGTCGACATGAAAGAATTCCAGCCCGTGATCCGCAGTGCCAACACGACTAGCAATCGGTAGTTGTTGTTTCCTGACTTGGCAATCGTCCTCCATGTGGCTGGTGAGGTTGCAAATGAAACAAAATGGTGTCCTGGTGCAGGAGCTCTTGTTGTGTCCCGGCTCTCCACAATTGAAGCACACTGCATTAAGATAGCTGTCCTTAGCTTTACCTGAGCCTAAGCCTTGAGAAGGATTCCCAGAAGCTTTCCCCTTCTTTGGATTCTACTTGTTCCCCTGTTTCATATTCTGCTGCTGCTGGTTCTGTTGAGTCAGTTGAAGACCTCCTCCAGTCGCCGGGGCAGACTGCTGGGGGAACTGTTGTTGTTGCAACTGATTGAACTGCGGCTACATCTGTGATGGGGGAAATTGTTGTTGCATCTGCTGTTGGGGGAACTGCTGCTGCGCATGATTTGGGTTAGCCCAAGTACCCTGAGGATTGACCCACTGATTTCCCGGAGCTTGGCCAGGGAATTGGCCCTGGAAGTTCCACTGCGGAGGTGGAAATCCGTAGCCATACCCCATAGGCGGCGCAAAGCCCGGTGGCTGCTGCAGCCAGTTGTTGTTCTGGCCTCCTCCACCATCTCCTCTCCCCACCATCGCTCCCTTATTCTTCCCTCTCCCTCTCTCTGGCATCTGTCCAAACAAGAGCACGTCGACGAGTGCTTTGTTGGAGATATGTAAAGGGGATTGGCCTTCCTTTTCCTCAGCAAAGGCCGGGTGAAAATCTGTGGAGCAGAAGCAGTTGGAAGCTAAGATATCTTTGCGAATCCAGGCTAGGAGTGGCGGCTGTGGCGGAAACCTAGCAGGAGCCGGTTGCTCCTCGATCTGGATGGGGATAAGGACTTCCCCAACTCTAATCGAACTTTCGCAAAAAGGCAAAGACGGAAAATCGAAATCCGTGGGAGCAGTTGGGGTGGTTGACTCAGTTTGAAAATCAGCAACCCGCTCCTTCTCTTCGGCCGATGAAAATGCTAAGGTCTTAGTCCTTTTGCCTCGGATCAGCACCCGACCTCTCCTCCGCTGTCATTGCAGAGGCGGCGTCGATGGCCTGGAACGCTGATCTACTGCGGCATCTGGCGCTGTGACTGACTTGCATCCTCCATATCCATGAACAACTGCTGCCTCTGCACATTGACCTGCATCTGATCCAGTTCCTCTGCTCCGATCGGCTCTGGGAGTTGCCAGCCCGCAGCAGCCTCCCCCGAGCTCGCCGCATCCTCCCCTGGGATCACCTCTGTCAACTCCAGCAGCTCTTGCGCACCTTCTCGCTCCGAGTCGCTTGCCACCGACGGGACCGTCTCCAGGTCTGGGATCTGGTCCATGGCTCAGAGGGAGCCCTTCCAGGACTGGATCCGAGTTAGGATAGGTGGGCGGAGTCGCGGGAGGGGAAGGGCGAGTGCGCGGGCTCCTCGATGGGGAAGAGCTTGTGAGATCTAGCCGGCGGTGAGGAGGGGAGCGGCGGTGGCGTGGAGAGCTAGGAGAACGCATCGGTGGCGTGGTAGTATTCGTTCCGATAAGGTATCTTGCCCCTGACACGTCTTCATGGGTAGCATCTGGCATCATATCCGAAGACAAAAGTTTTTTACACCTCCGTAGTTCCAAATTCTTCAAGGAGACGAGATGCCTAAAACCTTCAAAGGAAAATGATGATAGATTTTGGCAAAACAGTATCATCGATTTAAGACTCCTGAGATTATGGAACGCCAAATTGTTATCCAATACCCACAACTCATTAGAAACTTTATCAGAATGCTCATCCTCCTCCTCCTCCTCCTCCTTCTCATCATCATCATCATTCTCACCATCATAATCCTCAAGATGTCCAATATGTAACGTTTCCCTAGAGGATCCGAACATATTCGGAAGTGTTGAAACTCTATAGATAACTAACTCAGAACCGGTGGATGAAGGGGGAAGAGGGTTCAACACTTCCAAATGAGGGCAATGGCGTAGAATAAGTTTCCCAAGAGCAGGCAACCATGACCTCTGCCTGCTTTCCGATTTACCATCTTTCTGAAACAGGTCAAACGCCTTCAGTGCTTGACAATCCTTAATCTGCAGCGCTCTTAATCTAGATTTCATACCCTCCAAAGAAACGCATGAGCATCTCTCCAACTTTGGCATTTTAATTAAAACTAGCTCCTCCAGTGAAGGAAGCAATACTTCTGTTACTTTCTGCAGGTTACTCAATGTCAATGTTGTCAGAAACGGAAACCTGTCAAAAGACGGAAGTATTTGCCATTCTCCACAACCGAATAAATGAAGCTTCTGCAAGGCGGTAACTGAGATATCGCTGCCAAACCCAATTGGTTAGGTAGCACCTCTGTACCCAGATATCTAGAGAATTTTTAAGTGCCGACGTACTTCAAAATGCTCAACAGCCTCTCTTGGTGTGTCAACGGAAAGCTCAGAATTTGGGCCTATTTCCGTTGAAGATCCCTTCCAGGATAAGTGCAGTTTTCTAAGGGTCTATCTAGAGCTCAGCTGACTGAGCTAATTCTCAGTCAGCTGACGTCACCCACTAGCCTACCGTGATCATCAGCTAAAAAACCACACGTACCTTCGCCAGCAGCTCAACTCGCATTTGTTCCTGAGCTGTACGCATTTGTTCCTGAGCTGTACGCACTACATGGCCGGCCGCTCTACTGCTACAGTGCTGCTGGTAGAGGTTTACTACTGGTAGAGATATAATGTGATATAGCATTTTCTTCTTTCTCTCAGAGTATTCGGGATAAAACATGTACGAAATATGTGTGCATCGACGAGTAGGTTCCATTCCCGTGATCAGTTTCAAGTTCCGTCCATTGTAATTTCTTAATTTTGGATCGAAGTTTGCATCATTATTAGTCGAATTTTGTCAAATTTATCTTACTCGGTGTATCATTTGAAATTTCCTTTCATGAGTAGGTTGATCTCGCCGTTTCCTAGCACTTATGTGTTATAACTTTTTCTATTCAGCGAACGTACGCGCATAGATTGGTCGATTGATGTTGTACACGATATTAATTGATTGCTTTGATTCCTTCATAAGTAAAAAGATAAGACCTTTCCTTGTGGCCAAAATTGAAAGGAAGTTTTTGATTAGGACGGGTCATGCAGACAACCTTTCGGCCTAGTCTACCACAAAAGGCCGATTTCTCCACGGCCCAAAACGAAAGGTACATTTTGGTTTGGCCTAAACCGTTAACGCGATATTTTTGAAAATAATTACTTTCGTGCAGTATTAGTTAAATTTCTATAAAATAGAATTTTTTAAAAATATCCATAGAAACTCAGCTCAACCTTGCTTACAACCGAAGAAGAAATGACAGTTCTAACCTATTTCTAACTAAAAGGATGTCTCAGTTGCAACCCCAATTGTAACTATAAAAATGACTTAGTTCCAACCACCTGGGAAATCTATCTACAACGTCTCTTGCAGCTGGAAAATAATATCTCAGTTAACAACCGCACTTGCAACTGGAAAGAACATCTTAGTTACAACTCTACTTGACACTAAAAAAATATCTGAGTTGCAACTGCACTTGCATATGGAAAAAATATCTCGGTTACAACTCCACTTGCAACTGGAAAAAATATCTCAGTACCAACCGCACTTGAAACTGGAAAAATATCTCAGTTACAACTGAACTTGCAACTGGAAAAAAGATATCTCAGTTGCAACCGCGCTTGCAACTGGAAAAAATATCTCAGTTACAACTCCAGTTGCAAGTGGAAAAAAAAAATCTCAGTTGCAACCGCCATTACAACTGAAAAAAATATCTCAGTTTCAACTTCACTTGCAGCTTGAAACAAAATATCTCGGTTGAAACCACACTTGCAAGTGGAAAATATTCCAGTTAGAACTCCAATTGCATCTGGAAAACAAAATATCTTAGTTGCAACTGCACTTGCAACTCAAAAAATTCACAGTTTCAACTTCACTTGCAGCTAGAAGAAAGTAACTCAGTACAATTTCATTTGCAAATGGAAAAAAATTCAGTTACAATCGCACTTGCAAATAAAAAATCTCAGTTGCAACCGCCAGCACAACTGGAAAAATATCTCAGTTTCAACTTCACTTGCAACTGGAAAAAAATATCTCAGTTCCAACCGCACTTGAAACTGGAAAAATATCCCGGTTACAACTGAACTTGCAACTGAAAAAAAGATATCTCAGTTGCAACCGCACTTGCAACTGGAAAAAAAATATCTCAATTACAACTCCAGTTGCAACTGAAAATAATAATATCACAGTTGCAACCGCCCTTGCAACTGGAAAAACGATCTCAGTTTCAACTGGAAACAAAATATCTCAGTTGAAACCGCACTGGAAAATATTTCAGTTACAACTCTAATTGCATCTGGAAAACAAAAATATCTTAGTTGCAACTGTACTTGCAACTCGAAAACAATTCACAGTTTCAACTGGAAAAAAAGTACCTCAGTACAATTTCACTTGCAACTAGAAAAAAATTGAGTTACAATTTTACTTATAACTAAAAAAAAAAATCTCAGTTGCAACTCCACTTGCAACTGAAAAAATTAGCTGCAACCTGATTTAAATATGAGTCAATTACAACCCCGAATAGCAGCTGGAATAATCTCGGTTACAACCCACTTACAAACCGACTTGCAACTGAAAAAATCTGAGTTGCAACTCACACGTGCAACCGGAAAAAAGCGGACACATAGAAAATTCATGCAACTACATCGCAAAAAAGAAAACCATGTTTCGTACAGAGGTAACCCCACGTCACCTCTGTACTTAAAAAGCACAAGCCAACAATAAGTGTGTTGTTAAAAACACAAGCCAACAATAAGTTGCAACTCACTCGCATGATTCAGGCAGCCTAAATCTAACGTCTACAAAGTTGACTGGGATTTAACTAATTCTTATACGATTAAGAATTATAATTAAAAAATAATGAAAAAAAGAGTTAAAATAATCATGAATAAGATAATACTTAATAATGTCACAAATCTCTATAAAACTAAATAACTGCGTTGTTTAACGCACTCAGATAATAATACAGAGACAAACTAGGATACATGAGATTTACCGAGAGTTTCTCGCTCCCTTGAACAACATAAAACTCAACAAAAAAAAAACCACACACATGTATAGGCTCAATTTCGTATAAAAAGTACATAGACGAAATGCCCATTATACGAACTTCACGGGTCGATAGATAAAAAAACACCTAAAGGTGCAGCTACACGCTAATACGTATGCGCGTACATCTCGTAGCGGCGATCCCGTTAGCGAGGAGACCGATACTCAAAAACAAAAAAACTAGTGACGGTCGACGAGACCAACGACAACTCACACAAATCTTGAAAAAATAGACGGTTAGAATACCGACTGAGCGCTAAGATAATTTCCAGGAAAACCATATATAATATTAAATTATAAAAGGTAACAATATTGATAATTCTCTTTTTACGCGAGATATCGACAAGGAAATTAGCATACTGAATATAAGTAATAATATCTAGAAAATGAAAAAACATAGACAAATGTCAAGATAAAACAAATTCGACAAATATAAAGACAAAAAACAACCATATTTTCTCTTATGCACAATAAAGGCCAATAACATTCTGTGACATGTAGAAAAAAGACAATGAAATAAAGAACAATAGAATACCTGTAGTACTTCTACACAATAACGTCCTCTGGCCTGCTGGGTATTTCGCTCGTCCGTCCAACAGGTCGTGTGTTCGACCCAAGTGAAGCGCCTGTTTATTTCTCCTTTTTACCGTACGACAAAAACACAAATGTTGCACGGATCTCCGCACAAGAATTGACTGAGCACTAACTTAGTTCTCAGGCTAGCTGAGAATTAGCAAAACCGTTTTTCTAAGAGTTCGTTTTTTTTTTCAGTACTGCCTCATAAACCCCGTTCAGAGTTTTAACGTTATCAAGTTGATGCACCCAATCTTGTAAAAGCTCGCTCGTGGATTGGGCTTCTGTTATCTCAAAGTTGCTAGATATCTGAAACTTGAAATCACGTAGCTCGTGAAGATATGCCATGGTAGCAATGGAAGTGCACACTCCCTTGTGTACAATAAGATGTCGCAGCCTAACAAGATTATTAATACCATCAGGTTTAGTAGTATCAGTATATGAGCCTACATCCAATACTTGAAGATGGAACAACTTGCTCAAAACTTGAGGGAAAGACCCATCCACCTCACTACACCCAGGTTTCAGAAAGTCAGCGGATCTTGCAGACATCTGCAGCACACGTAGATTATGCGCCTTTTCGAATATATATTGGAACAATTGTAAGAAGAAAGAGTCATAGTTCCCAAGTAACACCAATGTCCTCAATTTACTAACTGATGTAATTGCATTTCTCAGATTTTCTTCAAAATTCTCATCACGAGGAATGTTCCCGTGCTGATCTTTGTTGTATGCAGATCCAGTAACTATTGACAAATGCCGTACAGTTTGAGAAATTTTATCGCCCTGCAGACCATCTATACTTGCACAATTATCCCTTGAAACCATCATCGCAAAATCGTGCATGATACCACACACGACATATAGAATTTGACTACCTACACAAGATTCTTCTCTTTTAACTTCTTGAAGGAAACCCAGGTTAACCAAATCAATCAGATAGCACCGTCCTATCCCCTCCAGACTCTGACTAGAGTTGTTACACTTTACATATCTCTGTGCTATCCAAAAACCGACCAACTCCTCACCAAGAAATTGATAACTGTCAGGGAATATAGAGCAATACGAGAAACACTGTTGTAAATGGTAGGGAAGTTGATCATAGCTAAGCTTCAGAGCATGCATGATTCCTCTACTAATCTGCATGGATTTCCAGTCTTCATTCTTCAGAATGTTTCTCCAATGATCTATGTCAAGTTTCTTACTTTGTAGTTCTCCTGTAGATACAGCTGCCAATGGGTTGCCCTTTAACTTCTCAGCTATTTGCCGCCCGATGCTACTTATATTTTGATGCTCCTCATAGTTCTCATAACCAAATGCACATGATTTGAACAGTAACCAAAAGTCATCATTTGCCAGAGCGTCTAACTTGACCGGTTTGAGGGTGCCTAACCTTTGCGCAACAGCCATATTTCTATTTGTTACTAGAATCACATTACCCTTAACATGACTGGATATCACAGGAGCCAACATTTTGTCCCATTGGATATTGTTCATGTCATCCCAGACATTATCTAAAATCAGTAAAAGTCTCTTAGAGTTGACATGAATCTTCAAGATCTCCTGAAGCTTCGCAAAACAGGCATTATCTAAAATCAGTAAAAGTCTCATAGTTCATCCATTGGCAAGATCTCCAGGCCTATTTCCGCATAAAATTCCTTCCAGGATAAGTGCAATTTTTCTAAGAGTTCGTTTTTCCTTAGTCCTGCCTCATAAACCTCCTTCAGAGTTTTAACATTATCAAGTTGGTGCACCCAATGCTGTACAAACATGTCAATGGATTGGAGTGGTGTTATCTCAAAGCTGCTCGAAATTTGAAACTTAAAATCATATAGCTCCTGAAATGATGTCACGTTACCAATGGTAGCAATGGAAGAGTACAATCCTTTGTGTACAACAAGATGCCGCAGGCTAGCAAGATTATTAATACCACCAGGTATAGAAGGATCAGTGTATGAGCCAACGTCTAATACTTGAAGATGGTACAGCTTACTCAAAACTTGAGGGAGAGCCCCATCCACCTCATCATAGCCACGTTCTAGAAAATCCGTGGATCTTGAAGACATCTGCAGCACACGTAAATTATGTGCCTTTTGGAATATATCTTGGAACAATAGTAAGAAGAACGAGTCATAGTTCCCAAGTAACACCAATGTCCTCAATTTGCGAACTGATGTAACTGTATTTCTCAGATTTTCTTCAAACTTCTCATCACGATGATTGTTCCCATGTTGATCTTTGTTGTAAGCAGATCCAGTTACTATTGACAAATGTCGTAAAGTTTGAGGCATTTTTTTGCACTGCAAACCATCTATACTTGCGGAGTCATCTCTTGAAACCATCATCAAAAAATCATGCATGATACCACACACGGCGTATAGAATTTGACTACCTAGATAGGATTCTTCTCTTCTAACTTCTTGAAGGAAGCCCAGGTTAACCAAATCAATCAGATAGCACCGTCCTTTCCCCTCCAGACTCTGACTAGAGTTGTTACACTTTACAAATCTCTGTGCTATCCAAAAACCGACCAACTCCTCACCAAGAAATTGATAACTTTCAGGGAATATAGAGCAATAAGAGAAACACTGTTGTAAATGGTAGGGAAGTTGATCGTAGCCAAGCTTTAGAGCAGACATGATTCCTGTACTGAGCTGCATGGATTTCCAGCCTTCGTTCTTTAGAATGTTTATCCAATAATCACTGTAAATTTTCTTCCTTAATAGTTCTCCTGTAGATACAGCTGCCAATGGGTTGCCCTTTAACTTCTCAGCTATTTGCCACCCGATGCTACTTATATTTTGATGCTCCTCATAGTTCTCATTATTGAAGTTTTAGGGTTGAACGATCGTGCCCTTTCGGGTGATCGGCTGCATGTTAATATAGGTAGAAATAGCCTCTACCGTGGCTTGTACAGGTTTGTGTATATACGTGTTGGTGTACTACACCATACCCGTATATACGGTAACAATACATCTAACACCCTCCCTTAATCTAAACTTGTACAAAGATTTAGATTACGTCTAAACTCACTTAGCCCTTTAACAGAAAGAGTTTTAGTAAACCATCAGCAACTTGATCTTTGCTTGAAATGAACTTGATCTCCAGATTTTTGCTTGCTACTCTTTCTCGAACAAAATGGTAGTCAATCTCAATATGTTTTGTTCTTGCATGAAAAACAGGATTTGCAGACAAATAGGTAGCTCCTAAGTTGTCGCACCATAGGCATGGTTTTTCTCTTAGTTGAACACCAAGTTCATGAAGAAGTGCTTCAACCCATATCAACTCAGCAGTGGCATTTGCCACAGCCTTGTATTCGGCTTCAGTGCTAGAACGAGACACTGTACCTTGTTTGCGAGAGCTCCACGAAACAAGGTTGGGTCCAAGGAAAATGGCAAAACCTCCTGTGGACCTTCTGTCATCAACACATCCTCCCCAATCTGCATCTGAAAAAGCACTCAGCAATGTGTGAGAGGAGCGTGTGAATGTTAAGCCGACTCCTATTGTATTCTTGACATATCTCAAAATTCTCTTTGCAGCTGTCCAATGTGTTGTAGTGGGTGCATGAAGATATTGACAAACTTTATTAACTGAGAAGGATAAATCTGGACGTGTGAGAGTCAAATACTGAAGAGCACCAACGATGCTTCTGTATTCCGTACTATCCTTCGAACCAAGGGGTGTGCCATCATGCAGTGATAACTGTTCAGAGGTAGATAACGGTGTGGGAGCTGGCTTACAATTTAGCATACCAACCCGAGATAGGAGATCCATAGCATATTTTTCTTGTGTCAACATTAATCCTTCTCTAGCCCTCTTTACTTCAATGCCCAAAAAGAAATGCAAGTCACCAAGATCTTTAATGGCAAAGTGTTTGTTAAGTTCTTGGAGCAGAATGGATGTAGCATCATTTGAGGAACTTGCAACTATAATGTCATCAACATATATTAGAACAAATATAGTGATACCTGACTTTTGATAAAGAAAGAGGGATGTATCAGCCTTTGACGGTTTGAAATTAAGATCATGGAGTTTTGAACTGAGCCGAGAATACCAGGCCCTTGGAGCTTGCTTCAAGCCATATAAAGCCTTGTCAAGTCTACAAACATAATGAGGAGCATCAGAGTTTTCAAAACCTGGGGGTTGTTTCATGTAAACCTCCTCTTCCAGAACACCATGTAAAAACGCGTTCTTGACATCTAGCTGCCTCAAATTCCATCCTCGAGAAACTGCAATGGCTAAAACAATTCGAATAGTTGCAGCTTTAACAACGGGACTAAAAGTGTCCTCATAGTCTATACCATATCTCTGTTTGAATCCTTTCGCAACCAATCGTGCCTTATACCTGTCAATTGTACCATCTGCATTTTTCTTTATACGATAAACCCACTTACAGTCTATTATATTCTTGTTGCTGCTTGGTGGAACAAGATGCCAAGTTTTATTCTTGAGCAATGCTTCATGTTCTTCTCTCATGGCATCCATCCAATTTGGATCATCCAATGCTTCAGACAATGAATTTGGTTCTCCTGTAGATGTTAATAAACCATATCTAACAGAATTTGCCTCCCTATAGATTTTAGCTTGACGACCATATGTAATTGTACCATCTTTGTACTCTTTCGGTTTTTTAATACCTTTTTGTAGACGTGTGCGACGACGCGATGCAGTAGATTCTTCCTCTTCATTTGTATTATCAGAAGAACCAGCAGGAGCCGCAGAGTCAGGCACACCAGCACCGGGTGCAGAGGATCCTGCAGCAGAGGACTGGGACCGCGCAGGTGCATGCGCGTCAGGCGAACGGGCCGCGACACGTCGGACGGAGCATGGGCATGACGTCGTTGTCTCCCCCGCTGTCGACATGTGCATGGGCGACCGGGACCGCTCGGGGGTCGTGTGGCCAGCACGCGCAGCGGGCGTGTGAGGAGACGACACGGAGGCGCTGACGCTGCTGTCGGACACAGCAGGCTCGGGATCCGCACCAGCATCATCACCGGGATCCGAGGCTGCTGCAGAATCAGCATCGGCATCGGAACCTTCAGCAGTTTCGTCTTCTTCTGAATTTTGAGGAGCATCATTTCCTGTGTCGTTTTGGGTCATTTCTTCATCAATTTGAACCAAATTTTTTTCTGCTGAATCCTCAGGGTCCTGTCCATGATTAGTAACAGGAACAATAGGTAAAGGCATATAGTCATTAATGTGTGCATCCCCATGTGTAGATGATGTAGGAAGGAGAAGAATATCTTCACGAAGACGCTTGCCGGCATTTGGATGCAACAAAGCAAACGGAAAAATGTTTTCATCAAATACAACATCACGTGATATGTAGACACGGCCTGTAGATACGTCAAGACACTTGACTCCCTTATGACGAGGGCTATACCCAAGAAAAACACAACGTTTGGAGCGGAAAGCGAGTTTGCGCTTGTTATAAGGGCGAAGATTAGGCCAACAAGCGCAACCAAAAACTCGTAGGGAATCATAGTTAGGTGTGGTATGTAGGAGACGTTCTACAGGAGTTTCTGAGTTTATAACTTTGCTAGGAAGTAGGTTTATAAGAAAGGTAGCCGTAAGAAAAGCCTCATCCCAGAATTTCAGAGGCATGGAAGCATTGGCTAAAAGTGCAAGACCTACTTCAACAATGTGCCGATGTTTGCGTTCAGCTGAACCATTTTGTTGATGCGCATGGGGGCATGAAACATGATGAGTGATGCCGATTTTCTGAAAGAAACTATTGAGTTTTTCATACTCTCCTCCCCAATCTGTTTGCATGGTAATAATTTTCCTAGCAAATTTTCGCTCAACAAGTTGTTGGAAGTTAAGAAAGACTTGATAAACATCAGAACGTTTCTTAAGAAGATAAATCCAGTATACTTGCTAAAATCATCGATGAAGCTTACATAATAAGTGTGCTTGCCAACAGAGGCTGGGGCAGGGCCCCATACATCAGAAAACACTTGTTCCAAAGGAACAGTGGAAACACTAGTGGATACAGGATATGGCAATTGATGACTTTTTGCTAGTTGGCAAGAATCACAAATGTAAGGATTTATTTCAGGAGTATGAGATAACTTATGCTTCCTAAGAACTTGTTGAACCACAAATGAAGAGGGATGCCCTAAACGACGATGCCATGTAGATGATGAAGGCTTTATTGTAACAAATGCATGCTTGGACGCCGACCCTGTGGAGATGGGTACTAAAGGATAGAGCCCACCATGACAAGGTCCCTTAAACAGAATTCTTCTTGTGGCCTGATCCTTAATCAAAAAGAAGAATGGGTGAAATTCGAGAAACACATTGTTGTCAAGTGTAAGTTTATGAACAGACAAAAGATTTTTTGAAGCACTAGGAACATGAAGAATATTATTTAGGTGTAAGGCGGCATGTGGGGTGCGCAACATTGAATGACCAATATGACTTATAACCATACCTTTTCCATCGGCCGTGTGGACGTGTTCACGTCCATTATACTTCTCATGAGTGGAGAGCTTTTGTAGTTGTCCGGTGATATGATCCGTTGCACCGTGTCGCAGCACCAATTTGTATCCACTCCATAAGAAGCCATGTGTGCAGCCTTGGTATCATGGTCACCATCACTATCAGAACCATCATTATCATAGCGCCACCAACACTCTGCTGCGGGGTGGCCATGGATCTTGCAAATCTGGCATGTGACGTCCACGAAGGGAGTGGGGGGTTTGTCAACACGACGACGGCGCCTGTCATCATCACGGCGACCACCACTGTCACGGCGGCCACCTCCACCACGTCGGTCACGCCAATTGTCACGACGGTTCCCACCATCACGACGATCTTGGACTTGTCCTCCTCCATCCAGCGACGGTCACCACGAGAGTCTCCACGTGGGCCGCGATCACCACGATCACCATGGTCATGGTAGTGACCACGGTCACCATAGCGAGATGGACCACCACGCCCACGGAGAGCAGCGTTGGCAGAGGAGACGAAGTCCTCCGTAGCATCATCTGTCACACCATTGCGCATATCATATGAACACAGCTGAGCATAAAAATCATCAGGGGTGGTACCAGGGTTTCCGTTGATGGTGGTGACAAGAGAGTTATAGGATTTATCAAGGCCATGGAGGAGGTATCCGAGAAGCTCATCATCATCAAGTGTTTTGCCCATGGCAGCCATCTCGGATGCAAGAGTTTTCATCTTGGTGAAATATTGATCGGCAGTGTGACCAATTTTCTTGGTGTCATTGAGCTGGGACCTAATGTGCTGCACTTTTGACCTTGAAGCCGAGGAAAACATGGTGTTGATGGCAGCCCAGGCCTCAGCGGTAGAATTCATGCCAAGAACATGAGATAGAATATCAGGACTAAGTGAATTGAGCAGAAAACGAAGAACCTGCTGATCACGTGCTATCCAGGTCACATAGTCCGGGTTTGTCACAGTGGTTATCTTCTTGTCAGAGTCTTCAACCTCCATGGTCTTCGATGGCGCCCGATCTGATCCATCGAGCAACTCCATGACATTGGCTCCTCTGAAAGCAGGGAGCACGAGGGCTTTCCATAGGAGGAAATTGCCTCGGGTCAGTTGTTGTGCAGGAGGCGTCCCCAAAGCAGCGGCCAGGGACGAGATCGAGGATGATGAGCTCATGGCGTCGATGGCGGCTGTTGCAGCAGAGGACGACGAGGATGTTGAGGGCGGCTGGATGGCACCAGCGGCAATGGTTGTAGGTTGTAGGCGGCGGCGGCAGCACGAATACTACGGCGGCGGCAGATTGTAGGTTGTGGGGCGCGGCAGCACGAATACTACGGCGGCGGCAGATTGTATCTAGATTGTCTAGGGTTTTGTGTTGCGGCTGACGGCACAAGGCAAGTACAGCGGCGGTTGTGATGTTGGGTTGTGGGCGGCGGCGGCAGTGGTCCTGCGGCGGCGGCAAGGTTGTTTGTGTGGCGGCGGCGGCTAATCTCAGCGGCGGCGGCGGCAGCTAGAGCTCGGAAGAAGAGAGCTCTGATACCATATTGAAGTTTTAGGGTTGAACGATCGTGCCCTTTCGGGTGATCGGCTGCATGTTAATATAGGTAGAAATAGCCTCTACCGTGGCTTGTACAGGTTTGTGTATATATGTGTTGGTGTACTACACCATACCCGTATATACGGTAACAATACATCTAACACTCATAACCAAATGCACATGATTTGAACAGTAACCAAAAGTCATCATTTGCCAGAGCGTCTAACTTGACCGGTTTGAGGGTGCCTAACCTTTGTGCAACAGCCATATTTCTAGTTGTTACTAGAATCACATTACCCTTGACATGACTGGATATCACAGGAGCCAACATTTTGTCCCATTGGATATTGTTCATGTCATCCCAGACATTATCTAAAATCAGTAAAAGTCTCTTAGAGTTGACATGACTCTTCAAGATCTCCTGAAGCTTTGCAAAACAGTTTATTTCTGCATGGCTTTCTTGAGAAATAGAGTCTAACATCTCCCTTGTCAGTCTCACTTCGTCAAAGTTGTGAGACACCCAAACCCATACCCTTCGGTCAAATCGAGTTTTCACATCTGGATCATTGTATACAAGTTGAGCAAGAGTTGTTTTCCCAACACCTGCAATGCCTACAATAGGCAGAACTACACCATCACATTTTTCTTCTGTTATCATCTTTATAATGGAGTTCTTTTCTGTAACTCTTCCATATACTTTTTTTGGAACAAGACTTGATGCCCTTAGGTGCTGATCTAAGGCTGTACTTTTATGGTGATCTGAACTGGAAGCTAGGTCTGATAGTTTTAGGTTGAGAAACTCGCTGACTTCCCCTCGGATGTCTTGTAATCGGCCAGTTACTTCTTGTATCCTATTGGATAATTCGGCCTTGTCCCAACGGGCGTGTCTGTTAGGTGTGATGATTGTTGCTGACTCCTCGCCCGCTCTCTTTCTTTTTCTTTTTCTGCTAGGTGAGTCACCAATTACAATAGTCGTCACATTTGCGGTAGCATCAGCGGTGCTGCAACAGGAAAAGAACCGTTAATTGCCTATTAGAAACACACTGGGATCTTAATTAGAAGAGTTTTAAAAGCGTGCCCACGTAAGGTATAGATTCCTTAGCCACCTTGACAGGTTTGGTGGCTGGTCATTCTGTCCAGGTTTATTTTTACAAATGTTGTTATGTTGAGCATACCAGCTGTCCAATTTACGTAATTTATCTCTGTTGGACACTATTCCTGCCATTTGTTTTGAATGATTATTCTATCTGGGGCACGTCCCAATATTAATCTACCATGTGGCTCAGTGCTAAAAGTAGATCTACCACGTCACTGGCATCATCATATTAATTACAAAATTTTCAAATATTTAAATTAAATTTATTTCCTAAATAGTTAATCCCAATTAATATTTCTTCTTCATCGATGAGTTCATATCGATAATAGGTTCAAAACTACTCCCTCCATTTGAAAATATAAAATGTTTTAGATATTTCAATATGGACTACATACGGACTGAAACGACTGAATGTACACACTAAAACACGCATAGATACATGTGAATCCTAAAAAAGCTAAAACATATTATAATTCGGAACGGAGGAAGTAGATCACGCGTTTCTATATCTTCGATGATTTTTTTCACATCAGTTGCCATTTCTGTGTATCGTGGTTGCTAAATTAGTAAAAAACAGTTGTCAAGATAATATTACATACTCCCTCCGTTCCAAATTAATTGACTTTCATCTGTCCACATGTGGATGTATCTAGACATGTTACATGTATAGATACATCTATATTTGGACAGATGGAAGTCATTTAATTTGGAACGGAGGGAGCAGTTGTCAGATACGTTTATGGGAATATTTTCAACGGGCTTTAGCAACAACCGTTTACGGTCGCGTCGCTCAAAGGCCCACCTCCCAGCGAACCATCAACCCACTCGCGAAACTCTTATGGCCCAGTTCGTTTGGAGCTTCTCAGCAGCTTCTTGGTGAAAATAAGCTTAAACCCAAAAGAATTGGATTTTGAACCGTTTCGTGGGATAGCCAACTTCGGCCGATCCTTCACAGTGGGGAGAAGCTGGGATACCCCAACTTCCTGCACCCGCCCGCAGCTTCTTGCAAGTGCAACGAACCGTTTTTTTTGGCTTACCCCCATTTGACATGCAAATTACATTGAATTGACACCGCGCAGCATAATTGGTCATTTCCTTTCCTCTCCTCTCTCTCGAGAAGATATCTAGTGCTACCGGCCATATGCATGCTACCAGATTCCATGCAAATATTGTCCGTCTGATCTATATGAAGGGACAGGATCAAATCCTGGACTGACTCCATTTTACCTAGCAGGAACAATTGTATCTGGACCCCCGAATATCTGGATATTCTCAAGACCAATACATTTAGACATTCAGTACTAATACTCAGCTTCTCTAATTCCAACTATGAGTACGCCAATCTGCAGATTTTTTAATTGCTCTCCAAATGCCACAATCACAAGTTCTGGGAAAATTACTTTCAGTCGAGTCGTTCAGAATTCGTACACGAAAAATATGTGATTCAGAAGAAGAGGGGAACGCTGAAAGTTTTTGTCCTCGTGGTGGAAGAACTCACATAACTGCACAAAGCTCCACACAAGTGTAACATCTGCACCTACTGCCAAGGTGGGCTACGCGTTATTGGGTTGGGCTGAGGCATCTGGGCTTGAGACCAGCAGTACAAGAGGGAACAGATGGGCACGGAGACGTCATCGATCAGAACAGAAATAGCTTCGACTTTCTTCCTCTCTCAGCTATCTCCCCCTCATATCTGTACGATTTCTTGCTCCTCTATCCCAGAGTCTTTGGTCTTCCCAACCCAAGGATGTCACGTTATCACATCGATGGGGTTGTTGCTGGGGAGGATGGTTTCACCTGGAGGCTCACGGGCATCTACGGTGAGCCGCAGTCTGGGGCAAAAGAGAAGACTTGGAAGCTCTTGCGCATCATCTTCCATGGTCAATCTAACTTGCCATGGATGTGCTTCGGCGATTTCAATGAAATTCTGTTTGCCAGCGAGAAGCAGGGCAGTCAGGCGAAGAAGCAGGCCTGTATGGACAAGTTCAGATTGGCTCTCGAATTTTGTGAGCTTGAGGACCTGGGTTTCGTCGGAGACCCATACACTTGGCTCAATCATAGTCATCGTGCTGATACCTACATCAAAGAAAGGCTCGATAGGTCCGTGGCAAACCTGGAGTGGAGGTCCCATTTTCCGGCTTACAAAGCTATCAATGGGGACCCTAGGCATTCGGATCACGGGCTCATCATTGTCATCCTGGATCCCGACCCACATCACTGCAATCAAAATGGGGTGAAGGAGCAACCCAAGTTTGAGGCCTCTTGGCTTGAGGAGGATCAATGCGAGGAAGTGGTGCACAATGCTTGGCACATGGCCTTTTTGCCTAGTGATGTGGCGATTGCTGATGCCATTAGGAAAGTGGGAGTGGATCTCTAGTCCTGGAGCAAGGAGGTTTTGGGTGACCTTCAGAATCGCAACAAGAAGGCAAAAAAGGACCTAAATCGCTCTAGGAAGCGTGCTATCTCTCAAGAGCAGGTCTCCCTGGAGCAGGTGCTCAGATACAAGCTTGAACATTTACAAGACCAAAAGAACATTTTCTGGAAGCAAAGGGCCAAGGCCACTGGCTGCAAGATGGGGATAAAAATACAAGTTTCTTCCATGCTCGGGCCTAGGAGAGGACGAAAGTAAATCTTCTGAAAAAGCTTAAGTCTGATGACAGTGACGTGGTGGAGGGTGATGAGAACCTGAAAACTTTCATTGCAAATTACTATCAAAATCTCTTCACGTCTAGCGCTGGTACCCGGGAGGCCGAGCTTCTTGTTGATGTTCCTTCGGTTGTCACCGCGGAGATGAACTCGTTTCGGAGGAGGTCTTTCACTGCCGACGAGATCAAGCTCGCTCTTGGTTCCATGGGCGATCTCAAAGTACCGAGTCCGGATGGTATGCCAGCAATTTTCTTCAAAAGATTCTAGGATCTGGTTGGGTCCAAGGTTCAGCAGGAGATTCTAGGGGTCCTGAATGGTGGCTCTATTTCAACTGGTTGGAATGAGACGGCGATTGTACTGATTTGTAAAGTTCTGAACACTGAGCGCATTAAGGATTTGAGGCCTATCAGCCTTTGCAATCTGGTTTTCAAAATTGTCTCCAAGACGATCGCTTGTCGGCTAAAGGTGGTGCTGGATGATATCATTTCTCAAAGCCAAAGCGCCTTCGTGGCGGGAAGCTTATTACGGACAATATCTTGCTGGCCTACGAAACAACTCATTTTATGCATCTGCGTAAGGGTGGTAGAGATGGCTTGGCTGCGGTGAAACTTGATATGAGCAAGGCTTTTGACCGTGTTGAATGGTCTTTTCTGAAGAATATGATGCTGAAGTTGGGCTTCAACTCTAATTGGGGTTCAGTTGGTGATGAACTGCATTACTTCTGTCACCTACAGAGTGAAGGTTAATAAGAATCTGACCGAGGTTATCGTTCCAAAGCATGGTTTGAGGCAGGGCTGCCCTCTCTCCCCTTATCTCTTTATTCTGTGTGCCTAGGGGCTATCTGCCCTTTTCATGAAGGCTGAAGAGGATGGCTCTTTGCATGGTGTGCAAGTTTGCCCTGCTGCGCCACACATCAATCATCTGTTCTTTGCAGACGACTCTCTTCTCATCCTGAAAGTAAATATCTCAAGTGCCAGGAAACTCCAGAACATTCTTGATCTTTATGAAGATGCATCAGGCCAAGTGGTGAATAAGGACAAGTCTGCCATTATGTTCAGCAAGGGCACCTCCGCTGCCGCGAAGAGGAAGTTTAAAGATATTCTCCATATTGCGGATGAGGCTTTCTCGGATCGCTACCTTGGCCTGCCTGTCCATCTGGGTAGGTCAGTCTCCATGGCTTTTGGCTACCTCAAAGAAAGAATCTGGAAGAAAATTTAGGGGTGGAAGGAGAAGTTAGTCTCGAGGGCTGGGAAGGAATTGTTTTGACATCACGAAGTCCTTCTGCGATGACATTAGCTCAGGCGATCCCCACCTACGCCATGTATTGTTTTGACATCACGAAGTCCTTCTGCGATGACATTAGCTCTATGTTCTGCCGTTATTGGTGGAATAATCAAGAGGACGAACGTCATCATTGGCTTAGCTGGATCTGTCTCTCTAAAGCCAAGTGTGAGGGGGGGGGGGGGGGGGGGGGGGGGGGGGGGGGCCTCTGTGATCTACATCTGTTCAACATGGCAATGCTGGCTAAACAAGGTTGGAGATTGCTCCAGGATCCTGACTCTCTCTGCGCGAGAGTCCTCCGGGCCAAATACTTCCCAAATGTCAACATCCTTGAGGCGGTGGCATTCCCTAGTATTTTGTACACTTGGCGCAGTATTTCGAAAGGCGTGTCCCTTCTCAAGGAGGGTCTCATCTGGCATGTGGGGGACACCACCAACATCAAGGTGTGGCGCGATCCCTGGCTCCCCTCCGGCGACACTTCGCAGGCCCACGACTTTGAGAGGCCGCACTCCTATCTCTCTCGTGGCTGACCTGCTGGATCCTTGCACCGTGGATTGGGATCCATGCTTTTGTTTTGTTTCCTGTAGCCCTTATTAGAAATGGTGTAGCCCTTATTAGACCAATTAAGGGCCAAGGCACGTCCGTGCGCAAGCGCAGGGGCTAGAGGACTTCACTAGCTACTCCCCTAGATTTTTTTTGGGGTCCAGTTGTATGGTCCGAAATATGCTTCGTCCTCGTATCCGGCTAGTGAAGTTTTAAATCTAGGGGAGTAGCATATTTCGGACCGTATCTGCTCTCGCCTGCGATATTTATGGTCTGCCATGTTGGTGTACCATGGATCTTTCTAAAATTTTACTGATGCAAGGTGTAATCAGTTCTTACCTTAAAGGATTTGGAGGATTCGCTCCAATTTTCTTCGTGCAAGTATCCGAATGCACCTTCTCCAAATGTTTTTTCATAGATGACGTCCCGTTCGTCTTCGTTTCGCACTTGAAATCTTCTCTACAGTATGTACATTTTGCTTTGACAGGCTTTCCGCGGTTATCCTTTTCTGTGATTGTGAAGTGTTCCCATACCACGGATCGTAGTTTGCCAACACTGCTATTTGGTGTATGAGCTTGGCTCCTCGGTATCTCGTGGACTCGCTCTGCGCTATGCATACCTTGGGGCTCGTCCCTTGTATCTGTGCCAATAAGAGCATGGACCGATCGAGATCAAACTTTCTTTTGGAGCACGATAAGATCTCTGAACTGATAACTCGCACACTTAAATTGGAACTAGTAACTAGTCCGTACATGTAAATTTGATCTCCTGGAATTACGCTTACCTCCTTCGACTTGCTGTTGGAGCCTGTAGTGGTCGAGTTCGTCCACCACGTCGTCGGCGTCGTAGAGCAGCCCCCTGAGAATAGCGAGAGATTGAGCCAGAGGCTCGTTACCGATCGTCCTCCCCTTCAGAGAAGAGACCACCATCCCGACTCTCCTGATCTCCGACTTGAGCCTCTCGATGTCATCGCCAAACCCGGCATGCCGAATCCACGCTTCCAGCTTGTCCATCAGGAGGGTCGCAAGGATGGTCTGCACCAGCCATGCAATCGCTGGTTCCAGGGAAGTGTCTTCGGCTGCATCCATCAGATCCGGCACGAGCAGGTCTCGAGCTCGAGTCAACGATGGAAGGAGAATTCAGCGTGTGGATAGGGGGGCAGCTTTGCGGGGATGAACACCAGCCACAGCCCGCGAGGCATTTATCCCTTTTATGGCGACGTATCCAGTGAAAACTGCTTTTCAGTGCAAACTGCTTTTCACGGCCTTCCCTCGTAATCGACGGACTCACTTTTGCTCGGTCCACTGCCGTGCCTCTGCTTCCTCGTAGCCCTGCACAGTTACGCAATTTCTTTGCTTCTCATGATTGATTTTTTCAATGGAACGAAGCAACGGCTGAACCTCGTTGCATTATACTAGATGAAGCCTGAACCTGAAGTGGAAATACATCCTCCTCCGATTAATCTAGAGAACTTTAATACACCCATAAAGGGGGTTACCAGCGGCCCAATTTGTGGAAGATTCACAATGGTTCTCTGTTCATAATTCCAGCAACGAACTCTGATTCAACTAATTAAATCGGGACAGCGTCTAGGCAGGGTTGACGCCGCAGTGGCCGGGCCGTCGCAGTCGCGCAGAGGCGAGCCGGAACTCATGCTCTCACACCCCAATGATCCTCCACCCCTCAACGAACATCCGTTATTCTATACAATCAACTTAAAACCTTGTACACTACAGATGGCGGGTGGAAGTGTGGAACTATCTCGATCGGTGCACTAGTGCAGGATGATGAAGCCTCCCAGCGCAGTGACGACGACGATGGGCAGGAGGGAGACCCACAGGATCGTCTTCCCGGCCGCACGCCGTCCTATCACATCGCTCGACACCCAGAATCCGGCCGACGCCTCGAAGAGCCCGAAGACGAACACGGCGATGAGGATGCCGTAGTACATGTAGAAAGGCGCCTTGCCGTGGTGAACAAATATGCCTCCGGGAGGCTTGGAGATGATGAGGCAGAGCGCTGCCGTGGCTTGGATGACGCCGCACGAGATCAGAGCGCCAGGCAGCTTCTCCGCGTTGCGGCAGGCTTGGGAAATCAAGGCCACCATTTTGACGAGGATGGTTAGGAGCTCCATTCGATTGCCTTTGTGCGCTGCGCCTATGAACTGGGGTTTGGCTTGGGTTTTGTGTTTGGTGGGGAGAGAGAGCGAGGCCGGTAGCGTTTACATATAGATTTTGCTGGATGCTGAGTTGCTAGGAAAACCCTATTTCTTACGAGTAGTATACATGATAGAGAAGGGACTAGGACAACGACGTGGGGGCAAAGGGCCGCGTAAACCGAAGCCGAACAGGAGAACCGAACCCGAGCGAGCAACGCCATTTCGGGTCTCCGCAGCCTGTCTTTCCAAGATGCGCGCCAAGGAACCAGAGCCACCTACGAACCGGAGAGTCAAAAGCAGCATCAAACACGCAAGTGTAGCTATCGACGACACACACATATAATTAGAAAGATTGCATCCGGCGTCCTCGTCAATCTCTATCACAAACCGAAGCCGAAACGAAGCAGAACCGAACCCGAAGCCTGAACCCGCGCCAAACACGTCTGTGCTAAGAAGACTCAGCCGGCCACAGTGTGAACCCTGTCGTCCTGATCTCAAATTGGAAGCAGGGACATGCACCCATTAGGCAAAAATAAGAGTGCAGATTAGTTTTTGTTTTTGTTTTTGTTTTTGGAGAGGACAGCAATTTCCTGCTGTTTTTTATTGATTTTCCAAAAAAGGGGTTAGTACAAGCAAATGAATGAAAAACTAGTTAGCTACGTTACAGAGAAAGTAACGAACTAAGGCAGACTAAGGATATAAGGATTTCTGAAGTTCTGAATCCATGTCTTGAAGCCAGCAAGACTTGATCTGTTGGCGCAATAAGCAACCCAGTCAAGCTCCTCCTTGAATTTCCTCAGGCACCGAAAAAGGCTAGCTCGAATTCCTTTGAAAATGTGCTCATTTCTGGTGATCCAAATAGACCAGAGGGCCAGGATAAAAACTTCCATAAAGTTTTAAGCGTCCATAATCGATGAGTGAAGGGAGGTCTTTAGTTACGTTAGATCCTCAAGTTGCTTGCTTGATTATTGTTTTATGTTAGTAATACCACGAAGGATGTGTTGATTACAGCCAAACTGCTAGTGGGATTTTTGGCACCCAAAGTTTTTCGAGTGCCCTCTTTTACAATAGGACCAAACATAGTAAGTAACACAGAGGTAAACATCGTTTTTGAAAAACGGCTGCACCCACTGCAATCTTCAATCTTTATCTGTATTTTTTTAAAACAAAATTACAGACAGAGAGTCATCTTCACTTCAATCTCTCTATCACACGGCAAAAAATCTTTTATACAGGAAAATCTCTTTAACATAAAAACCGAAAACGAAGCCGAACCAAACCAAACATTTTTCTTCCGGGACATGGCTCAATGGTTGTGCTTATAATAGACTACCAACATGACCATTATGTGAACCCCTGTCGTAATCATCCCAACACGAAGGAAGCACACAAATCCACCCATCAGTGTTAAGAGACAGAACAGAGTACATATTACAGTTAATAGTTCAGATTTTTTTCTTCGAAACGGGGGCAAAAGCTTTGTCTCATCTTATTAATTAAGAGGAAGTTTAGCGGAACAATTTTTGGAACCACTCAATAGGTGGTTCCCGGAAAATAAAGTCTACTCTCGCGGCATAATACAACTCAAGCGCTTGACGCCCGCGATGACCCAAAGACGGGCCTCCTCTCTAATCTTACTTACAACAAAATGGGGCATCGATGATGCGTTTCGAAAACTCTTGCGTTTCTTTCCTTTCAAATCTGCCACACCGTGAGCATGACGAGGGATGCAATCGCTTTTTTCCTATGGCCATTTGATAGGCAAAGATGCTCCAACCACTCCTTAATCATGCCGAAAGTGCTCCAATCCTCCAAGTCCAACTCGGGCAACCCCATCCACACCTTGAGTTCGCTCAAAATTATCAACCAGTTACATAGTTGACATACACCGCTATCTGGCCAACCCCTCCTAGCTAGCCAATCCTAAGTCTAAATCCTATTTTTCTTGAAAATCCAAGCAAAGAACTTGCACTTGTGGGGAGTTCAATTATTCCAAATCATCTTCTTCATGTTGGTTGCCATGGCCCCTTCAAATTGAAACTTGTGTTCCGAGGAAGCCGTATATTCAAGGGAGGGCGTGAGGTTCTAAATGATCAAATCCGGGTTGCTTTGGTGAAGGTGAACAAGATGAAGCTTGGCCCAAAATTGTTGTAGTAGTTGAACGGTGAAGCCCTGTGAGGTGTTGATATTCTAATCCAAGAGTTCGCATGCATAGCTTTGCTAACATTGCGCTTCTTGCACTTAGAGAGAGCAAAAATACCGGGAGCAATGTTCTTCGGCTTGAGCAAGTGAGCCAAGAGGAGTGCCAAAACTCCTTAGTCTTGCCGTCTCCAGTGGTGATAGTAGCCGCCGCATATAAGGTCCATGTCGGTGTTGTCACAAGGGTTCCCGAGGCCCACCCAAGGTCTATCCGGGACCTTCCATTAATTGGAGCCAAGGCCACCGCAACCGGAGAGCCCTTTGGCCGTGTCAAGAACCCCGAGACCCCCAAGATGATTATACAAACCGTCTCCCAATAGACTTTGCATTTTGCCCCGGTCACTTTATCCGTTACGGCCCAAAGGAAGGCTCGCTCAATATTTTTCGCCTTTTCCAAGAGACCTTTTGGTAGCAGAAGAGGGGTGATGTGGAACACTAGTTGGGCTGCAAGCACCGACTTTACCAAGGTGGTTGGGCCAATGGTGTGATGTCCTTTCCGTGCCAAGTAGGGAGCTTCCCGGCGATTTTGTCCTCAAGATATTGAAGGTCCGCTCTATTTAGCTTATGAACGAAGAGTCGGAGAGTGGGAGGCCGAGGTAGCGGATAGTGAAGTTAGATTGCACGCCCGGGAAGCTTTGAAGAATTTGCTCGAGGTCAAGATTGTCTCACACCTAATGGGAGCCACCATGAATTTCTCAAGGTTTGTAACCAACCTGGTCACCTCGCCGAAACCCGTAAGGATGCTAGTGATATGGTCAATGTCCTCTTTCAAAGGAGCAACAAAAACAGCGGCATCATCCGCATAAAGTGAGCAACGAAGGCGGGCCGCGCGCCCTCCCTCTAAGCCGGTGTAGGGGTCCCTTCTCGGTTAGTCCAGAAAATGATAAAAGGGACTAGGTCTGGGGCTACGTTACAAATCCTCATGTTGCCCGCTTGATTAACATAGCCACGGAGGATGCGTTGATTTATCCAAACTTCTTGTGGGATTTTGGCGCTAAATATTTCGAGTGCTCTCATTATTTTTCCCTTCAATGTGTATTTTCAAGTTTCATAGAAAATTCGATGTGTAAAATAATATGGGAACATGGTATGAACCTGTAGAAAATCGTTAAGAAAAAGTTCTAACTAGTATTTGTTTTAGTTACCCACCGATAGTGGGATGTTCTTCATTCATTTGTGCTGTTTTGTACAAAATTCCCCACAATGTTGAAGCAACCTTTTTGAGGTGCCTTTTTTTCTTTCTTTCTAACAAGTCTTTTGGCGCCACTGACGCTTTTAGGAACGCCCTAGGCGGTGTAACAAGTTCAGATAGGCCGAGAACAGGGCAAACAATTTAATCAAGTGCGGTCATCTGATCTGATCTTGTGTCATCAGGCAATGACGCAGGTGCAAACGACAGAACATGGCCCTCTGCTCATACTTCACCATTGGGATCGGGGAGTATCATGAGCATACGGCTGTACAATGTCATTTAACGAACCAAAATGACCTGATTAGTATTTTATCGTGTTCCAGAAAAAACGACAACAAGCTAGCGTATCGGAAGACACGGCAGCTCGTAACCGATCCTGTTCTGCTTTGTCGGCTTTCTTCTCTGCTGCCTTCCCTGGATGCTCACGGAAACAAAAGCATCGTCACAGTATGTCACACACGCAGCCCGGACTCAGACACCAGAGTCAAATCCGAACACATCGGTCTCCCAGTATTCCCCTGATTCAACGAATAATTACAAGTCCTCATGTTGATTTCCTGTATTGGTGCTACGTTTCTGGTTCGAATGTAGTTTGAGTGCGTTAAAACTTAAAACAGTGATGTGCAAGAGGAAAATTTGGAATCCCCTACACTGTACCCAGATATCATAAATAATCAGACACAACATGTTGCAGGCTTGCATAATCGAATGTATGCACAAATTAGGTATCTGCTTATTCTGCTGCTGAGCACATCCTGAAGCCCGGATGTTGGGAGATTTGAGTTCGATCAACCCCAACTACTCTTTTATGTACAACATGAGGGGGTTGGTGCCCCGATCTCCGAAGCGCATTTCTGTACCTGCATGGCGTATCTGCATGATGTAGCAAGGAATGTTTTGGTGAGACCCATGACACCAACTTGTAACGAACGATCAAAATTCATCTGATATAGTTCCTTCTACAGTAAGAAAAATGAAATTTAATCATGCTATTGAGTCCGTAAGATGGGATGACTAACAAACAACGGACCTGTTGACTGCTTTCAGTTGATATGAGAGGAAGTCCATTTCTTTACTAAAATGCAAGGAAAAAAATGCATTTAGGCTTTGGTCTTCCAAACATAAGCTCGTGATCCATGGAAAACAAGGATGCACCAGCTTATATTTGCATGGTCGAAAAGACAGTCCCTGCAGCAACAACCATGTATACTTAAGCATGACATACTGAACCGAAAATATGTAAAACTGTCAACTCTGCGAAAAGCATGATCCATTGTACGAGTATACCTCAAAAAGAACTCAATGATATGTGTTGTGCAGATAGAAATGTGTGCTTTAACAAGCTAACCAGAAATCAATTCACATAGTTCCCATCAATTTTGACCTTTAGCTTGCTCGTTGCTAGCGCCCTGCTTTGTGCAGCAAGCATCTTGCTGCACCCGCCATGGCAGCTTACATTCAGTTCTTCCAGCGAAGGTGGGAGGCCCTTTGCTGGCAGCCACAGTATGCGCTGACAATTCCTGATCTCCAACTTCTTAAGGAAAGGAAGGCTGTGCAGCTCCGCAGGAAGATCCATGAGATATTTGCATTTCCAAAATTGGAGCTCTTGCAGGGACACGACGAGCAGAAGCGCTCTCTCTTGCTCATTTGTCAGTCGTATTGCTTCACTCTCGCAAGTCCGTATTTCTAAGCGTTGTAGGGATGTGAGCTGCTTGCAGAATGGCGTGGTAAGGATACAGGGGTCATCGGTCACAAGATTTTCCAGTTGAGGGCATAAGGCATAACCTTGCCTTGACAAATGCTCCAAAAATGGAGGCAAACTGGGTGAGCTGAATATGCTCAAATGTCTGACAGACTGGAAGCCCTCTAATGCGGTGAGCGAGGGACATCCCAAAATATTCAACTCCTCCAGTGCCGTGCATGAATGCAGCAGTAGACATTGGAAACTTGCATTGCCCCATATTTGGAAAGTTTTGAGGCTGGTCAGATTCCTTGGAAAGCATAGCTGCAGCATTACTCCGGAATAATTGCCAATCACAAGTTGTCCAAGTGATTGAGGGAGGAAACATCTTCCATTCATCTGGTCATCAATTCTGTCAATATGCACCAAAGATGAGAGGAGCTCAGGGCAAGACCAAATTTTTAGCTTCTCGAGGGAGGTAAATCCAGATAAGTCCCCCTTGCTACGGTTAAATGTTAGATAAGGGCATACCGCAATGTCCATCTCTTTGAGAGTAGAGAGTATAGTTAACGGAATGTGCAACAGTCCTTCTGGAGCTGAGCTTTCCAATGCGTAATCTGGATATCCTGATGACGAAGCTTGCAGGGTTGAGATAAGACTTGACTGACTGTTTTCTTCCTCTTCTATAGATAACTGTGTTATCTGTTGGCAGGCCCCTAATATCAATACCATTAGAGCCGGCGCATGCCGCAGCATCAGAGATAGCCACTTCCCTGCTATACCACACGAATGAATCTCAAGATGTTCAACAGATGGGAGGGCAATGCAATTTTCAGCTATCACATCTTCATAGGTACGCTCTGGTATATCTGAAGAGAAAAGTTTTTCACAGTCGCTTATTTTCAAACTCTTTAAGGAGACTAGCTGACTGAATCCTTTGAATGGAATAGACATCAGATTTCTGCAATGCCTGAGCCAATATCTAAGTGTATTTTGTCCCTCAATTTGGCTCCACGAGCCTCAGCTGTAGTGGTAACATTTTCAAGTTGTGAGATACCAAGTTGTAGAAGCCCGTTCATGGATTGAAGCTGTGTTATATCAAAGCTGCTAGAATTTTGAACCCTAAAATCATGTAGCTCCAGAAGGGATGTCATGTTACCAATACCAGCAATGGAGGAGGACAGTCCTTTTGCAACAATATGCCGCAGGCTAACAAGATTATTGATACCATTAGATATAGTTGGACCAGTGTATGAGCCAATATCTAATACTTGAAGATGGCAAAACTTGCTCAAAACTTGAGGTAAAGCCATCCTCGGCAAAGCCATCCCCGGCCAAGCCATCCCCGGCTTAAGGGCCTTCAGGTAGCGAAGATGTGTAGGATTTACCAAAGTGCATATGAAGGAATTAAAATCAGAAGATTTTGTGGACATTTGCAGCACACGCAAATTATGTGCCTTCTTTAATATATCTTGAAAGGATTGGAAGAAGAAAGAGTCATACTGCCCAATTAACACCAGTGTCCTCAATCTTCTTACTGACGTAACTGTATTTGCAGATTTTCTTCAAACTTATAATTACGAGGTATGCTTCCATCTTGATCTTTGCAGTATGCAGAATCAGTTACTACAGACAAATGTTGTACAGTTGGCAACAATTCATTACACTGTAGATCATCTATAACTGCACATTCACATCTTGAAACCATCCGTGCAAAATCATGCATAAGGCCACACATAGCATAGCAAGTTTTACTGCGTGGAAATGACCCTTCTACTGAAGCTAGATTTTTAAACCCATCATAAAAAGTTCACCTTGAAAAAGGAGTATCTTGTCATTGCTTTCAACTTGCTGAAAGAAGCCTAGGTTCACCAAATCAGTCAGATAACACTGTCCTGTCTCCTCCAGTTTCTCACCTGAATCGTTACACTTCACAAATCCTTGTGAAATCCAAATGCAGACCAACTCATCACCAAGAAACTGATAATTGTAGGGAAATATAGAAATATACGAGATACATTGTTGTAGAGGTAGGGTAGTTGATCATAGCTAAGCTTTAAAGCGGGCATGATGCCTCTACTTAGTTGTAGGGATTTCCAACGTTCATTCTTCAAAATGTTACTCCAATGATCAACGGTAAGTTGCTTTCTTAGTAGTTCTCCTGTAGATCCAGCTGCTAACGGGTTGCCCTTTAACTTCGCTGCTATTTGACGCCCGATGATGCTTAGACTGTGATGTCCTTCATAGTTCTCATCACCAAATGCACATGATTTGAACAATAGCCAAAAATCATCATTAGCCAAAGCACCTAAATTGACCGGTTCGAGTGTCCCTATCCTTTGTGCAACAGAGAAATTTCTAGTTGTGACTACAATTACATTACCCTTCACATGACTTGACATCATTGGAGACAACAGTTTGTTCCATAGGTAAGCATCTAGGTTGTCCCAGACATCATCTAAAATGAGCAGAAACTTTTTCGATTGGAACTCCATGTGTAGCTTCAAGATCTCCTGAAGCTTTGCAAAGCTGCTTATGCCTTCATGTCTTTCTTGAGAAACGAAGTCTAAAATCTCTCTCGTAAGCCTTACTTCATCCAAGTTGATAGACACCCATAGCCATATCCGCTCAAACTGCTCTTTCACTAGTGGATCATTATATATGAGTTGTGTGAGAGCTGTCTTGCCAATTCCTCCAATGCCTACAATAGGAAGCACATATACACTTTCATGTTTCTCAGCTGTAATCATCTTTATGATGGTGTTCTTTTCTGAATCTCTTCCATATATTTTTTGCTGATTCAGACTTGATGTTGTTGGACACACATCTGAGCATGTACCGCGGCAGTGATTTGAAATTGTATCAAAGGCTGATCCATGCATCTTTAGAGTGTCTCTCACATCCGCTTGGATGTCTTGTAACTGACGAGTTATTACCTTTATCCTATTGGAAAATTCGGCCTTGTGCCAACTGTGTATGTCATTTGCGGTGATTTGTGCTGACTCCCCATCTCTTCTCCTTTTTCTTCCAATTGAATCACCAGTTACAATAGGCGCATCATTTTCAGTAGGATCACTGCTGCTGTAATATGAAAGATATTGTAATTGGCTATTAGAAATACAATTTTGTGCAGATATACACCATGGCATAACATGTATCTTAGTGAAAATTGGTATAACAATATAAATATATGACATGCATTCCGTACAAAAAAGAAATTTTGTGCAACCTAAGCATGCACACTCTGCACTGTTCAAGATGTACAGGTTTGTCTTCTTTGTGCAAACACTTAGTCACATTTGGCACATAGTTTTCCATGGTTACTTGCTATAGCAATGATTCATATCTACAATAATTACAAAAATGATCCATATCTTTTTATGAGAAAATAAATTTTGAATATTGTGTGGACATCCATGCGAGTGACAAAATATCTTCCTTCACTAAAATGACAGTGGGGCATCGATGAGATACATCAAACAAACTTAACACTAAAAACAGGTGCACAAATATGAGTAATTTAGGATCCGGAGGAGAACATACGGCAAGATATTTAAAAATGCACCTTGAAGGGTTTGGCTGCTGGTCAGTTGCTCCAAGTTTCTTTTCACAACCCTCCATGTTGACATGGTTGTGCAAAACCGATGTCCCTTTGTCAGCCCCGCACTCAACCACTTGTTGACAGTGTTTACACTTGGCTTTCACAGGCTTTCCGTTGAGTTCTTCTGTGATATCAAAATCATCCCATGCCTTGGACCGTTTGTTCCCACCACTGCTACTAGGTATATCAGCATCACTGCCCCTTGATCTCTGAACTACTCGTGCTGCTTCATGCATTCTTCAGTATCGTCCCATGTAACTAAGAAGAAAAAACAAATTGGTAGTATGGTCATGCTTGGTCTAACCAACTGTAACATTTGAATTCTATATCCAAAAGCTGAATTGCAAATCGCGAGTTCAACTCAAAAAGGAAAAATTAAAAGGCTTCGACCATCACGGGCAACGGCAAGTGGGAAAGGGCCTCGCTGGGGTTGAGGGAGGTAGCCGGTGAGGAAGAAGAATGTGTAGCAGAAGACGTTGTCATGAGTGTAAAAGAAATCTTTGGTGAGTGTGTCGTGCGGTGTGTATTGGTAGGGAGAGCGACGCAGCAGAACACTTGCACGATACAGTGCCCTCTCATTCCTTTTTTGCTGATGTTATTGACTACTGAGTGCTACTTGGGCCTATTTGTTTCACTGCTATTGCGTGCATCATTGAAAAAGAACGAAAGATGATTTGGGCTATTTGGGGCTATTTAGATCAGCCTGAAGGCAGAAATAAGAGCAGAACCATTCGCAAAAAAAAGAGAGAAAAAATAAGAGCAGAACCTGCTGTTTCGCCCAGCGGCAAAATTTGGTCATCTCCGATACCGAGACTGTCGCGATGATTTTTTTTTATGGTCACTGTCGCAATGTTCAAATAGGACATCTCAACAAAGTGACCGACAAAAATAGGCCACATTATCATGGTAAAATGGGCATATGATCCAAGCCCAAACTGTTTTGGGGCATACAATCAACTCCCTGTTCCTATCGCCGTCTATCCGAATCAGCGCACTCGGATGGATCTACAGAGAGAGAGATATAGCGCGTACCTCCTTGGACCTGCTGTTGGAGCCTGCAGTAGTCGAGGTCGTCGACCACGTCGTCGGCTTCGTAGAGCAGCTCCTTGAGGCGATCGAGGGATCGGGCCAGCGGCACGTCACCGGCCGCCCTCCCCCTCACGGCACCGACCACCATCTCGACTCGCTCGACCTCGCGCTTGAGCTCCTCGGTGTCATCGGCAAGCCCGGCTCGCGGATCCACGCAGCAAGCTTGCCGGTTCGGAGAGTCGCAAGGACGGTGTCCGCCAGCCACCCAATCGCGGCCGCCATCAGATCCGGCGAAGCAGGTCGCTTATCCAGTCTCCAGTGATGGTCAGTGGAGCTAAGAATACAATGCAGCGGCGAAGCAGTTCGCTTTCCCCTTTCCTTCGAGTAGAGATTGTTCCACCCCCTGGCTACTATGATTGGTAGCGTGAGGTTACTTGCACACGAAGATGATTATCTGAGGAAGACGAAGCAGAAAAGCAGAAGGGAGAGAAGCAGGAGGAGAGTTTCGAGTTTTCCTCTTCATTCATTCTAGTCATGACTCACATGGTACCCGGTGGTTGAGCTTATACTCCTCGCTCACGCACGCCACACGCACATGGCACGCAGGCCCACTCGACAGCCTCACTGTCAACACACACACAGCGCCACCTCACTGACTGGTGGCGCCCACCTATGTCTAAGGCTCGACGTCCTGCGTGACATTGCCTCCCCGAGAAATACTTGCTTGGCCCCAAGCAAGGACAGAAGGAAAACGAGCTGCCAACATGTCCCAGTCCTCCCATGTTGCAGCATCCTCTGGCCAGTGAGTCCATTTAATTTGCACCTGGTATGTGGCCTGGATCCCTGAGTGACCACCGACAACGCTAGCATGAAACGCTGAAATGAGCTTGGTTTGCAGGGCTGAATGTGATCCCAGCCACACTTGCCCACGGAGGCGAATAAGACCCTGCTGCAGTTCATTTCCCTGTGCATCAGGACTTGCTAGTGCCAATTCAGTCAGGCGCCATTGTGCCTCAGGATCTGTCCCATAAGAGTTAACCACTTCCTGGAGCCAGGTGGGCTGAACTTCAGAGCAGACTTGAATTGCCAGAAGATGTCCAACGCGTGACAGCGAATCTGCGGCAAAGTTTTCAGACCCTTTGCGGTAGATGATCTTAAATTGCCGGCCCATCAACCTAGCCATTGCCTTGCGTTGTAAAGTTGATTGGAGTTGCTGCTCATCAAGGAAACATAAGCTGTGGTGATCTGTTTTGATTAAAAAAATTCCCCGTTGTAGGTAGGGCCTCCATCTCTCAGCAGCCATGATTAAGGCCAGCAACTCTTTTTCGTATATGGACAATTGCTTGTGAGTGGCACTCAGAGGCTTGCTCAAGTAAGCAAGAGGATGCTGGTCTTGCATTAAGACAACACCAATTCCTAAATCGCAAGCATCTGTTTCTACCACAAATTGTTTGCTAAAATCAGGTAATTGTAGTACTGGAGTGGATGCCATTTTACCTGACACAGCTTCTGCTTCAGGTGTCACAATTGCCATGGCCCAGACTTCATTGCCTTTGTACCATTTAACAAGTTGTTCAACTGAAAGTTCTTTAAGTGTATCCAGTGGTGGTGCTTGCACCCCACGCAACTGTATCATGTGGCCATTAACTGGGAAAGCGAGGCAGTGATTCATCCAATCTGTAACCATCGGACTGTGTTGTTTAAGCCAATCCATACCAAGAATTGCATCATATGCTCCCAACTCAAGAACTCTCATTGTAGTATTGAATGTTTGACCTTGGCACCACCAAGCAAGGTTAGGAACTAGTTGGTCACATTGCATAGTATCACCATTTGCAATCTTGACTGTCATCTTCTCAGTTGTCTGTGTGCAACCCTTGATTCTGTCCACCATAGCTGAGTTGATGAAACTGCTGCTGCTGCCTGAGTCCACTAGAATTAGAAGTACTTGATTGCCTATCATAGCTCGCAAGCGAATCGTCTCAACCCCATCTGTACCAGCTATAGCATGGATAGATAAGCTCAGTTGTTGTGCTTGAGCAATATCACGAAGTTCCATCATGTTTAGCACTTCATCTGACAGCCGCTCAGCTTGCTCCTCTAACTCCATTGCATGTGCCTCAGCATTTGGTTTCTTGGTGCATTGGTGAGTAGGATCGTATTTGTCTCCACAGCGAAAACACAGACCATTGGCTCTACGATAATCCCGGAGCTGCATGTCCTTCCACAGGTCGCCATTCCCTATTTTCAGTGGGTGCCTGCCCCCATCAGCTTTCAGTGCAGCAGCTTCAGTGCGAGCTGGATACTGCACTCGCTGGTACCCAGAGTTGTCCTTTGCATTATTCCACACCTCTTGCTGCACTCGAGCTAACAGATAAGCACGCTCGAGTGTTGCAGGAACTTGTGACTCCACTGCTGCTCGAAATTCAGGTTTCAGACCATAGATGAAATGGGCGATAAACAGATGCTCGTCATAGTGGTGATTGAGCATTGTAGCCTTGTAAACCTGCTCCTGAAAATCAGTCTGGTACTCTTCCACTGTCGTGCGCTGCTTCAGACTTTTCATTACCTTCCTGTGGTCATCACCACCAAACTGCTCCTCTAGTGCTGTGATGAACTGCGGCCAGGTGGTGACCACGTTCTGCAGTTTGTAGGCCTGCCACCACATCGCGGCTTGTCCATCCAGATGCAATGTTCCCGTTGTCAACCACAAGGCAGGATTAATGTTGAAAATGCGGAAATAATCCATAATCTGATCCTTCCAAATATGAGGCCAATCACCATTAAACCGAGGTACAGACATTTTAGGAAGGGGATTTCGACCTGGTAAGTCGCCGTGAGGTGTGTTCGGTCCACCGCCGCCTGCACCAGCCCTGCCGCCGATGATCCCGTCGCCTGTCCCCACCGCCGGTCTACCGCCACCTGCGCCACCACTCGAAGAGCCGCCCGCCGTCGTACCGCGCCAATTTGGGGCGATCGGATGCAGCGCAGTATTGCTACTGGCTTGAATCACCTCTGCATCCGGATTGGGGCCATCTTTCTCGCGTGCTGGAGAGTTGGGGATGCCGGGCGCGAACGCGTCCATGCGCTCGGTGAACTTGTTCAGCGCGCGCGCCGTGGCGTCGTGGAGACGCGCGCTCTCCTGCACCGACTCCGCCTGGGCGTCGATCTGCGCGCGCATCTGCTGCTGCGCCGTGTCGATGCGTGCTACTGCCCCTTGCAGTAGATCGAGAGCAGAGTGGAGCTTCGCCAACTCCGTCTGCGTGAGCGCCGCCGTCTCAGACATCGCGGTGATGACCAGCTGAGTCTGGCCCGAAGGCTTGACGGGTGCCGTCGCGGCGAGATCGATCTCGGGATTTTACAGCTCGAAACCTTCAGATCGATCGCGCTTCGAAGTCGCTCGCCGAGGACCGATAGCTCTGGAAAAAAAATTGGGGAAATTTTTGGATGGGATTTGCTAGCTCTGATACCAAGTGTTCCACCCCCTGGCTACTATGATTGGTAGCGTGAGGTTACTTGCACACGAAGATGATTATCTGAGGAAGACGAAGCAGAAAAGCAGAAGGGAGAGAAGCAGGAGGAGAGTTTCGAGTTTTCCTCTTCATTCATTCTAGTCATGACTCACATGGTACCCGGTGGTTGAGCTTATACTCCTCGCTCACGCACGCCACACGCACATGGCACGCAGGCCCACTCGACAGCCTCACTGTCAACACACACAGCGCCACCTCACTGACTGGTGGCGCCCACCTATGTCTAAGGCTCGACGTCCTGCGTGACAGAGATTCCTTGTATTTTGAATTTTTTAAAAGAGAGGGATCAGTGGAGCTCTCGGTAGCAAAATCACTTTCCGCTTTTTCACTTCGTGAGCGCGCGGCGGGGAAATATTGTCAGACAATCGTACCAAAAAAAAAAGAAATGGAAAAAAAATATTGTACACAACAAAAGTTCTTTTTTGTTAGAGCATCTCCAATAGGCGCCCAAATTGGACCGCGCGCTAGACAATGGCTTTTTCGCGCGTGTGGGGCCATTTCGCCCGCTCCAGAAGGCACGGGAAAAAAAGGCGCGCTCGGAAAACCGAAGCGCGCTGGCCAAAGCGCTAGGTTTGGCGCTATATAGCCCGCCCCACGTCCACAGCGCGTTCACTCCACGCGTCTCCCCGCTTTTCCCCAACCTTTTTTCCTCTCCCGCCACCGCTCACGCCACCGCTCGGAATCCGCCGCCGCCACCGCGCCGCGCGCCGTCGCCACCATGCCTCCGTGCCGCAGGAGCCAGTCCGGGTACCGCGGCGTCCGCGCGCGCCCGAACGGCACATTCTTCGCCGAGATCGGTCCGGCGACAGCCGCGTCCCGCTCGGGACGTTCGAGACCGCGGTGGAGGCCGCCCGCGCCTACGACGCGGCGGCGTGGAGGCTCTGCTGCTCGCGCCGCACCATGAACTTCCAAGACTGCCGCAACGTGCAGGAGGCGGCGAACAGGGCGCCTCAGCCGCGCCTCGTCACCGCCGAAGACCGCCGCGAACACTGCCTCCGCGCGACGCTCCGCCTAGTTGCGGAGCGGGACCAGCGCGCCGTCGACGACTAGTACCGGAACCACCCGGAGGCGGAGAGAGAGGAGATGGAGTTCTGGAACACCCGCACGGCCGAGTGCGAGGAATGGCGGCAGGAGCGCGCTAGGCGAAGCGGCAGCGCCAGGCGGAGGCGGAACTGGCGGCAGGCCTCGCCACCTGGCCCGCCGGCGACCCCAGGTGCTACGCGATGGCGGAGGAGATTTCCGATACCACCAACTCCGACTCGGATTTCTCCTCCTCCGACGAGTTCTAGAGTTCTAGGCGGAGGCGCCGCCAGGCGAAGGAGCAGGCGCTGGCGGCTGCCGGCGTAGTTCGTAGTTTTAATCAAATCGTGTCCGTGTTCGTGTTGTGTTTGTGTGTTCGTGTAATCGAGTCTGAGTTCAATAAAATGCTATTTTCAGTGTATTTATTTTGTATTTTTTGATCTTGTTTCGTCTTGGTTTGTGGCAGATCTAGGTTTGTGGCGCGCTATTTTAGCGTGTCTGGTAAACTACTACATCTGCGCTATATTTTTGTTCGTCTGGTAAACCGATTTCGTCCGCGGCGCGCTAAAAGTGCTATTTGGGCGCTGCAAAAAAAAATTAGGGCGCCGGAACATAACGCAGCTGTTGGAGATGCTCTTAGAGAAAGCCATCCTGACATTTTTTAATTGACAAATTGGTTTACATCATCTGCTACTGCTAACAAACCTGCAATAAAATCAGGTGGCTCCTCATGCCAAACAAAAGAATGAGGACCTTCTAATCATAGAATCTGATGCCCAAGTTGTGGTTAACTTGTGCAATTCTGGCAGTTTTGAAAGAGCAGACATAGCTCCCTTATGCCACGAAATCATAGAGTTGAGTAAGGGTTTTGAGGATTTTGCTTTAGGTCACTCATAAATTAGAGATATATGGTGGTCAGTTTTTCCCCCATAAATTGAAATGAAGAGCAGTTGGCTGATCTTCTCTAACGACTCTATATGTAACTCAGGTAACTCATCCTGGCCTTCATTTCTTACTCCATTGACCAGAGCTCCAGCGTACCATGATAACCACATGTAAAAGCATACAACAAACCAAGCTACCACTGCCAAAAGTTCTCCGTATGGACCAGATGAGGAGCAAAATTGCCCGAAGTCCCAAGCACAATTTGAATTACAACGAGGCCTTCCCGCGTCAAAGGCAGATTAAAAAACTGAGTCCCAGAGCGTACTAAGAAGAGATGCTACTATACAGACAACAGAGATAGCATCACCACGATGATAAGTAGTACTAGTAGGCAGTCGCGAAGTTCATTACTGTAGTTGCAGAGCATAGGTGCATGGTGTAAGAACGAAAGAGCTTCTACATTGAATTTCTAATCAAAGAAATGAAAGTCCATGCATCTTGTTTAGTTGATAAGACGAGATGAATAAAAAAGAACAAAACGTGCAAGTTTACCAGTTATACATGACATATGTTGAGCAGCTTGAATCTTGGTTTTGGAATGAGCCCGATGTAAATTTATGAGGATATGTCAGCGCCGAATGTATACCATGATAATATACAAGACAAGCTGACCTAAAAAATAACCCAGCTAATACATGTCATACGTGCAGAAACATGTGCATCGCAAGTTATCATGTACACCAATTCACATTTACATAATCGATATAGACTGTTAGCTTGCCCGTTGCTAGCAGCCTGCACTCACCAGCTAGCTCCTTGCTGCACTCAATGATATACAGTTGTTCCAGCGAGAGTGGGAGGCCTGTTTCGGGCAGCCTTGAGATGAGCACACAATGATATATCTTCAACTTCTTGAGGGAGGGAAGGAGGTGAAGCTCCGCAGGAAGATCTAGTAAATCACAACGATTGAATTCGAGCTGTTGCAGGGACTTGAGGAGCACAAGCGCTGTCCGTTGCTCTTCTGTTAGCACCAAACAATCAAGTTTTAGGCATCGGAGGGAGGTGCGGTCCTCGCAGAATGACGTGGTAAGGAGAGATGCGTCATCGATGTCAAGTGTTTCCAGCCGAGACCATAGTACACAGCCCTGCCTTGAAAAGCTCTCCAAGCATGGACGCAAGCCACGGCAGTGGGACAGTGCAAAATGCCTGAGGCTGCCAAAGGATTGCAACCCTCTAGTGCAGTAAGAGGTTCACAATATTCAATTTTCAATTCTTCCATTGCTGTGCACGAGTGCAGCTTTAGAGATTGCAAACCTATTTTCCTTTTTAGTCCGATCAACCTGGGCACCCTATCGACAATTTTTTAAGGCTGCTGGTCTTATTTGGAAAGCAGAATTGCAGCGCCTTTTGGGGATACTCATAGATTGCAAGCTCTTGAAGTGATTCCGGGAGGAGCCATCTTCCATCTTTATGCACCAAAGACGAAAACAGCTCAGGGCATCCATAAATGCGTAGCACCTGAAGGGAGGTGAATCCGGAAAGGCCTTCCTCGCTCCGGTTAAATGTTATTAGAGGAGGGCAGTCGATAATAGTTATCTTCTTGAGAGAAGAGATGAGATTTAACGGAATGTGCACGAGCCCGTCCCAAGCTAACCCTGTCAGTGGGTCATCTTGCTCTCTTGATGACGAGCCTTCCTCTTCTGTCGATAATAAATTCCGTTCCTCTAGGTGTGGCGCATGTGGAAGCAATTGAGATAGCCGCTTCGCTGCCTTTTTACGTGCCCTCATAGGGAGACTGTCAAGAGCTGGGAAGAATTTTGTAAGACTTTCCATAGATGGACCGTCTTCTGTCGATAATATATCCTGTAAATGCAATTCCTCTAGGTCTGGCGCATGTCGCAGCAACAGAGATAGCCACTTCCCTGTTATTCCACAATCCTTGATACTGAGACTTTCAAGAGATGGGAAGGCCTTGCCATTCGCAGGTGTGCCATCTTCAAGGGTATGCTCTGGCATCAAATCTAAAGAAAAAAGTTGTTCGCACATGCTTATTTCCAAACTTTTCAAGCATATGAGATGACTAAATCCTTTGAACGAAATAAAAGTTAGATTCCGGCAACACCCTATGGTCATTGATTTGAGGTTTCTCAGATTATGGAACGCCAAATTTTTTTCATCCAGTATCCTCAGTTCATCACAAGATTCCTCCAAAAAGTCATCTCCATACTCATTTAAAACCCCAATCTGTAACTTTTCACTAGATGGTCCGTCCATATATGGAAGTGTTGGAACTCTTTTGATGAGTAGCTCAGAAACGGTAGTTGAAGGAGGAAGAGGTTTCAACACTTTCAAATGAGGGCAATCACTTAGAACGAGTTTTCTAAGACCAGACAACCATGGCCTCTGCCTGGTTTCCGATTTATCATTGTTCTCAAACAGATCAAATTCCTTCAGTGCTTCACAATCCTTGATCTCCAGTGCCCTTAAGCTAGCGTTCAGACTCTCCACAGAAGTGCTTGAGCATCTCACTAAATTGGCATATTAATTAAAACTAGTTCCTCCAGTGAAGGAACCAATAGTTCTGTTACTGCCCACATCCTGCTCAACTTCAGCTTTGTAAGAAATGGAAGACTTTCCAGAGATGGACACTCTTTTGTCAATATATCCTCTAAATGTAATTCATGCAGGTCTGGCATATGTCGAAGCAAATACATAGCCACTTCCGGTTATCCCACATGACTTGATACTTAGACTTTCAAGAGATGGGAAGGCCTTGCCATTCGCAGCTGTCCCATCTTCAAGCTCCGGCATCACATCTAAAGAGAAAAGTTGTTCGCACATTGTTATTTCCAAACTCTTCAAAGAGACGAGATGACTAAATCCTTTGAACAAAATAGAAGTTAGATTCCGGCAACCCTCTATGCTCATCGATTTGAGGTTTCTCAGATTATGGAACGACAAAATTTTGTCATCTAGTATCCTTAACTCATCAGAAAATTCATCAAAATCTTCCTCTCCATACTCATCAAAAACCCCAATCTGTAACTTTTCACTAGATGGTCCCTTCAAAGTCGGAAATGTGGAAACTCTTCTGGTGAGAAGCTCATAAACGGTGGTTGAAGGTGGAAGAGGCTTCAACACTTCCAAATGAGGGCAATCACGAAGTATTAATTTCCTAAGACCAGGCAACCATGACCTTTGCCTTGTTTCCGACTCATCCTCATCCTCAAAAAGATCAAATTTCTTAAGTGATTGACACTTCTTAATCTGCAGGACTCTTAAGCTAGAGTTCAGACTCTCAACAGAAGTGCTTGAGCATCTCACTAATTTCTCCATTTTAATTAAAACTAGCTCCTCCAGTGAAGGAACCAATACTTCCGTTACTTCCCACATTCTGCTCAACTTCAGCTTTGTAAGAAACGGAAGACTTTCGAGGGATGGAAGTATTCTCCCCTCCACAACCATTGAGATGCAGCGTCTGCAAGGAGGTAACTGAGATATTGCTGGCAAGCCAAGTTGGTGAGGAGGTACCGTTATACCCCGATATCTGGAGATGCTTTAAGTCCACATATGGTTCAAGACCCTCAAGCACCTCTTTTTCTATATCTATAGAAGGATCACCATCATCCATTGGCAAAAGCTCCTCAAAAGGTTCAAAGCTAGAGTCACTCCTATATTCCTCATCCGGAAAGGCATCCATCCAGGACAAATTTGGCTTGTTCACATCCTTCCAGGACAAGTGCAGTTTTTCCAAGTATTTTTTGTTTCTCAGTCCTGCCCCATATGCCTCCTCCCGAGTTTTAACATTGTCAAGTTGAAACACCCCAAGTTGTACAAGCTCGTTCATGGATTGGAGTTGTGATATCTCAAAGCAGTTAGGACGAAATTGAACTTTTAAATCATGTAGCTCTTGAAGTGATGTCATGCTACCAATTCTGGCAATTGAAGAGTATACTCCCTTTTCTGCAACAAGATGCCGCAGGCTAACAAGATTCTGCATGCCATCAGGTGGAGTGGGATCGTTGTCTAAGCCAACATCTAATACTTGAAGATGAAAAAACTTTGTCAGAACTAGTGGCAGAGCCCCATCCAAACCATCATACTCATGTTTTACATAGCGAAGATGCTTAGTATCTAATAAACTGCAAAGGAGGATACTAAAATCAGCAGATGTTGCGGACATTTGCACCAGACGTAAATTAAGTGCGATTCTGAATTTTTCTTGGAAAACTTGGAAGAAATGAGAGTCATATTTCCCAATCAACACCAATGTCCTCAATTTTCTCATTGATATAACAGTATTTCTCAGTTTATCTTCAAACTTTCTATTGCGAGGTATGTGCCCAAGCTGGTCTGTGAGGTATGCAGAATCAGTTAGTACCGACAAATGTTGTATAGTTGGCAACATTTTATTGCCCTGTATACCATCTATGGTTGCACACTCAGTCCTTGAAACCATCCTCGCAAAATCGTGCATGAGACCACATGCAGAATACCAAATTTGACTATCTAGAGAGAATTCTTCTTCTTGTTCAACTTGCTGGAAGAAACCCAGATTCACCAAATCAGTCAGATATTCCCATCCTGTCTCCTCCAATCTCTTAGTCAAACAGGTGATGTTCACAAATCCCTGAGAAATCCAAATATAAACCAAATCCTTACCAAAGAACTTATGTTTGTCCGGGAATATAGAACAATATGAGAAGCATTGCTGCAGATGGTACGGCAGCTGATCATAGCTAAGCTTCAAAGCAGGTATGATGCCTTCACTGAGTCCTAGTGATTTCCAATCTTCTTTCTGGAGAATGTTACGCCAATGATCCACAGTAAGATCTTTTCTTAACAGAGCCCCTACAGATACTGCAGCTAGCGGGCTGCCCTTTAACTTCTCTGCTATTTTCAGTCCAATAGTGCTTAGGTTCCTGGGAACTTCATAGTTCTCATCACCAAATGCTCTTGATTTGAACAATAGCAAAAAATCATCATTTTCCAAAGCACTTAATTTGACTGGTTTGAGTGTGCCTAACCTTCTTGCAACAGACAAATTTCTAGTTGTGATTAGAACCACATTCCCATTACCCTGACCTGATATGAAAGGAGCCAACAATGTGTCCCATCGGCAGTCCTTCATGCTATCCCAGACATCATCAAAAATAAGTAAGGACTTTTTTGAGTTCGTATGACTCTTCAAGATCTCCTGAAGCTTTGCAAAGCTGCTTATTCCTTCATGCCTTTCTTCGGAAACAAAGTCTAGAATCTCCCTTGTGAGTCTACCTCGTCAAAGTTGCAGGACACCCAAACCCATATCCTGTGCTGAAACTGACTTTCCACTTTTGGATGATTGTATATAAATTGAGCGAGAGCTGTCTTCCCAACACCTGCAATACCTACAATAGGCAGAACCCTTACACCATCAGATTTGTCTTCTAGTATCACGTTTTTTATGTAATCCTTTTCTGCAACTCTCCCATACACTTGCTTTGGAACAAGGCTTGATGATTTTAGGCGTTGATCCGAGGCTGTACTCAGGTAGTGATTTGAACTTGATGCAGAGTCTGATCCATGTAACTTGAGGACCTCACTCACTTCCCCACGGACGTCTTGTAACTGACTTGTTATTTTGTGGATCTGATTGGAAAGTTCAGCCTTGTCCCAAGATGTGTACGTGTTAGCTACCGTGATTTGTGCTGACTCCTCATCCTCTCTCCTTCTTTTTCTGCTAGATGAATCGGCAATTACGATAGGCGTCACAGTTTCAGTAGCATCACCAGCGCTGCAGTAGGAAAAAAGATCATGAGCACTCGTCAATTATAACCACGGGCACAGTGGGATCTTTATTAAACCAATGTATGTACACGAAGATAATCTAAAATTGCGGCGATGCAAGTTATAAATTCATTAGGCGGTACCTTGAAGGATTTGGCGGTTGGTCATCTGCTCCAGGTTTCTTCTGACAAACCTTGTTATGGTTGAGCATACCAGATGTCCCATCCTTGGCTGCGCACTTAATGGGTGTGTGGCAGTGTTTACATGCTGCTCTGACAGCATTTCCTTCTCGATCTTCTTCCATGACATCAAAATTTTCCCATGCCTTGGACCGTCGTTTCCGTTTTTTGACACCACGGCTACTTGTTGTGTGATCAAGGGGCATGTCGGCATTGTCCTTTGATGTATCATCTACTTGCTCTGCTGCAGGCAAGCCTTGGGGATCATCAGCTGTGACTGCGCAAAATGAGGAGCAGAAAATTAAGGGAAGGGCGTGGTTCTATTTGAATAGAAAAGATGGAAGGAACGAGCAACACTTGGATTTACAGGCGAACTTACCTCCTTGGACCTGCTGTTGGAGCCTGTAGTAGTCGAGCTCGTCGATCAAGTTGTCGGCGTCATAGAGCAGCTCCTTGAGACGAGTGAGAGATCGGGCCAGTAGCCTGTTCCCGTTCGCCCTCCCCTTCACAGTACCGATCACCACCTCTACTCTCTCGACCTCGGACTTGAGCTTCTCAACATCATCGGCAAGCCCGACTAGTCGAATCCAGGTATCGAGCTTGTCGATTAGGAGGGTTGCAAGGATAGACTCCACCAGCCATGCAATCGCGGCCTCCATCAGATCCGGCAGAACCAGTTCAGCGATGGTCAACGGAAGAGAACACAGGAACCGAGAGGGCAGCCGAGAAAAGCAATATACAATGCGGTAAGAGGAGGAAGTCCTTTGGGCCGCCTAATTTCGGCCTGTCCAAATTTAAATGTCCGTGACAGGCTTAGCACGACTCGAGCTTTATGCCAATTAGGCCCATATTTGCAAAACATTGTGCCAAGACATCTTCGGGCAGGCCGAGCACATTACAGCACCGGTATTCCGAGTAAACGTCGTTTTTTTTTTCGCGAAGACAAAAACAGCAGTGCCACGACAAATTACAGAGAGGTCCTCGAAAGAAAGGAAAATACAATCCAGCCCCTCTGCAACACAACGACGCCGGAGACGACGAGCGCCATCGGTGGCGCGCCGCTGCTCAAACTCCTCTTACCTTGGAACAGGAGCCCCCCGAAGCAAGCGGGAAGTCGCCGATCGTCGATCTCGAAAGATCTACGCCTGAGGTCGCCGTCGTCGTCACGCCGCCACACCACTGCATCCGTCGAAAGTTCTTGCGCCGGATCCGCCGTCCCGCGGAAACCAGCGAAGGGGGAAGCGAGCCCCACAGGTCCGCGGAGCCGCGGGCTCGCCGTAGGCGGCAGGTCGACGCCGAAGCTCCACGGAGCTCCACTGTCGAGGGAGAGGACCACCGCCTGCAAAAACAACACCGACCTCGCCTCCTCCACCATGGCGCCGCCGGCTGACACCAAACTCACACCTACACAACACATATGCACAGATCCGTCGATTCCCCGTCCTCCCGCCGCCGGAGCGGCCGCCGGAGGGCGGGGAATCGAGCGGATCGACGGCTCTGCGGTGGCGCGAACTCGGGGGCCCAAAAGTCGCCTCTCCGCACTGTGGACGGGGAGAGGGGACGGTCCAAGGTCTGTTTTGCGCTTCCCGAGTAAACGTCGTTGCTCTGTACTCTTCCTCAAAAAAGGAAAACAAATCGTAGCTCTGCTTCCATCATGGATTAGTGCGAGTGCGAAAATACAGCTGATGCAAAACAAGTCAAACCACACATTACTGTAATTTCACATGGATCCGAATGTTTGACACGAGAAACGCTTTTTTACATGACAAAGCATCTCTCATACACCGGGGGCAATACATAGTGCGGGCGTGCCAGTGTACTAAGTACACAAAATAAAATGAGGGAAAAGATACACATTAATCATGATGACTAATAGACTAATCCCAAGTGTGCGCTCCGTGTGGCCTACTGACGCGGCCAACATGACAAGGCGATTGTAGTCTCTTGGTTCCCGGGGCCTCGGAAAGCTCCCGGTTAATTACTCCCACGGATTGTACCGCGGGACACCTCCGATTAAGCTGCTTGGTCGTCGTCTTGGTCTTCGCTTCGCGTTCTCCATGCATGAGGGTGGTGATGTATGTTGGCGTCGGCAGAGCCGTGTCCTCATCGGTACACGCGCCGTGGATAGCATGGCCTTTATATCGGCCATGCCCGCCTCGCCGTCTTGCCTCATCGGTCTTGACGGCGTTGATGTTGAAGTAGTAGCGGAGTGCATGGGTTGTGCTTGGCGTAGATGTTACGATGATCTTGTAGATTCGCCGGAAGTGCGAGGGGTATTCCCCGCGGAAGTACACATGGTGTATAGAGACATATGAGAATAAGGACATGCACCACCGCGGGTGCACATCTGGAAAGTGTCGCCGAGTTCGTCGCCAACTAGGGCGGCAGTTCACACGTGTAGACAGGCATCGGGCCCGTGAGGGCCGAGGAGCTGAACGGCGCCACAGCAAGCCGATGCCTCGTACGCGCCGACCTTCCTGTTCATGCAAAATAGCACAAGAGCTGGGCACATACAGCAGCTAGCTCACGTAGCTAGCCCATGCAGGCTCATGCATGTAAGACTTTGAAGAGCAGCCATGCAACGCATGCTCACGTCCAGGATTTGGCGCTCGCTAGCACATGCACACACGCATGCACGCGTAGCGTAGTACGAGCACCGAGACTACGGCCGATGTATGCCGCCGGGACAACCCAGCTTTGCGGAAGACAAATGATGCCGGCCATGGTAGACGACGCGTCCGGCCGACGAAGGCCGCGTGCAAGCGGGCGTACGAGATACGCCTACAGCCGTGCAGAGGTATGCCCCAGCGCGGGCACTCGATCATGCTCCGTGGCGTGGCTGTTCACGGCCAGCACGACGTCCCGGCATCAAAGCCAAAGACAGCATCCATGAGATCGGGCCGGTGGTAAGCCCCGGTGGCGCAGACGACGATGGTCTGCATGCCGGCCGCCCCGGCGCCATCACGCCGAGCCGCCGGGAACGTCGCCGTGAAGATGAAGAAGACAGCGATCCATCCGCCGGCAACCACGACGCAGCATAGATGGAGTGAAGGCGGTGCCGGGCTGCACGCCAGCAGCCACGATGACGCCGTCGCGGACTTGGAGACTACGCCGAGATGCACGCCAGCAGCTCGGCGTCGAGGTGAAGATAGTCACCACGAGGAGACACCATGGAGGAAGATGACGCCGGCTGATCTCCGACAGTCCGAAAACGTGGAGGTGGAGACGCCGGCGATCATACGCCAGCAGCTCCAACACCGATACCATGCAACGCTAGATGCAAAGATAAGAACAACATAGATTAGTAGAGTTCCTCACCATCGGAGAAGATGACTGCCATGATCTCGTTGTCGTGCACAACAAGCTGGCTAGCCTGCGATGCGCCCGTGCTCCTCACGGCGCACACCAGATCGCCTTCTCCTCTCAGCCGCCTGCACGAGAGGAAGACGATCGTAACCTGAGATTGAATCTCCGGTCCTTTGCGTTGCTTCGCGTGTTGTGTGTGCGTATTCTTCCGGCTGGGTGTGTCTCCATCCTCTCGCGTGGGTCGATGCCCTGTTTATATAGGCAGCGAAACCTAGCTAGGTCGGTTAGTGAAGTTGGGCTGCCGCACGTTTCGGCGCCGCCAACGAGTATTGATCAGTTAGGATCCGGTCGATCTGTCGTGCACTGCACGTATATCTTACGTATCCAAGTCAATCTCCTGATGATCACGTTTATCCTTTGCCTGTGTACATCAGCGGGCCTTGGAAAAAGGCCATCAGCTGATCGCGTATGGGAAAGAGAATCACGGCTAGCCCATATAACAAAAACACATGGGTATAATTAATCTGATGGCCTGATTAACATCCAGCATTATGCCATACAGCACCACACATACGATGCACTCATGCATGACAGTTCCAAGCTGATCACAGAGGCATTTTGAAGTCTACGCACTTGGATATGTTTAACATGTATATATTTAGCAATTGATCGCTATATATTTTAGCACAAAAACACATCAAACAAATGCCCCACACCAAGTCAGGTTCGAATGCGAAGCGAGTCGAATTTGACTTGGTGTAGAAATTTTCCCACGAACATCGGACGCAAAGTTATGCTGTCCTCTACTTTCTTTTTTTTTTTTTTCTTTTTAAAGAAAAGAGATATATATATTTTTAAAGACAAGCCGTACCGGATTCAACCAATACGGAAGGAGTCCTTTTCCAAGGCTAGCTGAACTTATGTCTCATTGTTTTGCACGAGCAAGCGTCGTACAAGGACCAGACTTCCATACCCGGGGCCAATAAATTGAAGGCCCCGTACAGGCCTCTACACCACCAAAGCTTTTGAAATCACAAGTTGCCGATCCTTGCCAACCAGCACGTCAAGAAATCGAGCGAACAACTCGCCGACCATTGCAGGCAAGGCTCCAGGGAAAAGACAACAGTAACGCTCCCCTTCCTCATCATTGCTTTGTACTTGTATCTATATGCCATAGTTCTGCTTGTGTTTATACACCCTAGCTTCGACGCCGGCCGGCGGCCGTCGTTACCATCGGCGCAAGCAGGCACGGCAAGTCTGCGCCGCGCATTGCTGCCTTTTCTGTCTCACCAGGCTATGCTAACCGTGTTCATGAGGGAGAAAGATGTCTGGTTGCATGCATGTACTATATATCATTGTTGCCCTCCTTTGCTAATTGCTATCAGCGTGATAACTCAAGCTATCTTTTTTTTTTTACTCCATTGGAACGGCAGGAAGACCATGGGTCGCGATAGCAACTCCAAAAAGAAGCCGTCCAACGAGGAGGAGAAGTACCGCTTAACGCGACGTAGCTCGACCGCCTCCAAGGGTGAATCATCGAGCGGGCACCATGAGCACACCCGTGAAAAGGAAGTTCTGCCGCCTGCACCGCCTTTGACCAGCCATGTGAAACCAAGGCGTTATGTTGATGTGTCGTCAACCCCGTCACCGTCACCTTGGCGAACAAAGAGGCTCGCCCCTTGCTGGAGAGACTTAAAGTTGCAGTTACATCTATCACCGAGGAGGTAAAGCTCCTTGATGAAGAGGTGCCCATTCTGGACAAGGATCTACTAGCAATGAAGACCCTTGAGGACGAGCAGGAGCAGCTGGCGGAAGAACTTGAACGCCAAGTAGCGGATGCAAGGAAGAAAGCGAAGGAGTTTCGGAACCAGCAAAGGACCGCTGCTGCGAGACGTGAATGTCTCAAGATCGCAGTCCGTACCTTCCGTACGCAGAATAAGCAGCTAAAGTCACGTGCGACCAAGGTTACTGAATTCTTGAAGTTCTTCGACGAGGAGGAGAAAAGAACTAAAGCCGAGGAGCCACCCGAGGCAGCTCTCATCCTGAGTTACGTTTGTGATCCTCCAGAGTCAACCTGATTTATAGCCGCGTCCGTGTTTTCTATTAGCCTCATTTAGACAGAAGCTAGAAGTGTGAACAGAAAGATATTTTAGGTTTAGTAGGCACCTTCAGTGCACCATTATTTCAATCGAGTCCAAAATTTGTGTTTGATCGAGTCAGTTGCAATACCAACTCGTTTATCAGTCTGTTATCTCTTTTAATAAATGAATAAAGGGCAGCGTATTTTCTATCACTTGCACCGTGTTTATACTTGTTGTTTACATCCGGCCGTCGGCGCCGCGCGCGCTCCGACCAGCGATCTCCGACGATCGGCTGACATCAAGGCCGACACAGCGGTCGACTTTTGGGTTAAGGCCTCGGCAACACCAAGGCGCAAAAGAGACTGCCTTTACACACGGTTTCGGATTTGTTTTGCTGAAATTTTCCAACTTCAGCTGACCAACGAAATGCATTCGTGCTGATCCTTTAGACGAGGTAGGATCAACGAGACGCGCTCATCGTTGAAATTTTCCAACTTCAGCTGACCAACGAAACGCATTCGTGCTGATCCTTTAGACGAGATAGGATCAACGAGACGCGCTCATCGTTGGTGCAAATTTCAACTGAAGTGCAGCAGCTGGCTCATATATACTAGCGCGCTGCTTCTTGTATCCAGAGTTGCCCCCAGCAGCAAGTGCTAGCCAGGGACGTACCCCTTGCATGGGTCATGCATGCGTTTTTTTTTTTTTAATGTATTTCGTGCTTATATGCTCGCGGGCAACCAAATGCTCCATGCATACTTACTAAGATATCACAAAAGAAAAATTGTATGTAACAAACGAATGCCCCCACATCAAGTCGAGCGTGAGCGCAGAGCCGATCGGGCTTGACTTGATGAGAGAAGAAGCAAGCATCGAGGTGGCGGCGCAATATTTTCATTGCAGCCTCCAAGCATGAACCCTTAACTGAAGGTTCACGCGTGTAATGTGTGCGGAAGAACATTCTCTTGAACTTAGCGAATTAGCATGCTGAAGCCAAGAGAGTATCAGATACTTCGTTGGGCCGTATAGTCACGACGACGCCTAACAACCAAGTATCCACATGTCATCCTCAATTAGCGACGAACACCATGCCGCTCCTTGAAGGCGTTTATCGATCAAGTCGTGACCGCTTAACTGCTGCGGTACCGACCGACAAGATCGAAGGGTTTCACAGCTTCGTGCTAGCCGCACTGGCGCACTACACTGTTCCCACTATGAGGCTTGGTGGAGCCAAAAGAGATGAGATATCGGAACACCCATCGATAACTCAACTTGTTTGTGCATCATGCCATCCCGAGCTAATGTCAACCGGGTAAGGAGGATGGTCGTGCGGTGGAATGCCTTCACCGTTATGGATGTTTTGGGGGCCGGTAACGGTGCCCCTTGTGTTGTCGTTGCAGAGGTGGCGCGGTAACGATGGCAATGCGTATGTTGCCCCGCGCCTCCTTTGCCAAGAGAGGACGCCAGCCCCCTCTGCCATTCGAAGAGAAGGCGCCAAATTGTGGACGCCATGTCGAGGAAGGTCAACGGTGCTCCTCGGAACCGATGATGGGCGACGAACGCCCACGTAGATGCATGGACACGTGAGAGTCCATTGACTTGCTTCCTTCTTGATGATGGCTGCACAAAGTTAGAACACCATTGCAACAAGAAGAGGCAAATAAAATATAGTCGAAGACGAAGAAAAACAGATGGTTGGTGTTTTTGTTTTGAAAATGTTGGCTTTTCCAGTAGGCACTAGCTACGAGTGTGACATCAGAAAAGGCTGCCGAAGGACTAAGTCACTGGGAACCGTCGAAAACCTTGACGATTGCAATCCAACAACCTATCCGTTCGTATGTGTGTGTATATGAGGTGATGTGTTTAGAATGATCCTGAGAGGCAACAGAGAGTCGTACCCTAGCCCATCAGGGCAATGAGTATCCCACAGCTCCACCACTCGTCCTTCCATGCCTCAAGAACCCAAAAACATGGGTGAGGAGGAATCCGGGTAATGGTTTTGGGACAATGGCTTGGAAAATTTTGTCATGCCTTATGGAGGGGTGGTGAATGACTACCAACCGCCTTCGTTCCAGTGGTTCCCTTACTGCTTAGAACTGCTGGACTTGCTTCCGAAACCGATGAACATTTCGCCTTGTGTGGATTTTTGAGTATCCATCTTCGCGTAGATAAGCGCAAACCCATGAGAAAGTTGATACTTTTACCCATCATAACATTTCTGTTACAGATGTTTAATCAACTCATAGCCGAAATCTGAGAATAAACTCTGAGTAGATCGTTCATAGGCTAGCGGAGTTGTCAACCTCTCTTACTTCCTAGTTCATGTTTGACTGCTTGAAGAAATGATGTTTCCTTAGGGAACCACCTTGAGAACTTGGAAGATAGCCATCCACCGTGGTCCTAAAACCCTCAGGCATATTATGTGGGGCTTTTGGTGGCACGCCCCAGGGTTGTCAAGTGGCTACGCATCAAGTCCGACTTTCGTCGGGTTGAGCCGCCCTTTTATGATCTTTTCCTAGGGTCTTCCCTGGGGTGCGATGTCTTCGTGAACTTGAGACACATCGGAAACATGGGGGTGTGGGACCTCATTGCTTAGAAGTCACCCAAGTAGTCCTCTCCGTCACCTCTCGGAGCATGTAATGCGGTGCATGTTGTGTGTTGTGGGTGTAGGTGCCGCTCCACTTACCACGTGATACACCGTGCTTCCGCTGGACAAGTCATAAGGCAGCCCAATCTTCCGTCACGATCTTTGTGCGATTGGGAAAAGCCATTTTTGTGTAGGACTTCGCAGTCCATAAAAGGGGAGAAAAAAGATCAAAGTAGTCTACATTATGCAATGGAAGGTGCACTGTAGACCTTGATAGGCAACCGAAAAATCCCCTTCTTGCGAAGTGACGAAACAAAGTGAAAAACCAAGAAAGAAGAGAAAGAAAAAAAATTAGACGAAGTACTTTTTTCAGTAATCTTCCGTTGATTGCAGTTGCAGGCATTGGCCGGGCTCCTTGAGGATCGACCAGCTGGTATGTAGCAGGTTGCTTATAATGGTGCTTCTGGAATTGGTGTAGGAGGAAAGCAGGGAATGAACGCGCATCATTTTGTATGTGCACATCCAAACACCACCAAATGTGACGCCGTTGGCAGCAGCGGAGAACTCGGTATCTCGGGCATTGAAGATGCACTAGACAACGAGTGTGGACGATACGCACGTGTCACGGCATGTTAGAGCCGCCGCCTGCTGAACGCCTGTTCACGTGGAGCAAGTACATGCTTCCTGAAAGTCATAGTCATCCACACCACGTTCATGTGGGTATAGTAGGCTTAATAGTGTCCATGCATAAAACATGCACGTCCATGGATGCTCGTATCCATAGCATGTGCACCGGTCTGCGGTACGTCAGGGCTCGTTGAGCCACGATGCCGATACCAGATCAAGGAACGACCGGAAAGCCTCCGGCGCACCGTCGTCAATGGCGACGACATGTGAGCAGCCGGACGGGAGACGAAATGCCGGCGTCCACCGAGTGCCGTCCTCATATATTGGAGCGATGCCGCCGACCAGCACCACGGAGTGACGCGGACTCCGCGCAGCTGAGGCGTGGCTAGAAAGCCCCAGGCCTGTGTTGTAGCCCGTACAAGTTTGGCCCTCGTTGTGGCCGGGCTGCCGTTGTCGCCACTTGGTGCGGCCAGCCGGTCTTGTCATGCATAGCTGAGATCGATGTTGTCCATTCCGGTGGCAACCATGGAGAGCCGGCCATCATCATGGCCGAGCCTGATGCTTCTACTCTAGCGTCGAGCGTGGAGGAAGAGGCCTCCTCGTGGCCGAGCCCGCGGCATCTACTCCGGCGTCAAGCATGGAGGAAGAGGGCCTCGTCGTGGCCCGGCATGCTGCCGTCTACTCCGGCGGCAAGGTGGAGAGGGAGGAAGCCGAAGAGGCCTCGTCTGGGCCCGGCCTGCTGCGGTAGGCCTCATCATGGTGGCCGAGGCACCGAGCGTGGAGCCGTCGATCTGCGTTTGTTCAGCTGGCTCACGATTCGCGTGTGCCCTCGCGTACGTGAGTTATTTGCCAGATGTGATCTGGTCGAGCTCCTGGCATGCAGGAGTGTCCTCCGACACACATGAGGTGATCTCCCACATACGCGAGTTCTCCTGGGTACAAGTATACATGTGTATGCGTGCATAGGTACGTACAGGGCTCCCAAGAGCGCACACATGCATGCACACCCACGTACCACTAGTGACGGGTGCATCCATGGCCTGGTGCTGCTTCCTTGCCGTGGCCGAAGCGCCTGGACATATGGCCAGGGGCCCAGGAGTCGAGGTGGTACCGGTCATGGCAGACGGCTAAGTCGCACGGCCCGCCGATGGAGACCGCTTGCAGGTGCGCGTACGAGAGTACGAGACACGCCCACGGCCGTATCACGTACTTGCCATCGTATGAAGATGGCATGAGTATGCTCGAACGTAGCTGCTCAAATAGGCTAGCTTGTGGTTAATTAGCTGGTTTATAGAGACGAACCATGCAACGTGCATTGCTGTCAATGGCAACGACAGGGTCTCGCCAAGAAAAAGGCTGCACATTGGCAACTCCGGTAGTGGCGTCTTCCTGCTGGTGAAGACACGACAGCATCATGGCGGTGAAGACAACGACGGCCTGCACGCTGTCAGTGTTGGCGTCATCATCTTTGGCATGGTTGGGTTACCAAGGCAGCTGGATGCCCCCAGACGGCAGTGGCATGCTCGCCCGCACTTTGCGTGGGACTGCACGCCGGCAACCCCGATGACATCTTTGGATGGCATGGTTTGCGGAGATTGCGCCGGGCTGCAGCGCCGGCAGTGGGCAGCACCGAATGCCATCTTCGGCACGGTTGATTGAAGTGGAGGTGGCACCGGGTTGTACGGGGCTGTTTGGATCGTTGCCCATAGTTACCAAACCAAAATTTTGGCGTTGACTGCTGGCATAGGCCTTCGTTTGGATCGGAACCCAGCAACTAGAGCCACGCCAAAAAAAATTGGTAGTTACGGCTGATTCTGCGCCCACGCGCTGGCCAAGCTGAGGCGGGCGAATCCTTCGCCAAAATTTTGGTGCGCCCTCGATTTGGCGGGGCAACCCTGGGCATGAACCAAACAGCCTCTATGACGGCTCCCCCATGGCCGCCGCCTTTGGTTAATTGGTGAACGTGGAGGTGGCGTCGGGCCAAATGCCGACACCCCTTAGCCATATCCTATGGCATGGTTCGTGGAAGTGAAGGTAGCGTCGGGCAGCCCCCGGCGGGTTGATGGTGTAGATGGCGTCAGGTTGTACACCACAACCTATGTGACATCATCCCAGAGGTGGATGAGGCACGCCACCGGGCTGCATGCCGGCAGCCCTGACTATCTGCGTCAGCGAGCGTGACGATCTGGTGGTGTGACACTGGAGGTTGCCTCCGGTGGTGAGCGTGTCGAGGCGACGCCATGGCCGCGTTGGTTGCCTCTGGCGGCGAGCGGAGACCACAGCCATGGCGGTCGCCCCCGGTGCCGAGCATGATGAGCTGACGCCATGACCGCGTTGGTTGCCCCTGGCGATGAACGGAGACCACGGTCGTGGCAGTTGCCCCCGGTGCCGAGCGTGAAGAGCCGATGGCGTACGGCAACAGTGGTCGCCACCAGCGGTGGGCGTGACAAGCCAGCGGCGTGGTCGAGGTGGTGCCAAGCATAGGCACGGGTGGTCATGGACGCACATCAGCGAACTAGGACCTATCAACGGCGCCTCCGTCCATGGTGCCACTATCATTGGACGAGAGCCTCATGTTGGCGGGCTCCGAGCCATGCTTTCTCCAGCCTGCTAATCGAAGACGGCATAGACTGACAATGGCATTTCTAGTAGCCACGCCCTGACAGTCATTGCACCATACTTCACAAGATGGTCGAAATGTTTGCCCCCAATGTTTTAGTCCACATGGTAAAGTGAGGCTCATGGTCGAGGTCGAATAAGCTCGACTTCAGTCATGACCTTGTGCAGGGGATGCCCCCCAATACTGAGCTTCTATTCAAGGATGATGAAGCTCGCCTTGGTGCATAGTTGGCACCTCCCTCGTTAGGAGATGCCCCGATGCCACCATCTTGAATGTCAAAGAAGAGTATGAAGACGAAAGCGACGACCATTGTAGCGCAGCAAAGATGGGAGGAGAACCATGTCCCACCGGGCGTGCCAATTTGTTTGACACGAGAAACGCTTTTTTACATGACAAAGCATCTCTCATACACCGGGGGCAATACATAGTGCGGGCGTGCCAGTGTACTAAGTACACAAAATAAAATGAGGGAAAAGATACACATTAATCATGATGACTAATAGACTAATCCCAAGTGTGCGCTCCGTGTGGCCTACTGACGCGGCCAACATGACAAGGCGATTGTAGTCTCTTGGTTCCCGGGGCCTCGGAAAGCTCCCGGTTAATTACTCCCACGGATTGTACCGCGGGACACCTCCGATTAAGCTGCTTGGTCGTCGTCTTGGTCTTCGCTTCGCGTTCTCCATGCATGAGGGTGGTGATGTATGTTGGCGTCGGCAGAGCCGTGTCCTCATCGGTACACGCGCCGTGGATAGCATGGCCTTTATATCGGCCATGCCCGCCTCGCCGTCTTGCCTCATCGGTCTTGACGGCGTTGATGTTGAAGTAGTAGCGGAGTGCATGGGTTGTGCTTGGCGTAGATGTTACGATGATCTTGTAGATTCGCCGGAAGTGCGAGGGGTATTCCCCGCGGAAGTACACATGGTGTATAGAGACATATGAGAATAAGGACATGCACCACCGCGGGTGCACATCTGGAAAGTGTCGCCGAGTTCGTCGCCAACTAGGGCGGCAGTTCACACGTGTAGACAGGCATCGGGCCCGTGAGGGCCGAGGAGCTGAACGGCGCCACAGCAAGCCGATGCCTCGTACGCGCCGACCTTCCTGTTCATGCAAAATAGCACAAGAGCTGGGCACATACAGCAGCTAGCTCACGTAGCTAGCCCATGCAGGCTCATGCATGTAAGACTTTGAAGAGCAGCCATGCAACGCATGCTCACGTCCAGGATTTGGCGCTCGCTAGCACATGCACACACGCATGCACGCGTAGCGTAGTACGAGCACCGAGACTACGGCCGATGTATGCCGCCGGGACAACCCAGCTTTGCGGAAGACAAATGATGCCGGCCATGGTAGACGACGCGTCCGGCCGACGAAGGCCGCGTGCAAGCGGGCGTACGAGATACGCCTACAGCCGTGCAGAGGTATGCCCCAGCGCGGGCACTCGATCATGCTCCGTGGCGTGGCTGTTCACGGCCAGCACGACGTCTCGGCATCAAAGCCAAAGACAGCATCCATGAGATCGGGCCGGTGGTAAGCCCCGGTGGCGCAGACGACGATGGTCTGCATGCCGGCCGCCCCGGCGCCATCACGCCGAGCCGCCGGGAACGTCGCCGTGAAGATGAAGAAGACAGCGATCCATCCGCCGGCAACCACGACGCAGCATAGATGGAGTGAAGGCGGTGCCGGGCTGCACGCCAGCAGCCACGATGACGCCGTCGCGGACTTGGAGACTACGCCGAGATGCACGCCAGCAGCTCGGCGTCGAGGTGAAGATAGTCACCACGAGGAGACACCATGGAGGAAGATGACGCCGGCTGATCTCCGACAGTCCGAAAACGTGGAGGTGGAGACGCCGGCGATCATACGCCAGCAGCTCCAACACCGATACCATGCAACGCTAGATGCAAAGATAAGAACAACATAGATTAGTAGAGTTCCTCACCATCGGAGAAGATGACTGCCATGATCTCGTTGTCGTGCACAACAAGCTGGCTAGCCTGCGATGCGCCCGTGCTCCTCACGGCGCACACCAGATCGCCTTCTCCTCTCAGCCGCCTGCACGAGAGGAAGACGATCGTAACCTGAGATTGAATCTCCGGTCCTTTGCGTTGCTTCGCGTGTTGTGTGTGCGTATTCTTCCGGCTGGGTGTGTCTCCATCCTCTCGCGTGGGTCGATGCCCTGTTTATATAGGCAGCGAAACCTAGCTAGGTCGGTTAGTGAAGTTGGGCTGCCGCACGTTTCGGCGCCGCCAACGAGTATTGATCAGTTAGGATCCGGTCGATCTGTCGTGCACTGCACGTATATCTTACGTATCCAAGTCAATCTCCTGATGATCACGTTTATCCTTTGCCTGTGTACATCAGCGGGCCTTGGAAAAAGGCCATCAGCTGATCGCGTATGGGAAAGAGAATCACGGCTAGCCCATATAACAAAAACACATGGGTATAATTAATCTGATGGCCTGATTAACATCCAGCATTATGCCATACAGCACCACACATACGATGCACTCATGCATGACAGTTCCAAGCTGATCACAGAGGCATTTTGAAGTCTACGCACTTGGATATGTTTAACATGTATATATTTAGCAATTGATCGCTATATATTTTAGCACAAAAACACATCAAACACCGAAGGCACAACAGAACTCAACCTTCCGGTAACATTTCGAATAACACAAATCTCATCCTGACAAAACATAACTTACAGATTTCATGTGGAAGAAAATCTCTTTCTCTAACGCACACACACAGAGAGTTTACAATAGTATCAGCATATGATAGCGAGACTAAGAAATCCGTCAAGAAGTGGGACCCATTATTTCATGTTCAGAACGGCAAAGCCTCCAAGGGCAGTCACCATGACGAGGGGCAGGATGGAAATACACAGTATCGTCTTCCCCGCGGCACGCCTTCCGACCACGTCGCCTGACACCCAGAAGCCGGCGGAAGCCTCAATGAGCCCGAAGATCAGCACGGCGGTGAGGATACCATAGTACAGATAGAATGGCCCTTTTCCATGGTGCAGAAAAATACCTCCCGGTGGCTTGGATATTATCAGGCAGAGCGCCGCGGCCGCTTCGACGACGCCGCACGAGATCAGTGCCACCGGGAGCTTCTCTGCGTTGAGGCATGCGGCGGACATCAAGGCTAGGAGGTTCATGAAGTTGAGCGTGAAACTCATCATTGGGATTGCTTTGAGGTTTGTGGTGTGTCTGATGTGATTCGTGCTGAAGAAATGTTTTGCTTTTTGCGGTCGGAGATGGTAGCAATTTATAAAGGAACCTTTGAACGCGCAAAGAGGAGAAATAATAGAAAAACAGGGGTCCTCCCCCGGCTCCATTTTATTAAATGAAAGGGCATCACGAACGTAAGCAGCTAACTACAACTAGAAGTTCAAACTTGTCAAAGCCAAGGCCGGGCACACGAGGTTTCACCTCCAGGCAGTGGCGGAGCTTGCCAGAACCTCCTGGGGGGCAAAATAGCATATATAAATTTCGGAGGGGGGGGGGCAAATCACACAAAACAGCACAATTATAAGTTCTATCCAAAAAAATCCTTCCTACATGTGCAAATCATGGGGGGGCGGTGGCCCCCCCTGACATACACTAAGATCCGCCCCTGCCTCCAGGAGAAATAATATAAAATGTCAAATGACATCAGGTGTCGTCGTCCTTCCCGTTCCCGTTACAGTAACCGGAAACCGAAACAAATTCGTCTCCCGTCATGGTTGTGCCACCTCCTGTCGTGATCATCCTTGTAAGCACAAGCACCCATTGGTGGAAGAAAAACTGAGCAACAACAAAGTGCAGTCAAGTTCCTTCTTAGACTTACTTGAATGCTAAATTACGAAACCATCAACATTAGATCTTGAACCACAGAAATGCTTAAAATTTGACAGTTTTGAAAATAATTTATTTTTCGGGCCTTCCAGATTTTTTTTTTGGAAAGATGTTATAGAAGTAGACAATGCTGCGATATGACACTGGACACATAATCATACGAAAAATTGTGACTTTCTGTGTCATGTGACAAAGTAACAAGATAAACTCATTTACCTTCCTTTAAAAAAAGAAAACACAGGTAATTATATGGTAGATGATATTTGTATTCCCGTTATAGCATTATCCAGACCTTGATCTAGTTTTATATGGTTGTTTTGCACGTTCAGAGTTAAAATATTCGTTAATAGAAGTATGCAATTTCATAACTGTAAGGCTAAGCGTCCTGAAACATTACAGACATCCCTGGCCTTCATTTGCAAGCGTTCGGTTGGAGTTTAGTTTAATTTAAACGTAATACAAACAAGTGACGTAATAGGTGCCGTGCGCACCCTTGTTGTCCGAGAAAAAAACGAAATAGGTGCACTTCGTCAAAGATCGGATGCAGAGTCAACACCTGTTCTGTTCTCTTGAATCCCGTTTAACTTCCCGTTGCCCATTCTACGGAGTATTTGGTTTCCCGTTCCGATTAGGCTAGCTTCTCAGCATATACGCTCACGTTACAGTGGTGACAGCTGGTGGTGAAAGCGAAACACGCTTGATCCATTACTCAAATGGTACTATTAAAACCATGTCGCATAATGTTTATTTTTGTGGACACATGCAGCAGATAGTGTTAGAAAATGAGCAATTTTCAAATAGTTCACGATAATCTCATGCCCTTTTTCGTGAAGCTCCGTGTGTTTTTTGAAGAAGACAATATATTAATATGATAATATCAAACACATACAAATTACATCCTTCGTGTGCAAAAAAAAAACACTCCCTCCATCTACAAATAAGTATACTTTGAGATTTTGTCCAAAACCAAACTTTGTTAAGTTTGACTAATCCTCCATCTACAAATGAGTATACTTTTAGATTTTGTCCTAGACCAAACTTTGTTAAGTTTGACTAACTTCATAAAAAAAAGTAAAATATTTACAACATATATCACTAGATGTATCTTACAATGTGGATTCATCGTATACTAGTTTAATGTCATAAAATTGATATCGGTTATGATAAAGTTGGACAAATTTAAAAGATTAAAAAATCTAGAAATATACTTTTTGCGGACATAGGGAGTAATGTCAAAAGCTAGTCCAGACGTTAAGGATGCACACATCTAAAAAGAAGAAGAAACAAACCCCTCCCGAAGCAACTATCAACTCAAAATAACACGAGGAACATCCACCACCATTGGCAACACCCAAATAACGAAAATATTCTCCAAAAGTAACACCTTAATAAAAGAGAGCAGTGCTACCACCGTCATTGTCGTATGATCTAAACCAAAGTCGGATTTTGAGTTTTCATCCCGAGAACGTGTGTGTAATCTCCACACAATGCCTTCAACACTAGAGATCATCATTTCGAGGTACACCAATCAAGGTAAAATCTAGAGTTTTCACACTGAAGATAGAGACTTGGTGGACAAAGAGTGCCACCAAAAATAAAGTCACGTGTGTTACCGACCTCCTTGTTTGATCGCACAAACAGGGACATGTGGTGGCTAGAGTTTCCAACACATGGGAGGGTCGAAGGACGCAACCTTTAAAAACCCATGCCCCCACTAAAACCTTATCTGGCTCCACTGTTAGACTTAATTTGTGCCGACTCGAGCCCAACTCCAGTTGGCTCTATTTTAGTTGGATCACATCTGACTGGCTTCTTCTTCTTAAGTGTGTGACCCCGCAGCTTCACCATACTCGGACACACCAAAGTTAGTTTTTCGGTTTACTGTCACGGCGCCGAATCCGAATCGCACCCATGAATGGTCAGCCTCGAGTCGCTAGTCAGCAGTGTGTTCTACCAAATCATGCTGACTCCCAAGTGACGTGAATTCATAACTATGAGCCTATAAAATGGTTCATATGTCTCATACCTTTTCCTCATGATATACATTATCAATGCTTTGGGCGAGAGCTTGTCATACATTTAATAGTTTTGACTCTTCTTCTTGATCTCGTGATATAGATTCATTGGACGAACTCTTAGTCTGACTCCTCGTTAACTCTTAACCGAGTCTCATGGCCATGCTTTCCAAATCAAATCACTCGAGAGGGCCTAGAGAATATCTCTCCGAGTCGGAGAGGGAAACCCCACCTTGGTTAACCATGTCACACATCTTACTTCATAGTCAGCCCAAGACCTACCTTTATAATATCTAATTACGGACAATGTTTGATAGATCCTAAGTCGACCGAACCATAACTAGGATCATGGATCTCATGTAAGAATATGGCATACATTTACATTGGTGGATACTAACAAATGACAACTTGCTTGTTGTGTCTCATATTGGGCCTGTACGACTCATTTGACTCTTTAGCCGCCTCACTGTGGCATCACTATGCCCATGGACAATGGGACCAGGTTATCAGCCAACTCACACAATAGTCAAGGTTATGTCTCCTCATAACTTTATTGACTAGGGAATATTTAGAACATGCATCATACAACATATATAGTTCCACAATCGAATCATGTATTCGATGATACATATCGTTGATGATGTTCAAGGACTATTACATAAGTTATGAATACACTTAGGAAATAGGAAGTCCTATATGATTGGAGTGGGCATGGCATCGAAATGATGCATTATTCTGTTCTTGTGTTTTTCGTATCATACGAATCAAAGAGGTCCTTTAAGGATCAAATAGAGGGAGTGGGCAACGTGACATCTATGTAATAGTTTGCTTCATGTTAGTGTTGCTTCATGTTCTAGTGTGGTTAGAACATTTTGTTTACCCAGAAGTGTAACAACCGTCCATCTAATTTAATCCAATAGTTAGGGAGTTATTCAAATTCAATCTTGGTCTCGCACTAATTGTTAATACACCCTCTTCAGTTTACAAATTCAACACTGGTTGGGCATTAATCAGATTATTGGACAATATATGTTTCTTACAAAAAAATATGCAACGCCTAAAATATAACTTTCTTCCTAGATTGCTCCCTGAATACTGAAGGTACGATTATTTTGATGATTCTCCCATTTTTGAGCATGTGTTACATGTTCCATGACCCGAATGAATTTATTTTGATGTCGGACGTAAGTTTCTAGTGTTTATATGTTTTGATGACTAAAATTTTTCCGTTAGGCTAAGACGTAAATATTGCCAATAATAAGTTGATCAACATGTGATGTATGATGCAGAAATGTGCATCAGTTCGATGGCAGTTCAGCAAACCATTGCTAGGCACATGTAAGCAATTTTCTCTTCTTACTGGTAAGAAAATGAAGCTCCGACCATATTATTCAAAATCAATCTTTTTCAGGGGTTTTTTTTTAATTTTTTTGACAATCAATACCATATATATTATAGTAGCAAAAAATACATGGTAGCAGAGATACAAGAGCTGACTACAGCGATTACAAAATAAAGACTAAAAGAGACGAGCAAATCTTCGAGATCTTCACGCCATTTCTTTTTTCATGACACAATCTTGTACTTTTCTGAAGGCGGCCATAAAACACTAGCAAGGATACCAAAACACAGACTTGTGAATATAACCGAAGATTTTCCCATAACTTTAATTTTGAGCCGCAATGCCAAGCCTTTGTGCACGCACGCGACCATTAAAGTAATCAAACAACATCGGCAAGAGTAACAACACTGATATTTCAGGGAAAAGCAACCGAACAACTTGGTTGACGTCATTGGGAGCCGAGAGAACGAATCACCATTGTCGAGGACGTAGTAGCCGGGACATATATTGCAAGAGCAATACTCCTCGCGGCAACCATACAAAAAATCCAAAATCGATCCGGCGAAGAAAGATCTGAAAAACTATACCTAGACACAATTTATCTTTCAACACCATCATTAACGCCGGGAAGGAGATCTCGTTGTCAAACGAATAGCCGAAGAATAATTATTATAGACGAAACCATCTCCATCGAAGAAGAAGATGGGAACAAAAACCCTAATCCAATCTATGTTGAAACACTAATTTTATTGAAAACTCCAATCATAGATCGAGTTCCCCACCCTCCCGACGCCGGCGAGGCTGGCCGGAGGAGGGGGAACCGACTATGGTGGAGACGGAGGTGGTGGCGACGGCTGGATCTCCACGGGAGCTCTCGTAATCGTTTTAATCTTTTTCAGGGTTGTTTGTGCAATAGTTTGATGTGTTGAAAAAAAGGACAGGGGGACGTTTACGAAGGAAGGGCGAGAGCGAGGCGATCGTGGCGGCGGCCTAGGGTTTCAACCCTAGCCGCCGCCGCCGGTGACATCTGCAGTTTCATCATCGTCGCCGGCAAAGATTCGACGGGTCCTCGCCTCCTCTAGGTGCCGTCCTGGCACTAGGAGGGGTGGGGACCTCGGACCTGCGCACGGCGCTTTTTGAAGGTCCTTAATGTTAGAGCTTCGTTTTGGTCGTCATCTTGTTCGTTAATGCAGATGGTCTCGTCTGTAATAAGTGATCTTCCACGCTTCGTTCGACGGCGAGATACCCTTCCAGACGTCAATGGTGGCTTTGGAAGATTAAGTCTGTCTAGGTATGGTTCTTCAGATCTTGCTTCGCCAGATCAATCTTGGATTGTTTCTCATGGTTTCCGCGAGGAGATTTGTCCTCGCAATATCTATCCCGGCTACTACGTCTTCGGCAATGGTGATTCATTCCCTCGGCTCCCAACGACGTCGACAAAGTGGTTCGGTTATTTGTCCCTGAAATATCAGTGGTGGTGCGCTTGCCGATGTTGCTTGATTAATTTAATGGCTGTGTGCGTGCACAAAGGCTTGGCATTGCGGCTCAAAATTAAAAAGGGAGAACGTTCGGTGGTATTCACAGTTCTGTGGTTTGTTGGTTTCGTCGTTGTTCTACGGCTACCTTCAGAAAAGTACAAGATTGTATCATGAATGAAGAAAGGGCTTGAAGATCTCATAGATTTGCTAGTCTCTTTTAGTTCTGGTTTAATATATGTGGAAAAATTCAAAAGAAAAGAAAAAAGGACAGGGGCATGCACCCGGCGCTCCCTGCGCAGAGCGACCCAGCACGACACGACGCAGTGCGACCCAGCGCAGGGCAACGCAGCGCAAGTGCCAAGGGCAACGCAGCGCAACGCCTTATAAATGGTTGGGTCCCCTGCTCCAATCCTCAACCCCCAAACCAGTAATCAGCGTCGACGCAAAAGCGATCGATGCAGCCCCGCGGCGAGTGCGGCTTCCCCGTCGCCGGCAAGCGTAGGCGCTCGCCGGAGTTCCCGTGCGTGCGTGTCGCGCTTCCGGCAGCGGCGGCTCATCTCCTTCCTCGCGGAGCACAAGTTCTACGACACCTTGGACGTGTACGCACAACGCGCGCGCATGTTTTTTGCTTTAAAATCCCTGCTGCCTGTAATTCGCATCTCCTGAATGATGATTCGGGCAACAATCTCGCGCAGGTTTGTCACTCAGACGGACGTGTACATGTGCATGAAGCACCTGATGAATCTGGTGCAGGAGGGCTCGTGGGGCGACGCCATCGACTACCTCTCCCGCTTCCTGCCGTCCGACCGCCGGCTGGGCATCTACGGCCGCGCCCTCTTCCACTTCCTCCGCGTGCACAAGGCCATCGACGACGTCGTCTCCGGAGCTCCGGAGGCCCGCTCCGTCACGGCTGCGCTGGAGCAGTGCATCATCCGGCACCCCACCTAGAGCCACGCCATCACCAGGCTCCGCGCCATCTTCTCCTCCCTCCTCTGCTCCAAGAAACTCAGGTAGTAAAAATTGATTCTTTTTAGAGAAAAGGCAAGAATTTGCCCTGATTTATATACTAGAAAGAATCAGTGTTTGTTACAAAACTGATTCTTATCGCTCTAATCACGAATATACTCCACTGGAACCTTGATTCCGTCGCGCAGGGCCGTCCTAAACTTGAAGCGCGTCAGGCTCGAGGCGTCGCTGACTGTAATCGACTTGATTTATAAGACTCCAGAGCTGAAAGACTACATGTCACACGTCCCCGGCCCAATGGAACCCCAGAAAGTACTTCCCATGGGGTTCGGGCACGCTAGGTACTGTTACTAATCTCTACTGGTTTCAAACTTTCAATCATATTATTACCTCTTGACTCAGTTTCATCGCCTCTCATACAAATATGTGCCAATGCAAATTATCTTTGCTAGCTTCCGTCCAAGGCGCCACGTGAAGAAACGACGCTGCCTGTCCCCGGCATCTGTTGTGGCTGGGCTCTATCTTCAGAAGAAGAAGATGTATGTATATCAACAACTGTATATATCTTGTGATGAAATGGAACTCTTTTCGGTTCTGCATTTTCAGATTTACAATGTAATTCACGCGCCTAGCTTTGTTCCCTGCTCTGTGCAGGCTGCCTTCGTCGGCTTCAAGTGACCACTCTCAAGGGTTAAGTCGTGGTAAAATATCCTCATAAAAATATACCTTGTGGTTGCTTTTTAAAATTATGCCCTGTAATGTTTATACATGTGCACTGTTCGATGGCAGAAACATTGATTAAGGCGAAGGAATGGCTTGTGGATCTTGTTGGTAAAACTTCTTGTTTATGAGTTGGTGGTAACATCATACAATGTACACAACAGCAACTGATGACATGACCCCTATGTGATCTAATGCAGATGCATGTTTGGAAGCTGGCAAGCAGAGTGAACAGGATCTGCCTCAATTTGCCGGTACCAAAAGTAACTTCACACTCTCACCATTCAGCAAATATTTAGTTTAATCTCACTTGAAGAAATTCCTTAGTTTACCCCACCAAAAGACTGCATTGTCATCGCCTCCACTTTCTCCGCGGAATATTTACTGTCTGTAATAACTTTCTGAATCTTGTTGGTCAAATACATCTGCACAATATTTTCTCAAGCCAATCCCCAGAAACTCTGAAGCTTATATATTATAATAATGCATAACTCATGCAAAGACAACGCTTGTTTTCATCTCTTTAAATTTGTTACAGTGCTCCGGTTTATAAATGTGTTCACATCAATTTTGTGGCCTACTATGAACCTGTAAATAATCGTCATGCTACATTCTCCCGTGCCATTTATTGGTTTGGCTGCCTACTTCCTATCATTTCTAACTTCTGAACTCATAACAGGTGCTCCTGTTACCCCAGTCTCGCAGGCTAATATTACTACCTTCAAAAGGCCTGTCAGTGATACTGGTAAGTTAATTGAAAAACATCAATTATTTCCAGACCAGTACCCTTTTGCCGTACGCTAATCCCTGAAATAGTTCCCCCTTAAAAACCACAAATGTGAAAGTTATGGGGCTACATGCCCTTGTGATATTTAATATGTATGCCATGTACTTTCTGTATATATTTAATATATATGCCCTTAGGATATTTACTTTATTTCCGTCTAGTTTTATATATGTGCATTCGTTCATTTGTTGTCAATAATCTTGTCTTTTTTCAATTGCAGAATTAGTCCGCAAGGCAGAGGAATGGGCGATATATCTTATAGGTTACACTAGATCCTCCTTCTGCATGTTTTTCATTTGCTGCTATACCTGTCCATTTATGCATCAACCATTTTGCTCAACTTATTTTTGATCACTAGCTTGGTTATGCGATAGCAACTGATGAAACTTGTGTGATATTCAGATGAACGCTTGGTATTTTGGCCAGACATGAGTCAAGATTATCCACCTCCGTTTCCTTGCAAGGATGGTAACTCTTTCACCCATCACCATTCTTCCTATCGGTGATCTTTACTGGCTGTAAATGTTCGTGTTCCCTTTTGGACCACGTCCGCATTTCTGCATAATATTTTCTGAGGTCACCTCTGACCCACCCTCCCTGCAGTTAACCCCAATTTTCACATTTGATTTCCAGAGACCACAACAGTATAGGCTAATTTTCTGCAAAACTAGAATGAGCTCATTTTACTGACCTTAAGTTGGACCAGTACCACTATCTTTTCCTTTTTTAAATTTTTTTATAGCCAGTGTATTGCTCATACGGCACCGACTTTGTTGAAGTGCTCCACTAGGTTCATGTTTAGGGTATTCTTGTGCTGTGGCATGTGCACACACAATACACAGCCATTATTTAAATTCACTCGCACCATCATGCAGTGGCGGAGCTTGGGCCCAAATCTTGGAGGGGCAAATGGGCTTGGGGGGGCAAGTAAACATGATTTTGGGCCAAATTTCACTGGAATAGGTGGCAAATAAGAAGGGAAACCTAGCAGATTTCTAATGGGCTGGGGGGGCGGCTGCCCTTTTCGCCCTTTAGAAGCTACGCCAGTGCCATCATGGTCGGATTTCTATGCACATTTTTCTTGCTGCATGGACTTGTTTTTTTTTCAAGGAATGACTTGCTCTTGAAGTGTTGTATATCTTAGGATGTTCCTTTGCTGTCCTGCGCATAAGCAGTATTTCTTTGGTTTTCCATTCTGTAAATCTTTTGTTGGTTGCTTCGAGATATTGTAACTCTGTCATGTGCATGGTAATTCAGACCATAGCAGCCCTGTGAGGCCTGATGCTGTTCTTAACTACCAAACCCCTTTGCAGGTGATCCTGTTGACCCAGTCTTACAGACTAAGCCTGATAGCTTCACTAGTGCTGATGAAAATTCAGCGATTCCAACATTCAGTATGCCAGGTAAATTAGTTGAATGTCCTCAAATCTTTTCCAAACCAGGATAAAGCCACCTGCAAAATTTATTGCAGAATTTTTTTCGTTGCCAAAATTCTACAATTTACTAGTCAACAGGTTATGTGCATCATGATTAACGAATTTATATTCTCATGCTGCAATTTCATTAATTGATGTTATAACTGGCCATGCTGCTTTCTGCTCCACTCTTACCAAATTTGAGTAAAAGGAGTGCTATATAGTAAAAAAAAAAAAAGTAAAGGAGTGCTATGCCTGATGGTACCCAAACTAGTGTTGGACTTACTATTTTTGGGCAGGTAATATTCTTGGTGGTCGCCATCCTTATGATTGTTGTGTCCCAGTGAAGTATTGTCCGTCATAGCTGTCTGAAAACTAGCTGCATAGTAAAGTATGATTTTCTTTGTTGACTCTGTGCATATCGTTTAAACATGTGATGTTTTAAGATGTCTAGTGACACTGATAGTAATATATGATCTTCTCAAATAGTCAACTTGCTCAAATAGCCTTACCAAATTCAAGATTACGAGTTCTGCTTTCTGGATTTTCTTGTGCACATATTCTCTGCAACAACATCAATTGTGCACGTATTGTCGAGGTTTGCCACAAGAATATGAATGGCTGTTACGGAAATCTCATACTTGCTCTATAATTGTACTATCTATACCTTTCCATAAATACATTACAATAAAAGATAGTGACCAAATTTATAGTTAAATAGTAGTACCGAAAGTCAGTTTTAAGTTAAAAGCCCTTTAGTTCTACTATCCGAGTATATATGGATAGGCTATGGCTGGACATGACCTATTTTCCTAAGATACCATGCCAGAGTTTGGATAGTTTTACATTCGGTTCCATGTCTCTGTGATGTGATTCCTGAGCAAGTTGTTAAAGAAAATTTCTCTTTAATTTTTATATTAAAAAACATCTTTCCCTTCACTTCCCTGTCCTGTCAATTCATCATGTCATTTTTTAACATTTTATGCATGTTTCATTTGCATGGTAATTTCTAGCTACTTTCCACTCGCTGGTGCCTGGCTAGCTTCTGCCTAGGATTACACGGATATTATGTTATGCCATGATAATACTTAATCGAGGATCCTGAAGGATTTTGTATTAATTTATTGGGCAGGTACATACAAAGATATGATGCAAAATTATTATTACGGGTCATGGAAGAATCGAAGGATGGAACCGGCAACTAGTGGAGAAGGTTTTGATCCATAAGGGCGACGGACCACTCTGGTAAGATACTGGATTTTGGTGCTCATTTCTGTTAGTATAAGTATCACAGTCAGCTATGCAACCTTTTATACTATGGTAAAAAACTAATATGAAAACTTGGATCCTTTACATGATATACAACAACCCCAAGATGGGGTCAGGTGGTAAACTTGCTTACATATTTCACGTTACATGAATTTTGTAAATTTTTAGTATTCATTCTTCATGAAATGTGTGACGTGCCAAATTTGTTTAAATTCCTTGATATACTTTTTGTGGAGCGGTCCCTTATAAGTGTTCAGACATATGTACATAGATTTTGGATACTTATGCCAATTAATATGGAAGCATGATTTTACTTTCAAACTTTTCTACTATAAGGATTTACTATAAATTTTCCTTCTAATGGATCGTGCCACCATTAAAGGTCATTAGAAGAAGAAAAACTCAATTAAAACACTAATCCTTGTATCTTAAAACACGCAAAGCATTATTTGATTAGAAACTAGAAGTGTATAACTGTGCGCGTAGGAAAATGCAGGTGGTAATACTAGTTGTATGTATATTTTGATAACTTTTCGGACCCTCTTTAACCACCAAGTTCACACATTTCACAACACAGAGGCATGCACTTAAGAAGTAAATAGCAGGCAATGTTTCTCCACTGGACACTACTAACAGGTGGAATACTTGTTGGATTGCAGATGTCGCGGGTTGAAACTGGAACTGAAGATCAACTAGCAGCATGAATGCCTAACTGAGTTGTAGCATCGACCGTTCCGCCTGCTTCTTTTGCATTTGTGAAGACAGTAAATTAGGCAATTAGCTATCTATTATTATCATGCATTCATGCTCATCGGACAAACCTGAATAATATGTTTCAGACTAATCCCTAAACTTAGTTGCCTCTCCTCCTATCGATTGCATGCTCTATTGCATCTGCTCCAGAAATCTGAGTTGCACTCCTCCGGGTGGTAGAGCATACAACGGCGTGCAGGTGCATAGAGGCGTTGGCGTGGTAGCAAGAAGCCTCCTTGCCGGGGTGCGTATGGGCTTGTATGAAGCTGGAGGTTTGAGGATCTTGTACCCCTTCTGCGGGAACATGGCATCGAGGTCATCGTCGGTGAGAGGCATGTTGCGCTCCTCGATGCCTCGCTCCCATGGCAGGTACAGCTCCGGAGTCGTTGGGCCACAGGCAGCAAGCTCGCTAGATGTCGGCGTGGGTGTGCCAATATAGTACTCTGCTCCAAGCCTCTTGGGTGTCTCATCCCATCTCAACATCTTGGGTGTCTCATCATCACATCCCAACATCTGTTTCTTCTTTGGTGTCTCATCGTCATCCCATCTCGACCTCTGCTTCTTGGGTGTCTCATAATCGTCCCACCTCGACCTCTGCTTCTTGGGTGTCGCAGCATCAGGGGCATCGTCGTCGTCCTCCCAAGCTGAGCTATTGTTCATGGCCCTGGCGACGGCGGTGGCATCCCACATGCCGTGCCGCTTACCCGGCTGCTTCCGCTCCTCCTCCTTAATCTTAGCGATTTCGCGCAGCAACTCTTCCTTGCGGTGCTGCAGCCTGTTCTCGCGCATGGCGTCGGCGTAGGTCCGCACGGAGGGGTCCGGGGTGGCCTCCCCCGCGGCGAAGGCGTCGTGGCGCTGCGGCGATATGCAGCGGTAAAGGCGGCGGCGGCGATACTCGTTCTCGCGATCGATGATGCGCCGGGACTTGGTGCTGCTGGTGGCGGCGTGGTCTTCGTGGTCGCTGGGGAGGGCGGCGTTGTAGCCCGTGTACGACGCGAGGCGGAGGCGAGGAGCCGTGGTGGGGCCGGCGGCGGATGGATCGTCCTCGTCCTCCCCGGATGCCGGGATGGAGGTGTGGTAGCCCTCGAAGCGGCGGCTGCCGGCGGCGCCGTAGAGGTCGGCGTCACTGGCGGAGCTAGGGGGGGACCAGCAGGGGCCATGGCCCCCCCTATGGCATGCTGCAGCAAGAAAATTTTATGCATAAACCTGGTACAAAAACGATTTTTAGACAAAAAGTATCATGTTTGCCCCCCCCCCCCCCCTAATGGAGGATTACCATGTTTGGCCCCCCTTGAGCTGTAATCCTGCCTCCGTCCATGGTCGGCGTCGAAGGCGCCCTTCAGGTTGCGGCGCTCCCGCCGCGCCCGTGCGAGCGCCGGGTCGATCCGCCTCATGGCGCTCGGGAATCGGGAGAGGCGATTCATCTGGGTTCCCGGTTTCGCAAGATTTGGCTAGATTCTGGTTTTTTAGATGAGTTCGGCACCGTAATAGTCGGTGCCCAAATTACAAGACACCGGTCCCGGTCAGAGCGAACTCCTCTGTATTGATGTCTATACCAATATAAAAAGGCACAGAAGGGGGCAGATCTAAAAATCACAGCCATCAATCGAACATCGAAGGGCTCAGATACCGCCCGTCATCGACGCTAAAACAGGACCGAACGGACAACTCGAATCGCATCGATGCCCTGCGCTGATTATGGTCTAGAATAATCACCTCACGCCGAGACTCCGAGAGACGCACGCCTCAGCAACGCACGCCGCCGTCCGCGCTGCGTAGACCCCGTCGCCGTCCGGGACGCCGCCCGCGCCAGGACCCGAGCACTTCACGGCAAGCAGGTGACGCTGCTTCATGACAGCCCACATCGCTACTGGTCCAAGCCTCTCCCCAACGCCATGCTGGCTGCAACGACCGGGCGCGTTAGGGTTCCTCTCCATGGCGAGAACTCTATGTGCTAACCAGAACCAGATACGCCGCAGCCGTCGGTGCAGGTCAGAAACCTCTCCTGCAGTCGTACTCTCTATTCTTCTTTCATTGTGGAGGACACGAATGGGAGGAGGAGGCCAGGACGGGGTGGAGGTCTATCCCGACGATTGTTGTTCTTTCGTCCTGATCTATTTTCTTTTGCACTATGGAAACACATTCGTTCTAGACTTCTAGCAGAAGAAGTTTACCAAAGAAATCCGCTTTGCCATTGCAAAAAAAAAAATCCGCTTTGGAAAAGTGGCACGGGAAAGGTTGTTCTTACTAAAGAAGTTCCATTCTCAAAGGTTGTGGTCACATTTTTTTTTTTGAAAGGTTCTGCTCACATCATCTGCAGTATGCTTAACTACCAACTATATCTCATTATTGATGTGCAGGTTATCATATTTTTGGCAAAATCTTCCGAGGAGAATGCTGCCAATAATACAGAGTCGACCAGTTTTTTTGTAAGCATTTGCATCTGATGCTGAAGGTTATTGATTAATGTATGATTAACTCTGAACGAGTACAGAGTCGACCTGTGTTCCAAAGGAGTACAAGATTTGAGGATATAAAGAGATATATGATGATGAACATCATCTTTACCTGTGTGCTGCACTTTTTCTTTCACTTCTGGCCCAATTATCCAAATGATAATCTTCTAATTTGAGTTTTCTGTCCCTATTCTGTAATCTTCTCGCTTATGTCTCAAATGACCAGCCTGCACTTTGATATATTCCCAAAATAAAGTTTAGATAATCAATACAACTTTAAAGTATGTATACTAGATCTTCACACAGCTACCACCAGTACACCATCAAATTCAAGTTACTTTCTTTACTGCCCACTATCCCATTGTTGATATTATCTGGTTTCTAGGTTATATCACTTCATAGTGGTGCATTGTGGAAGAACAGTACCCGTCCCCAGCTCGACGCGTTACTCATCCTCGACGACAGGGTCCAGCATCCTCAGTCCTCACTGCACATCAACGCCTCATCCCAGCACACGGATTGGAATTAAAAGTTCAGTATTGCTCACAATGGACAAACTGTGCACATGAGTTGCAGAAATATATGCTTTCAGAATTTTTCTACACATGATGAAATAACCAAATATGCACATTCTGAAGCTAAGATTGGAACACATGTTTGACAGAGGAGAAAAACTCTGGGTTAGTTCGGTTCACAATATGCGTTATAATCCTTGTCGTATCTTAAATATGAGTCACATTGTTTCTCTGATAACCTGCAGGCGGCTCGGCCAATGGTGCAAGATGGTCCAGTTGTTGTAATGTTAGATGTCCCAGAAAATTAGGATATGACAAAATTAGGATATGACAACTTTTACACTATCGTACTACAAGTGTCCTTTACTTTCTTGTCCCAACTAATGAATGGTTTTCCTTTATTTCTGGCAGGTTGAATATGAGGAGCTTGCTGAATGTGATAATTCAATGTTAATTCATGTCCATTTTTTAGGTTTGTCATGCATTTGGAGTATACATATTACCAGCTATTTTTATAGCAGTGTTCCACGAATAACCGCTAGCAGTATTATTAAAAATCATAAGTATTGTAATGCTCGGGACTTGGCTTATTTTTCCTTTTTCAAGTAAATAATGCATGGGATTTACCTTTTTTTTCCCTGACGCTAGAGATGATGAAGAAAGAGATCTTTTGTCATCTCATATATCTCCATGGAACTATTATTGAGAAGTAGCTATTTCATAGAATATCCCGTTGATGTATGAGTATACAGGGAACATTTTTTTCGTGGACATTTACAATGAAAGAATCAGCTGTAAATTTTTATTGTATTTAGATTGTTTCTTCTGAGAGTTGTTTTTTTTATTTCTGACATCAACTACGAATGTCTAGCTCATATTATACGAATACATATTGTTATATAGAAACTTAATTCTGACATTGCATGAAACGTGCATATGTAGCATCATCACCACTAATATAAAAAGGGAGAGAGAGGGGTGATCCAAATGATCTTGACCGTCTAACGCTAAATCTAACGGACCTAATCACCACTAAAACACATTGTCAGCCTTCATTCTTTTGGACGGTTTTGCCCTTCCACCAAATTGCATAACACGCTATGCCTAGCAATCGCTAACAATCAGGCGAGCAATCAGGGCAGAGCCTTGCAGGAAATTAAATTACATGCACGAGCACTTATTTTCCTGGCAAATCAACAGTCGAGTTAATACGGGAGTAATCCAGAGAATTAATTAGGGACGCAGATTTTGAGGGGAATTAAAACCTCCGGCCTTGCATACCCGTGTTGTTACTTTGGAAACTGCCATTACTTTGCCATAATAGCGGCAATCAATTTGGATACTTCCTCCGTTTAGGTGTGTAGGGCTTATACTAAGAAAAATCATCAGGACCAAGGCAGGAGCTAATTGGGCGTTATTTCCTCCAATCAAGTCACCGAATTAATTAGAGGAGAGAGAGAAACCATGCATGCATTGGTCAAACGGTTTTAAAAATTGCATGCATAAAGGATAAAGGGGAAAATGGGTACGGTGAGGAGTAAATTTTGGGGGAGAGAGAAGGCCACAAAAGAATTAATTATGAGCATTAATTAGCCCAATAGGCCTTATTCCAGCACTAAAAGGAAACACATAGTTTTTCATAAGGAGCCCAACATACCTAAACGGAGGAAGTATTATTAGAGGGAAGTAGAGTGTGGAAATTAATGCAGCGATTTTATCGAAGAAATATCATGGCGATGATATATGTGATATTTTGACCTTGGATAAAAATACAGTCTTAAATTAGACATGACCACAAAACCATTTTCATGAGGGCACAGAAGTTGGACGCGCATAGCGCGTGCAAGATTACTAGTTTCTGAAACAACTCCGTGCGTACAATAAAAACATCAATCGGACGGAAATATTCCCCTACGGCTTAGGATCTAGGGTTTGATTGTCCTCGGGCGGCGCTCCGCCACGAGTTTTGATTCCCTTGTCCGATCGCCACGGCGCTCGGGGAAGAGTTCGAGTTCGGTTTTCGTTCGCATGGCTCAACCGCCGGCCGCCGGCAGCTCGCGAGGGCAGGAGAAGATGGATCCTTCCCGTCTTTTAGAGAGATTGCATCTGGAAGAGGATGAACTCGACAATCTGATCTGGGAGGAAGAGGTGCAAGATCTGGCAGAGAAGCCGAAGTGGCTAGCCCTAGCTAGGGTTTTGACAGAGAAGACGTTCAGCCAAGGTGCTCTGATCGGTGATATGCGGGGTGCGTGGAACCCTGCAAAGGAAGTAGTTTGGAGGAGGTTACACCCTAACCTCTTCTCCGTACAGTTCAATTGCTTGGCCGATTGGAACAAAGCTCTACATCAAGGCCCGTGGGATTTTCGTGGGTCAGCCTTGATCATCCAGGAATACGATGGCTTCACTAATCCCGAGAGTGTCAAGCTCGACCGGATTGAGACTTGGAGTCAAATACACAAGCTACCTGATGGTGTTCTTCGGAACAAAGCTTTCGTGGAAAACATGGCAAAAAGGATAGGGGAGGTTCTGGAGGTTCAGATCACTCTGCCCAATGGTTTTGTGGGACAGTTCATTAGGGTGCATGTGAAGCTTGATGTAACTAAGAAACTGACTCGCTTCGTGAGTTTTTCAAAGGGAGGAAAGACTGATTTCTTCCAAGTTAAATACAAGAAGCTTCCAACTTTCTGCAATTTTTGTGGTATGATTGGACATTGGCATGAAGAGTGTGGGACTGGTGAACATGAGGAATCGAAATTCGAGTGGGGTTCCTTCATTTTGGCTCCCCGTCGCTCCCGCGGATCTGGCAGGGGATCAGGTTCAGGGTTTGATGAACACATGCCAGAGAATGCTCATGGCCGTGGGAGAGGTCGTGGTGGTGCGAGAGGGAGAAACTTTCCTGAAAGAGGTTGTTGGAACCACGCATATGATAATGCAACTTACGAGGATGATCTGGATGGACATCAACACCAACCGTCAGAACATATGGATGCAGACATGATAGACAAAGATCCAAGTAGCAGGAAGAGACTAAATTTCGATGACTCTCTGCTAAATTCTACAGAGCTCGTGGCAAAGGATTTAATTCCTTTAGAGCTAGTAGAAAAAGATTCTGAGCAGGAACAGCTCGAGACATGTGGACTGAATTCAGAGACACCAGGCAAGGTTCAGGTACAGAAGAAAACAAGGAGAGATTTGGAACAAACAAACAAAATGATAACGGCGGCTTCCAGTGAGGAAGCTGACCGGACGCAATGAAGATATTAGGCTACAACAGCCGTGGTCTTAACCGGGCCACGGCGATCCAGGCTCTGCTCAACTTGTTGAAGCGAGTCTGCCCGGATATTCTCTTTCTGTCTGAAACTCATCTGGATGAATGGACGGCAGAGAGTTTGCATAGACAACTGAATATGGATTTTAAGGAGGTGTTCCAAAGTGATGGCCGCAGTGGTGGCTTGTTACTTTTGTGGAAAAAGGAGGTAATCGTTTCTCTTAGGCATAAGACAAAAAATTATATTGATGTCTTTGTTGGCAATTCTCAACAGGACGTCTGGCGTTTTACGGGGTTCTACGGTGAACCCAAATGGCAAGATAAGCACTTGACATGGCAATGTTTGCGGGATCTTAATGCTTCGGTTAATCTCCCATGGCTGATTATGGGAGACATTAACGAAATTCTATACCCCTTTGAGAAGGAGGGAGGGAACCCAAGGCCATATCAGTTTATGCAGGCGTTTCGTCAGGCTTTGGACGACTGCAATCTCTCCGAATTTGGTTACGTGGGGGATAAATTTACTTGGCATAGAGGTAGTATCCGAGAGAGATTGGATCGTGCCTTAACTAATGATGCTTGGAATCAGAAATTTGCAAGTGCAACCCTTAAGAATTTGGAATACAGTGGTTCAGATCATAGACCCATTTTGATGAATATCGAGAGCGATGAAGGCCAAACAGTCCATGGGTCGCATGTCCTCAGGTTCGAAGCAAAATGGCTGAAAGAGGTCCATTTTCGTCAAGTGGTTGAAGAAGCCTGGGAACAGGCCGGGGTCCGTAGCAATTCAAATGCCTTGGCGGGAAAGCTTGCAATTGTTCATGATCAACTCCATAAGTGGGATCGGTCGATTCTTCAGAAAAGGAAGAAAAAAATCGTAATAAACAAATTCTGATGGAAAGAGTGGCATGTGATGTTTTGAATAATGAGAATGTTGAACTGCAGAGAGAGCTCGCAAAAGAAATTGAAGAACTTCTAGAACAAGAAGAGATACACTGGGCACAAAGGAGCCGAATCAATTGGCTTCAAAATGGTGATAAAAATACATCTTACTTCCACAACTTTGCAAAGGAAAGGAAAAAGAGGAATTTAATAAAGAAGTTGAGAGATGAAAATGGTGCCTGGCTAGAAGATACTGCAACTTTAAATCCTATGGTTTCGGACTATTTTGCAGGTATGTTTAGCAATGAAGTAGAGGAGCCAGACCCTGATCTGCTGGCTAAAGTGGTACCTAAAGTTTCGGAAGGAATGAACGAGCAGCTTCTGAAACCCTACTCTGCCGAGGATGTTAAAAAGGCATTATTCTCCATTGGCGACATGAAGGCCCCTGGTTCTGATGGCCTACATGCAATATTTTTCAAAAAATGTTGGCATATAATTGGAGATGCACTAACAATGGAGGTGCTGGATGCTGTGAATAACAAAGTTGTCCCCCCAGGTTGGAATGATACAATTATAGTGTTGATACCTGCAACGCCCCAATTTTGGGAAGCTAGAAAAACACAGTTCTTGGAGAGCCAAAAATCAGGGTCAACAAAAACTTTTTTTTGAAATGCTTCACTAATGCTTGTGTTTCACTTCTGATTGCTCTATTTGACCTTGTCTGCTTTGTTGTTTGAGTTAACAACCATTGAAAACACTAACCTTTGAACTCAACTAATTTAACATATCATTTAATTTTGGTGATCATGTCATGACAAGAAGAATTATCCATACATCTTCTCCAATCTTATTTTGGCCAACCTCTTTTTCCATGATGTTTTGATTTTAGCACCAACCCAAGGACCTACTATTTAAGAAAGTAAAGTATTTCCAAAACTACATGTTTACAAACTATGGAGGTCTATATAATATCTCCTACCAATTTCCAACTCGGTTATTTTGCAAGTATGAACATCCTTTTTTTTCCAGAAGTCCTATTTTCAACACCTTTTTAAAATGATACAAGTGGGAGATATATTACTCCTATATTTCTTTTTATCAAACCTTTTGAAGCTATAAAGTTTTGAGTTGAGATACTTTTGAACAACATCTTGTCATGATAATGTGTGATCACTATATCACCTAATCATAAGAATTAAGGTTTATGTAATTTGGTGATTGATACTTGGTTGTGCTGGATCACCATCTCACCAACTCTTTGAGTGTTTGATATTGGATGTGATATTCTTTCGCTTGATTGTTATATTTGGTTTCTTTAGCCCACTAGCCATGTTGAGACCTTTTTGGATCACTTTTGCAAAATTCTTCTAGCTTATAATTTAGTGGCTTTGATCTTCATGTTTGTTAAAACATAGCTAATCTAGAGCCCTAGATTAAGCAACCCTTGTGTTATTTCTGAAATGCAACTTGACCATCTTGTTCCTTGAACCTTCTATTTTTAGTTTTTGCTTGGTTTCATAGTTTGAAAACTTGGATTAGCACAAAACCATCTAGGTGTTTAGGCCTACTCAAATCAGTGACCATTTGGTCATTTTTCACAACTTGCAAATATTTTAAAATTCTTTCTTTATCTTTTAGTCTAGGAACCTTTTTGTTTCTTCACCATTAGGTCACACCACTCATGTTTTTGCCTAGCTCGAGGTGTTGATCACTTCTAGCCTGATTAGTAAAATTAGTAAATCAAAATTAGTGTTAGCCTAAAACTCTAAACCTAACCCAAACCAGCCCTCCCCTCTCTAATCCATCGACTCCCCTCTCTCCTATCTGACCAGAGGGAGTGTCCGAGTCAGCTAGGGCCCACTGGTCATTCCCCCCACCACCTCTCCTCTCCACTCACCACTCTCCCTTCTCCACCGTGGCCAATGGAGCTCCACCCCCTCTCCTCCCACTGGCCAGACCACGTCTCCCGACCAGCTCCACCCTGCCCACACCTCCACCGCCCCAGCACGCCAATGGACAACCCCCACGCCACCCCCACTGCCCTCCTTGTCCGAAAACCCTAAAAAGGGCGAGCCTCGTCCAACACTCGACCGCGACCTCCCCTGCCCCTCTCTCCCTCCCAGAACACGCACACCACACCCCTCTGCTCTCCCACGAAGCCACGCCCGAGCTCAAGCCCTCTGCACCTCTCGAGAAGAAGGTTTTCGTCTCGGTGACCGCCAGCTTCGGGCAGCGATTGCCAGCGCCTCTCTCCACCTTTCTTCGCCATTATTGGCTTGCCGAGCTCCTCTCTGCGAGACCTAACCCGTCCCCCTTTTCTTTTACACAGAGCCCACCCGTTGGCGTCGCGTTCGTCCTCGACCCGAGAAGCTCGAGGCCGCCGTCGCCATGGATTCCGGCGGTGCATGCGGCACCTGAGGTCACCGCCGAGCACGCCGTCACCTTCTCCCCCGACCCCGACCTCTCCCGCAGCCGCGTACAGCCCTAGGTGAGCTCCCCGCCGTCGCCATTCCTCCCCCGCTTCTGGTTCTTCTGCGCGCGCGTCGCGTCGAAGACGACGAAGGTGAGCTGTAGATCCGGCGATCTACGGCCCTGTTTGAACCCAGCCCGGCGCCGGCCGTTTTCCCACGCGCGCGCCGCGCAGCTCAAGCAGTTGGGCCGGCCTGGCTCGCGTGCGGCCCAGATCCGCGCTAACCGCGGCCAGATCTGGCCCATGACTGTTTTTCTCTTTAATTTTATTCTTTTCTGTGTAGATCCATTTCTGTGCTGTAGCTTTAATTCAAAATAAAATAGTTAAACTCCGTATTTGTGCAAACCAAAAATCACAGTGATAAATGAATGAGTTTAGAACCACTTCCAACTTGCAGATCTTAAAAATATTAATTTGTGTGTGCTTGATAATTACTGCACGAACACTGGCATAAATCAAAGAATCATTTTTAGCTTGAGTTCTAGGAATCCAAAATGGATAAATCCAATTGTTCTGGAATTCTTGTGACTGTAGCTTTCTGTAGAAGTTAAACTCATGTGTTGGTGATGCGTAGATTTGATTTGGCATGTGTTTGTAGTTTAGACCAGTAGGGTTTTCTAGCATTTAATTAATTTTCTGTGAATAAGATTTTGGACTAAATCCAATTGCATTAGTTTAAAATACTTACATAGAATCTAAACCTATCTTTGCATAACTTTTTGTTGAACAGAACACCCTGGACTTAATAAACTCTAAAAATGGTGGTTTCTGCCTATTAAAAGTGATAGAATAAATATTTGGTCCTTTATGAAATTGTTGCTTTTGTTGTTTGTGAAATGTTTAGGTACTGTAGATCACTGCATAATGATGTTCTTAATATGTTGGTACTGTTAGTGCTTAAGTAAAAACAAAATGAAGTTAGTTGAAAAATGCTATTAGTGCCTAAGGAAATAAAATGAATTAATCATGCTTGTTTGCTTAATTACATGATTAATGAAATAAAGTAAACTTCACTAATAAAGTTCTTAGCTACTGGTTGTTTTAAGTTTATTAGTGATGTTTAGTTTTACAAATTGAAAGTGATCCAAAAAGGTTGTCTAATTATCACCTTAACCTTATTTTATAAATAAATAATAAATTGTATTGTAGTTGCCAAACATGTTTGTGTGGTTTAATATGTTTGCTGTGTTAGTTAAACTTGGTAGTCTTTAAGTTTAATACTAGCATGAGTAGTTTGTTAATGTCTCAATCTTAGCTTGGTGAAATAATTTAATAATAGAAAATAATTAGTAAGTTCAACTATGGTACAATGAACTTAGTGTTAACTTAACTTTTGTCTGAAGTATTTCCTGAAAACTAAGGAGATACTTTTGTCTGAAGTAATTCCTGAACTATGGTAGCAGCCCTTGTTAACTGACCTAATCACCCTAAGGGGGGGTTTTGCGTTAGGGTTTATTTAAAACTACCTATTTAACTTTAGGGTTGTTGTGTATACTTTCTTAGGCGTGTTTGATGTTTTTCTTAGCTTTATGGACTTGTTGCTTGTTGCTGTTTAACTAAGTGAATTGCTTGCTTTTGTTTGTTAGCTTAGTGTCTTGTGCAAATGCTTGCTGTTTGATATGTCCTTGTGGTATTGTCTTGTGTTTTGAGTATTGTTCTTTTTCCTGTGTACGACGTTAGATACGATCGGGAAGGAACTGGAAGTGAGGAGTGAACCCGAAGAATCTCAAGATAAAGACCAAGGACATATTGCTGAGCCAGGCAAGCCACCTCACCACCCTACTGAAATCCTATTATTTTTCCAAAGCATGTTTTGTTTTCAAAATAAATTAATGCATGTTTTATTTCTTCTGTGGCACTTTGCCACCCCAAAACTATTTTACAAAATCTTGTTTGGCCAAGATATCTACTAGTATATAATAGGATTTATAAAAATAAGTCTTTACTTGAGAAACCTTCTACTGAAGGCGCTATCAAGAAAATTATATTTTCTAGTAGTATATCCTTATACTCTTATCTCAAAACTTTTGGATGGGAGCCTGTTTCTGGTAAAAGGTTTTCGGAGGAAAAACCCGAGTCGCTGGGAGCGATCGGCAAGAAAGTGCTTATTAAAACCCATGTTGCTGGGAGCAAATGGTGCTGTTTATGAAAACCTGACGTGCTGGGAGCATTCGGTGAGCTTGCGAAAACCCGAGCTGCTGGGAGCAGTCGGAGGTGGAGATGTTTTTGAAAACAAAGTACTGCCCTAGCGGCCGCCCGAACAATTAACCCGTGCAGCCACATTACCTGACATGGGTAGGGCTTGACCGGAAGCTTGTTTGTATTAATATGGGACTACCTCAAATTGCTTAGGGGGTGGCTATGGCCCCTGAACTGGTTGTCGCCTAAGAGAGAGGGACATAAAGAGAGTGGGATTAAGTTCACCACCAGTTGCACCGATTAGGTCCCCTGTCATGGCGGTCTGACGCCAAGAGATGGGTCAAACGGTGTCGGGGGGAACCAACCTAGTTGAAGAGGTATCTTTGTATTAGTATGGACATAGTGAAAAGTCTTGATTAGTGTCCCGACGTTTGACGTATTGTCGTCGAACAATCCGTGGGATGATCCGCGGCCGTGACCTATTTGATGTGGTGAAAGTGCACCCCTCTGCAGAGTGTAAATGTATTCGAATAGCCGAGTCCGCGGTCATGGACGGTTGGAAAGGTCCCCGATCTAGGCGTACGGGCAAATTTTATGTTTTCAAAAGAAAAGTGGTTTCTCGGTGGAAACAAGGAGGCATCAAGAAGGTACCTGGGAGGTACGGATTTTGGGAGAATATGGTTGGTCTCGGGGAGACAACTCAGTCTGATCTCGTGGAAAGGAAAAAGGGGTATCCCCATCCTAGTGTCTTTGAAAAGTTTTACAAGTGTTTTACAAGAATGTGGAAATAGTGCATGCTATTTCTACAAGAGAGAATTCTATCTCTAAATGTTTTGTTTAACAAGGATATATAGATGTTGTAATCTCTATGTCTAAAAGCATTGTTTGCGAAAACTAAGCCTTATAACTTTATATAGTAGCTATCCCAGTTTTCGAAAACGTTTTATTGCATTTACCATGAAAACTTAATCCTTGAGGTGGTTTTGCGAGTACGTAAATGTACTCATATGGCTGTGTCCCTGGATATTCAAACGTCCAGATTACAACGAAGAGATGTACGACATGGAGGAGGAGTACATCGACGACTACGCCAGCTGAGTGTCACCGGTCAACTGCTCTGTGGGAATGTGTCCGGTTGTGACGAGGGCCGACGCTAGCCGAAAGCTTCCGCTATATCGTAGTTAATTCCGTCCTGCGTGACGATGGTTGCAGGCTTGGTCGTGTGACCACCATTTATGTAAGTCTTGTACTATTTGAGTTGGATGATGTAACTTTGTATACCATGTTGGTTATGTGATCGCGATGCACTGATCATTGGGATCGTGATCTGTTTACATAACGTGGGCATCTTGGACTGGTAGTTCGAGGGGTCCTCACAGACTTGGTATCAGAGCCATCGTTGACCTTAGGAGACCTTAGTTAGCATGGTCGTTAGCTTAGGAAGGAAATATTTTGCTAAAATTTATTTCTACAGAAATCTATTTTCTTCAAGGTAAGCCTAGTATGGTTTCCACTCCTCAAAAATTTCTTGATCTTACCTCTCTAATTTCAAGTATTTAAAAAGAGTTTTCTCTACTCTCTTGTCCCTATTCAAAACTTGTATAGGCTTGACGATGAACCCAATAAGACCTAAGTAGCTAGAGCCAAGACGGAGACAAGAGTCCTCAATGCATAGTCCACAAGACCAAAATCGTCGATGACAGCAAAGCCAGGACCTCCAAATACCTCGGATGTGCAGAATGCAGGACAAGAATGCAAAATCACCTTCGCTCCCTCGACTCAACCCCAACAATGTTACTCCATCAGCAAACCGGACAATCTCAAACTTTTCGGCAAGAACCCAAGGTGATCAAATGAGGACTTCAGTAACCATGTGACACCAAACCCCATAGGATGAAGTAGGATATGACCCTTGGTTGGATTACCCGACTATCACGATTGTTGAGTGCCCTTTTGGTACTATAGGTGTTTCGTGTGTGTTTTGCTGGTATGCTTTTTGCTTGTGTGTGTCTTGTTGTTGTTTGTTGTTGGTGTGTTGTTTTCTGGTATGTTTCACAAGCACGCCTTGTCGGCAACACATATTAGGCACATACTTCCCTTTTGTTTAAACATCTTTTTGCCTCTACACAAAATACCTTTTTGGCCCTTTAAGCGTTAGATGCATCGTGATGCATTTCAAAACTTGTTTAGAAAACCTCTCTAAATGTTTTGCCTCTGATCTAAACTTTGGCACGTGAGAGCTTTTAACCGCACCTGATACAAAGACCACCCGAGAAAGCCCATCCCCGTGATGTGACGAGCCTTGCCTAGTTTAATTAACTTTTCGAATTACCAGTATACCATCACTAACTTAGCGTATCTAACTTTAGAGTAACATAAACACCAGTGACTTGTACTAGCTAACCTCTCGAGACCTACAAACGGCAACAAGAAGGACTCAAAGATCGGCAAGAGCCACCACTTTTTGAAGATTTTTGTGAAGCCTCAAGTCGTGAAGTCCGAAGGAGATCGAGGTCAGCAACAACGAAGACAACCAGCACTGAAGATCGTCTACATCAAGATGAACCCCGAAGCAAGAGTCATAAGTGCCTTCTATGCGCCAACTTATTAACTCGACTTGCCCGACTTGAGACTGATAGCATAAGTATCTTAACTAATCTTCTAGGCTAACTAAGATAGAACCGACCTCTGAAGGATAGTGTGTGGCATCATGAAGTCAACGAACCAAGGAAGTCTTCATCAACTTTGTTCGTCAGCTAAACCGAAGGTGGGCACAATAGAAGACATCATATCTAACAAGACGCCAAGAACGACGAAAGGCCCGAAGACTGTTGCTGTTGACAACACACTAAGCAAGTTAGACGCCTTTAGTAGCTTGTAGCACCCTTTGACTTTTAGGAAAAACCGGAGAGAGTCAAGTCTACGGACCTGACACCCCTGTGAGGCTTGAAAACTGTTGGCGGATATTTAACTGCTAACCCCTCAAGACGGCAATACCTGGACAAGTGTCTACATCAACCGCAAGCGCCAAGGAGCTACGACCAAGACGAAGATCGCCGTGATACCCAAGAACAACAACATATTGAAGTCGGCAACAACTTATACCTTCAACAGCTACCCTTCAAGGCCCCTTTTTAAGGGGGGAAGACATACGCTAGTTTTATTAGGGAGTTTTGGCAAACTATCCTTTACGCCCTAACTCTGGAGTGTTTGAAGTCAACTCGACAAGAACGCTGATCAGCATCGACCTTCATGACAGCACCTTCAGCAGAGACCAAAAGCCTTCCGGAAGAAAATCCGATGACGTTTCGACAAGGAGACCTCAGTTGAGAATCGACAATCCCGGAAGATAAAGGAGCAACAAACCCACTAACCTTGCACTCTCTTAGTACCCGCTTAGGAATCTCGGGACGAGATTCTTTTAAGGGGGAAGGTCTGTAACGCCCTAATATTGGGAAGCTAGAAAAACACAGTTCTTGGAGAGCCAAAAATCAGGGTCAACAAAAACTTTTTTTTTAAATGCTTCACTAATGCTTGTGTTTCACTTCTGATTGCTCTATTTGACCTTGTCTGCTTTGTTGTTTGAGTTAACAACCATTGAAAACACTAACCTTTGAACTCAACTAATTTAACATATCATTTAATTTTGGTGATCATGTCATGACAAGAAGAATTATCCATACATCTTCTCCAATCTTATTTTGGCCAACCTCTTTTTCCATGATGTTTTGATTTTAGCACCAACCCAAGGACCTACTATTTAAGAAATTAAAGTATTTCCAAAACTACATGTTTACAAACTATGGAGGTCTATATAATATCTCCTACCAATTTCCAACTCGGTTATTTTGCAAGTATGGACATCCTTTTTTTCAGAAGTCCTATTTTCAACACCTTTTTAAAATGATACAAGTGGGAGATATATTACTCCTATATTTCTTTTTATCAAACCTTTTGAAGCTATAAAGTTTTGAGTTGAGATACTTTTGAACAACATCTTGTCATGATAATGTGTGATCACTATATCACCTAATCATATTAATTAAGGTTTATGTAATTTGGTGATTGATACTTGGTTGTGCTGGATCACCATCTCACCAACTCTTTGAGTGTTTGATATTGGATGTGATATTCTTTCGCTTGATTGTTATATTTGGTTTCATTAGCCCACTAGCCATGTTGAGACCTTTTTGGATCACTTTTGCAAAATTCTTCTAGCTTATAATTTAGTGGCTTTGATCTTCATGTTTGTTAAAACATAGCTAATCTAGAGCCCTAGATTAAGCAGCCCTTGTGTTATTTCTGAAATGCAACTTGACCATCTTGTTCCTTGAACCTTCTATTTTTAGTTTTTGCTTTGTTTCATAGTTTGAAAACTTGGATTAGCACAAAACCATCTAGGTGTTTAGGCCTACTCAAATCAGTGACCATTTGGTCATTTTTCACAACTTGCAAATATTTTAAAATTCTTTCTTTATCTTTTAGTCTAGGAACCTTTTTGTTTCTTCACCATTAGGTAACACCACTCATGTTTTTGCATAGCTCGAGGTGTTGATCACTTCTAGCCTGATTAGTAAAATTAGTAAATCAAAATTAGTGTTAGCCTAAAACTCTAAACCTAACCCAAACCAGCCCTCCCCTCTCTAATCCATCGACTCCCCTCTCTCCTATCTGACCAGAGGGAGTGTCCTAGTCAGCTAGGGCCCACTGGTCATTCCCCCCACCACCTCTCCTCTCCACTCACCACTCTCCCTTCTCCACCGTGGCCAATGGAGCTCCACCCCCTCTCCTCCCACTGGCCAGACCACGTCTCCCGACCAGCTCCACCCTGCCCACACCTCCACCGCCCCAGCACGCCAATGGACAACCCCCACGCCACCCCCACTGCCCTCCTTGTCCAAAAACCCTAAAAAGGGTGAGCCTCGTCCAACACTCGACCCCGACCTCCCCTGCCCCTCTCTCCCTCCCAGAACACGCACACCACACCCCTCTGCTCTCCCACGAAGCCACGCCCGAGCTCAAGCCCTCTGCACCTCTCGAGAAGAAGCTTTTCGTCTCGGTGACCGCCAGCTTCGGGCAGCGATTGCCAGCGCCTCTCTCCACCTTTCTTCGCCATTGTTGGCTTGCCGAGATCCTCTCTGCGAGACCTAACCCGTCCCCCTTTTCTTTTACACAGAGCCCACCCGTTGGCGTCGCGTTCGTCCTCGACCCGAGAAGCTCGAGGCCGCCGTCGCCATGGATTCCGGCGGTGCATGCGGCACCTGAGGTCACCGCCGAGCACGCCGTCACCTTCTCCCCCGACCCCGACCTCTCCCGCAGCCGCGCACAGCCCTAGGTGAGCTCCCCGCCGTCGCCATTCCTCCCCCGCTTCTGGTTCTTCTGCGCGCGCGTCGCGTCGAAGACGACGAAGGTGAGCCGTAGATCCGGCGATCTACGGCCCTGTTTGAACCCAGCCCGGCGCCGGCCGTTTTCCCACGCGCGCGCCGCGCAGCTCAAGCAGTTGGGCCGGCCTGGCTCGCGCGCGGCCCAGATCCGCGCTGACCGCGGCCAGATCTGGCCCATGACTGTTTTTCTCTTTAATTTTATTCTTTTCTGTGTAGATCCATTTCTGTGCTGTAGCTTTAATTCAAAATAAAATAGTTAAACTCCGTATTTGTGTAAACCAAAAATCACAGTGATAAATGAATGAGTTTAGAACCACTTCCAACTTGCAGATCTTAAAAATATTAATTTGTGTGTGCTTGATAATTACTGCACCAACACTGGCTTAAATCAAAGAATCATTTTTAGCTTGAGTTCTAGGAATCCAAAATGGATAAATCCAATTGTTCTGGAATGCTTGTGACTGTAGCTTTCTGTAGAAGTTAACCTCATGTGCTGGTGATGCGTAGATTTGATTTGGCATGTGTTTGTAGTTTAGACCAGTAGGGTTTTCTAGCATTTAATTAATTTTCTGTCTATAAGATTTTGGACTAAATCCAATTGCATTAGTTTAAAATACTTACATAGAACCTAAACCTATCTTTGCATAACTTTTGGTTGAACAGAACACGCTGGACTTAATAAACTCTGAAAATGGTGTTTTCTGCCTATTAAAAGTGATAGAATAAATATTTGGTCCTTTATGAAATTGTTGCTTTTGTTGTTTGTGAAATGTTTAGGTACTGTAGATCACTGCATAATGATGTTCTTAATATGTTGGTACTGTTAGTGCTTAAGTAAAAAACAAAATGAAGTTAGTTGAAAATGCTATTAGTGCCTAAGGAAATAAAATGAATTAATCATGCTTGTTTGCTTAATTACATGATTAATGAAATAAAGTAAACTTCACTAATAAAGTTCTTCTTAGCTACTGGTTATTTTAAGTTTATTAGTGATGTTTAGTTTTACAAATTGAAAGTGATCCAAAAAGGTTGTCTAATTATCACCTTAACATTATTTTGTAAATAAATAATAAATTGTATTGTAGTTGCCAAACATGTTTGTGTGGTTTAATATGTTTGCTGTGTTAGTTAAACTTGGTAGTCTTTAAGTTTAATACTATCATGAGTAGTTTGTTAATGTCTCTATCTTAGCTTGGTGAAATAATTTAATAATAGAAAATAATTAGTAACTTAACTTTTGTCTGAAGTATTTCCTGAAAACTAAGGAGATACTTTTGTCTGAAGTAATTCCTGAACTATGGTAGCAGCCCTTGTTAAATGACCTAATCACCCTAAGGGGGGGGGGGGGGGGTTTGCTTTAGGGTTTAGTTAAAACTACCTATTTAACTTTAGGGTTGTTGTGTATACTTTCTTAGGCGTGTTTGATGTTTGTCTTAGCTTTACGGACTTGTTGCTTGTTGTTGTTTAATTAAGTGAATTGCTTGCTTTTGTTTGTTAGCATAGTGTCTTGTGCAAATGGTTGCTGTTTGATATGTCCTTGTGGTATTGTCTTGTGTTTTGAGTATTGTTCTTTTTCCTGTTTACGACGTTAGATACGATCGGGAAGGAACTGGAAGTGAGGAGTGAACCCGAAGAATCTCAAGATAAAGACCAAGGACATATTGCTGAGCCAGGCAAGCCACCTCACCACCCTACTGAAATCCTATTATTTTTCCAAAGCATGTTTTGTTTTCAAAATAAATTAATGCATGTTTTATTTCTTCTGTGGCACTTTGCCACCCCAAAACTATTTTACAAAATCTTGTTTGGCCAAGATATCTACTAGTATATAATAGGATTTATAAAAATAAGTCTTTACTTGAGAAACCTTCTACTGAAGGCGCTATGAAGAAAATTATAATTTCTAGTAGTATATCCTTATACTCTTATCTCAAAACTTTTGGATGGGAGCCTGTTTCTGGTAAAAGGTTTTCGGAGGAAAAACCCGAGTCGCTGGGAGCGATCGGCAAGAAAGTGCTTATTAAAACCCATGTTGCTGGGAGCAAATGGTGATGTTTATGAAAACCCGAAGTGCTGGGAGCATTCGGTGAGCTTGCGAAAACCCGAGCTGCTGGGAGCAGTCGGAGGTGGAGATGTTTTTGAAAACAAAGTACTGCCCTAGCGGCCGCCCGAACAATTAACCCGTGCAGCCACATTACCTGACATGGGTAGGGCTTGACCGGAAGCTTGTTTGTATTAATATGGTGCTACCTCAAATTGCTTAGGGGGTGGCTATGGCCCCTGAACTGGTTGTCGCCTAAGAGAGAGGGACATAAAGAGAGTGGGATTAAGTTCACCACCAGTTGCACCGATTAGGTCCCCTGTCATGGCGGTCTGACGCCAAGAGATGGGTCAAACGGTGCCGGGGGGAACCAACCTAGTTGAAGAGGTATCTTTGTATTAGTATGGGCATAGTGAAAAGTCTTGATTAGTGTCCCGACGTTTGACGTATTGTCATCGAGCAATCCGTGGGATGATCCGCGGCGGTGACCTATTTGATGTGGTGAAAGTGCACCCCTCTGCAGAGTGTAAATCTATTCGAATAGCCTAGTCCGCGGTCATGGACGGTTGGAAAGGTCCCCGATCTAGGCGTACGGGCAAATTTTATGTTTTCAAAAGAAAAGTGGTTTCTCGGTGGAAACAAGGAGGCATCAAGAAGGTACCTGGGAGGTACGGATTTTGGGAGAAGATGGTTGGTCACGGGGAGACAACTCAGTCTGATCTCGTGGAAAGGAAAAAGGGGTATCCCCATCCTTGTGTCTTTGAAAAGTTTTACCAAGTGTTTTACAAGAATGTGGAAATAGTGCATGCTATTTCTACAAGAGAGAATTCTATCTCTAAATGTTTTGTTTAACAAGGATATAGAGATGTTGTAATCTCTATGTCTAAAAGCATCGTTTGCGAAAACTAAGCCTTATAACTTTATATAGCAGCTATCCCAGTTTTCGAAAACGTTTTATTGCATTTACCATGAAAACTTAATCCTTGAGGTGGTTTTGCGAGTACGTAAATGTACTCATATGGCTGTGTCCCTGGATATTCAAACGTCCAGATTACAACGAAGAGATGTACGACATGGAGGAGGAGTACATCGACGACTACGCCAGCTGAGTGTCACCGGTCAACTGCTCTGTGGGAATGCGTCCGGTTGTGACGAGGGCCGACGCTAGCCGAAAGCTTCCGCTATATCGTAGTTAATTCCGTCCTGCGTGACGATGGTTGCAGGCTTGGTCGTGTGACCACCATTTATGTAAGTCTTGTACTATTTGAGTTGGATGATGTAACTTTGTATACCATGTTGGTTATGTGATCGCGATGCACTGATCATTGGGATCGTGATCTGTTTACATAACGTGGGCATCTCGGACTGGTAGTTCGAGGGGTCCTCACAATACCCAAAGTGGAGAACCCAGAATTAATTACTCAATACCGACCTATAAGCTTATGCAATGTTTTATATAAGGTAATTTACAAAATGCTTGCTCTTCGTCTTAAGAAGATTCTTGATGATGTTATTTCCCCTGTGCAAAGTGCTTTCGTCCCTGGAAGGCTGATCTCTGATAACATCCTTCTTGCTTATGAAAGTATGCACACCATTAAGAATAAGAAGAAGGGTAAATGGGGTTATTGTGCAGTAAAGCTTGATATGCACAAAGCTTATGATAGGGTTGAATGGAATTTTTTGGAGAGCATGATGATTCAGCTTGGGTTTGACCGCAACTTTGTGGACTTGTTAATGAGCTGTGTTCGGTCGGTCACATACAAAATCGGGTTTAACAATCAAGAGACTGATTCTTTTACCCCTACTAGGGGACTAAGACAAGGTGATCCTTTGTCTCCCTATCTTTTTTTACTCTGTGCGGAAGGACTGTCAAGTCTGCTGGCTCATAGAGAGGAGGTTCGTGGCATGGAAGGTGTCAGGGTTTGCAGAAATGCACCATCAGTATCACACTTACTTTTCGCTGATGATTCCCTAATCCGCATGAAAGCAAATATGACTAATGCAACCTCATTGAGACAGGTTCTTGACTAGTACTGTGCTAGCTCAGGGCAATTGGTTAGTGAAGCAAAGTGCAGCATTTATTTTAGTCCTAATGTTGATCCAGAGGTGAAGGCTGAAATGTGTGTTGAATTGAATATTATGACGGAGGCAATATCTGATAAATATTTGGGTCTCCCAGCACTTGTGGGAGCCGATAGAAGTGACAGTTTCATCCATCTTCTTGAACGTATCATCAAGAGACTAGAGGGTTGGAAAGAAAAATTCCTTAGTATGGGAGGTAAGGAGATCCTATTGAAGGCAATCATCCAAGCTATCCCTGTATATGCAATGTCGGTGTTCAAAATCCCAAAGAAATTATGCAAAGAGATGACTGATGCTATGGCTGGCTTTTGGTGGGGTGATTCGGATATTCAGAAACGTATGCATTGGATGGCGTGGTGGAAGATGTGTGTTCCTAAAAAGAATGGTGGGATGGGGTTCCGTGATCTCCATGCTTTCAATTTGGCGATGTTGGCAAAGCAAAGTTGGAGGCTGATCACAAACCCGGACTCTCTCTGTGCCCGAGTTCTCAAATCAAAATACTACCCTAATTGTGATCTTCTCAAGGCTGGGCCAAAAAGTGGATCTTCCTTCACTTGGCAAAGCATTGTAGCAGGTTTAAATACTTTCAAAAGAGGTCTCATTTGGAGGGTTGGCACCGGGAAAAGTATTAATATCTGGGAGGATCGCTGGATCCCAGACAGCCCAACCCGAAAGGTAATCACTCCTAAAGGCAACATTCTGCTAAGTACGGTAGATGAACTTATTGATATTGATTCGGGAGAGTGGGATGTTGAATTGATGGAGTCCATTCTCAGCCCAATTGACATTGACAGAATTCAGAGAATTCCTCTTAGTAATCATCTTCACGAGGATTTTATTGCATGGCACTACTCAAAAAATCACATCTTCTCAGTTCGGTCTGCGTATTACATTGAATGGAATCACCAAAATGGCCACAAACTCACTCGCACGGATGACCAAGGTACTGCCTTCAACAATCCTGTGTGGGACATTCTCTAGAAATTGCGAGTACCAAGTAAAATTAAAAAAATATCTGGAAGGCTCTTCATGGTATTGTTCCAGGGATGGCAATTCTGGCTAACAGGCATATACCTGTCTCGGGGCAATGCCCTATTTGTTCCATTGATGCGGAGGATATAGGTCATCTATTGTTTTCCTGCAAAAGGGCCAAGGCAGTTTGGACTTCGCTGGGTATTGACAACATTGTTGAAAATGGACTTGCTGTGGATAGGTCAGGTTCAGTTGTTCTAGAAGAGCTGTTGCGAAGTGATTTACAGGTACCGGATAATTTGAGGCATGTGGGAATTAAAGAAGTTTTAGCAGTTGGTGCATGGTACATATGGTGGCAGAGGAGAGAAGCAGTAAAGGGCGAAACTGTTGCCCCTCCCCGGCAAACTAGCTTTTCTATTCAAGCTTTAACGCTTAATTACAAGGGGGATGCTAGTGGAACGACTCCCCAGGAAATACACTGGTCTAAACCATCTCCAGGTACGTATAAGATTAATGTTGATGCATGTTTTTTTGCAAATGGTACAGGGGCCTCAGGTGCTGTCATGCGAAACTATAAAGGTGAAGCTTTGGCGGGCTGTGGTGAAATTCTGAATAATTTGCTGAATACTGCCACATCTGAAGCCCTAGCACTGAAGAAAGGATTGATTCTGATTGAAAACCTAGGATGCACACCGGTTATTGTGGAGACAGATTCGCTGGAACTAGTTGAAGCTTTCAATGGACACTCTGAGATTTGGAGTCCATATACTGCGGTGCTGCTGGACTGTTTTGATATAGCAGGTAGAATTGGGCAGCTGAAAGTCCAACATTGTCCAAGGAAAGCAAACAAAGTAGCTCATTAAATAGCTAGGAATGTTTTTTATTCGATAATTAATGTGTATTGGGACGATGATCCCCCTAGTTTATCCTCGCTGATGTAATGAACGATATATCTGTGTTTGGTTGAGGCGGCAAGTTTCTGACGCACTCTTTTCCCTGTCAGGGTACCTTAGGGGACTGTCAGGGTTTTTAATGAGGCGCTTGCTGACCTAATATAGTGGTGGAAAATTCAAAAAAAAAACTCCGTGCGTACCATAGCTCCAACCGTCCTTCTCTTCTCCAATCCAAAAGGATAAAAGATTCCACAATTGCAAGTAACACCAACTATTGAGTCTTTTGTTGCACAAATCACAAACCTAACTCTTTTTCACACATAACACTAATGTTTAGGGTAATGAGTTAGTCAAAACACAAATCAGTGTCGAAGGCAATGAACCAAAAATGAGCTGAAATGGGTGGAGTGGCATCTAGAGACGTATGCGAGAATTGGAGTGACATTTATCAAAAGTTGTAAACTGTAGTGGCCTTTTTTGATTTGGCATGAATTACACATTTACACTGTCATTTATCCATAAAACACTTCTGGTTCGACCTCGCATGGTGCCGTGGTGGAGAGTTATTTTTTCACAATGAGGAAAATATATGGTCATAATATGTGGTGGGTGGACAGCTAATGCAACCACCGGCCTTTCCTTGTTTAAGAATACTGCATCTCACATCAGCTCGATGCATTCACTCCAGATGCTTGCAGTATACGTATCATATATACCGCCTGCTTGTCGTAGCTCCCGTCAAAATAGTTGTACCCATTCTAGGTAAAAGAGAGAAATCCCAGTTGCTAGAAGTAGTTGGATACATGCACTGTTGCTCGGACTAGGAGGCATCAGGGAACAATTTGGTGCCACAATTTGCTGCTGGTGCCCTGTGAGAACCAAAGATGCTAGGATTTGGGGGTTAGTATGTACATCTTCGGTGCAGGAGTCGTACCAATGCGATGTTGGTTCTTGCCTCTTGGGCTATTTTTTGCAACCGTTGCGACTACCCTCGCCGCGGCTATTGTGGTGTGCAGATTACAATTGCACGGAGCCTTCTCTTGCAGGAAATGCAGGCCTGGTTACAAACAACGCTATCTGCGAGAAATAGGAAAACAGCTTGTTAATCGGCGAGCAAGGTAGGAAGGTTGCTCAAACTCTGTATTTTTTAGATAAACAGACATGAGGTGTTCTTGTTTAATCAAAATGGACCGATTCGCCTGATGGGTTAAATTCTGTGCAATCTATGCAACTTTGAACACGGTCAGCAGATGTTACTTGTACTTCTAACAGATTACAGTTCCGTTATACAGATTTGCATAGTAAAGCAGCAATGAACAGGATACAGCTCTTCAAGTTAGCAGTACTTTGCAGTCGCAGCAAAGCTAAACAAAGGCCAAAGGTACAGGACTTGGGATACGAAAAAGTGAAATGATATAATACACATAGGATGAGGTCTTGACCAAAAATCCAACGCAAACTTAAGAGATACAGACACCTTCTCTAATACATCAAAATTACAACCTTATTATTATCAACCCCTCCCTTTCTCTACAAAATGCAATATCAATAACGAATAAAGCTTGTTGGTTATCCTCTTAATAATAGTAACAAACTCAAATTAACAGTAATAGTAGTACACTGCGTGTAATCTCGCCCACCACACCATGCCACCATGATGAACTCGGAAGGTTCACCGCCTCCCATCATATGCACCCTCCATCCACCTTTCGCTTCCGAACAACTCTACAGACACCCAAATACAATCCTACTGCAGGAAGGATCAGCAGCCGATCGGGCACATCATCATCTTCGCTCAGGCAGCGGCGATGGGCTCGGCCGCCGGTGCAGGTGCCGGTGCTTCTGCTGCTGCCACGGGGGTGGCGGCAGCGGCAGCCTTCTCCGTCTCGGTGATGGCGCCGTTGGCAGGGGCGTCCTTGCCAGGCGCTACCTTGGCTCCGTCCTTTCCAGCCACGGCAGGTGGTGGGGTGGGTGGCTTCATGTGCGCCGGCGGCGTCTGCTTCAGCTTCAGCAGGATCTGGCGCATCCGTGCCATATCCGTGGGCTTCCCGGGCTTGGGACCCTGCACCACCACGATCCCTGGCTTCTTGTCCTTGTCCTTCTTGCCCGTCCTCTTCTCGATGTTGGCGATCTCGTGCGGGATCAGCTCAGATATCGCCTTCCAGTACTGCTTGTCCGCGCCCTTGTGGAACTTCTCCTGGTTGGATAGGAAAAGCTGACAGAAGGCAGTGTCTCAGTCACAGGAGAGAGAACAACAGGTAGGAGCAGTCAGGCAGGTCACTATGTGTTGACACATAGAGCACACGGAAGGTCATGATCTTAGGAAATAGCGTATGTACCTTCTCCCTCTCACGGTTTTGATCCTTGCTCGTCTCGAGGTTCAGCTTGCGCTTCTCGACAAAGCCCTTCTTGAACTCTTCGGCCTCAAGGATGATTTGGCTCCTCAGCTCCTTCTCGTTCTTCTCCTTTTCCTCCAAAAGGATTGTGTTTTGGCTGTTAAGAGTCTGTGTTAGCATCTTACAAGATAGGTGAAACCAAGCTGTAAACATTTTTTTTTTTTTGAATTTAACCAAGCTGTAAACATAGCAGTACAGATTCTCTAACATGCACCTCTGAGCAAGACTTTTAATGCAACAACAGTGCTTAGTTCACCATACAGAACAAGGCATTGAACAATTTATATGAAAATGGTCTACTACCCGGAAGTCAGTTCTGGAGGCATATGTTATTACAGTATCTGATATTTTATTTCTTAGAGGCTAGAGCAAACTACAGATCTTGGTGCAGGGGTTTAAATAGACAAATAGTGCATGCAGGAAACATAAGACAAACAACGAACAAAAAGCAAACACTTCCTCTCAGAAAGAAAGCAGTAACATGATCAACAATATTCCTTCCGTTTTCGGGAAAGCTCTTATCTTGTAAATGGGGGTAGTCACACTTTCTAAACTCTGACGACCAATATGTTTTCAATTTGTTTATATTGGACAATTGGAAGTCATGTGTTCTTTTGTCGAGAAACATAGCGCAGTTCATCGCCACTCATATTTCTATCTCGAACAATTGTTTACTTCCCAGAGGCTAAATCAAACTACAACTCCTGGTGCGAGGAACCTACCTACACTACAGTTCTGGAAAAAATATGCAGAACAGGAAACATGAGAGAAACGACAATAAAAGCAATAGCTCCCTACGACATCAAACAGAATCGCTGGTAATGGTGATGAAAATGCAGCATCACATATTATCGATCAAGTGCTACGAGAATTATAGCGTAAATGGTTTTTCAGTTCTCCAAGTTACAATATACAAGTCACGGCCCTCAGAAATAAAATAAGAACTGAAAGACAAAAAAAAGTGAGATACTCAGGTACACGCACAATCGCATATGGGACGTGAAGGCTTGACCGTAAAATTGTATTCGCCAGTAGGCCTGATTGCTCTGACACGAACAAGCTGCTTCGGTTTCATTTCCGTATCGGCAAGAGAGTTTCAGTTAAATTGGATTTGTTTGAAACAGAAATGCCAATAGCAAGCGAGACAATCTCATCCCATTGCCCTGTCCTAATGCAGAACGCTGTCTCCAATGCTTCATTTACATCTAAGTAGTGATCTGAAGTACTTCTTCCTTTACTGCTTCTGCAAGAACAGTCTACGTAAAGGGAGCTAATCCTAGGCATCCTTGGTGCACGTACTAGCAAGTAAAAAAAGCAAAATTAACATAACCTAACACCGAATAGGAGTAGTAGCATGCAGCAACACAAGATTCAGAACTAGGAGCACATTTTTCAGACAGATCTACGCCCCGCACCGAACCCAACCGAGCGCGGCACGATCGATCGCGGAGCCGGATCTCGCAGACCCAATCACCGATCCCGGCCAGATCTGGCGTGACAAGAGCAGAGGCGGCGAGGAAGGGACGTACCGGCGCCACTCGCGGAGGAGGAAGCCCTCCTCGTGGCCCATCTGGGCGAGGTCCGGGAGCACGGGCCCGCCGTCGGGGGAGGCGAAGAGGCCGTCGTCGTCGTGGTGCAGGCCGTTGCCGTTGGAGTCGGGCATGCCGAAGGGGTGCGCGTTGGGGGAGTCGGAGCGGAAGGCGTAGGGGTCGGGGGAGGGCGGGAAGGCGCCGTCGTCCCCAGAGCTGAGGAAGGGAGAGGAGTGGTAGGGCGCGGCGGCCGGCGAGGAGGCCGGGGAGTCGAAGGCGTTGGCCATGGCAGAGGAGATCTGGAGCGAGCTCGGAAGGTGGTGGTGATCTGGAAGCGGAATGGTCGTGGTGGTACGCTGGTGGTGGGAGGAAGAAGAGGAGGAGGAAAGGTCGTTGGTGGTGGAAATTACGAAACTGCCCTGCCCCTGGACGTGGGCTTACTAAGAGCGTCGTGTCATTAGCCCATGAGCCATGGACAGCGCGTGGGCTTCAGGATGGGCTTGGATTCTACACCCGAATTAGCGATCACAGTGTTTCTCGTTACCGTTTATTTATCATGGCCAAATCTCTACTATATATAATATGGCCTGAGGAGGTGTTGGTACGTTTTTTAAAGTTTCGGTTCTACCCCTGCATGTTCGGAGTATTTACAGCCCCTGCCACCGCCAAGTTAAACTAAAGCGTACACCCGTGGAAAATAAATCCCCAATTCCTTCCTGCTCATCCCCGACCCGCTCGCCGCGGCCGCGGCCGCGGGCAACAACCGCTCCCTCCCGGTCCCGCTCGAGGTGACCTTCGACGCGCCGAGAAACAGCGTCTACGCGTCCTCCGCGGGCGAGCGCGTCGCCGGGAACTCCACCGGGGTCGTGGACCTGCGGAACGGCAACGAGGTCGGCTCGTGGGTCGTCTACGACGCCCGCCGCGCCCGCCTCGAGGTGTTCCTCAGCCACGCCAGCCTTCGGGGGCAGCAGCGCTTCCCACATCGAGGGCGACCTGGCAGCGTCCTCAGCATTGTCGTGCTCTGACCAATCTCTTCCGCTCTCCACCACGCCGCCACCTACCCCACGCCGCCTAGGCCTCCGCCGCGCCCGCCCGCTTCTCTGCTCGCCAGCCCGAGCAGCATCTGTAGCGCCGGACCCTCACCAGCACCCATCACCGGCGAAGGTCTGGGTAGGAGAGGAGCGGTGGTCGGTGGAGGCATGAGATTGTCCTGGTCGTCCTTCGGTTGGCGCGCGGTGCAGGCTGGAACTTGCCCTGGCGCGCTGAGGCTCGAGCTTTGGTGGCAATGGGTGAGTCATCGGAGGTGCCAGTGATGTTGGCGCTCCTCGAACTAGAATCGAGCGCTGTTATTGGAGGCTCAAAGCAGAGCAATTCTAGATTCAGGCGCAAGTCAAAACTGCCGTGCGCACACCTCTACCACGCCACAGAGCTCCGAATCCATGAGTTTCTGCTCTGAATCTGGCTGTTTTGTTCAAATGATTCAGTTTTCGTATCCATCCATGTACCTGAGTCTGCGCCATAGTTTTCCTGTGCTTACAGTTCAGGTTACGACCATACTAAAGATTTTTCTTACTTAGCTAGGTGCTCCCTTATTATTCTTTGCTGATTCTCTCTTGAGAAAGAAAATACAAATAAACTTAGGTGAAGAAGGAGAAGGTCAATGAAACTGAGTGTTGGCCTGCGCGGCGCCAGGTGCAAATGAAAGCATCCTTGTAACATAACTGACTCCCAATGAAACTGCAGATTGATCATAGTCTCTGCTGATGTCTGAAACATATATATCATGTTTACAATGGGAACCGATTTCAAATATCCAAACATTGAATGTTGGTTCAGGCAGAAGGACAAATTGGTTTACTATCTGAACAAGGTAAAGTGAGGGGGTTGTAATAGGAAAGGCTTGGAGCAAGAAGATTTGGCCGCTCGCCGCCCGCTTCGCGGAGCTCATGTTCGTCGGCTTCCTGCTCGTCCGACAACAACGGGAGCGACGGCGGCTTCACCATCCACAGCTGGAGTTTCCGGACCAGCGGGCTGCGTGCCGTCGACGCTGTCCAGGTCCTCTCACAACGTCTCCGACAGCGTCCGCAGCGCTCCCCCGTTGGGCGGCCGTAAGGATGGGCGCCGCAGAAGGCTCGCGCTGGGGCTGGGCATTCCTCTGTCCATCGTGTTTCTCGGTGCAGTCATGGTGTTTGCGGTAATGTCTCTGAGGAAGTGGAGGTCTCGTGCTGCGGGGTTCAGCGAGGGTGTCAGAGCGAAAGCAGCGGGCCAGCAGCTAAGGCAGTTCATGTACCAGGATCTCTTCTCGGCGACGAAGGGATTCGATCCTTCTCTGGTGGTTGGCAGTGGTGGTTTCGGTACTGTGTACAAGGCGATCGGTTTTTCCTTCCTCATGTGTTGGTCAATTTTGGGTCGAATTTAGGTTGCCACGACATTTTCTGACAATAGTTGATTTTCCTGAATTGAAGCAAGATATGAAAAGGGTAGACAAATATGGACACAAGGTCTAATAAATATAAACACCGTCTCTCTAGAAGGAATTCTTCACTACGAGGTTGGATGCAAGATTGTTCCACATTAGTGTGCCATGCTCGTCGAGCGCCTAAAGCTCATCAAGGAGAGCATAAAGGTCAACAGCGCCTCGGCGGCGAGTTGTGTTCCCCGTCAACAATACTCCATCATGTCAACAAAAAAACATTTCCACGAATCAATACATTTATCGTCCGCGACAACACATGGGCATTTAGATTTCTCTTTACCCATATATTGTTCCTTTGTTATCTTGCTATTATATGAGATGTCTGCATTTGCAGATGCACCTATTGGTATGACAGTGACCTTACTCTTACGATATTTGGATGAATCCAGAGAGTTCGTGTGAAAAATAAATTATTAAATTGATTCGTCAGCCCGTAGCAACGCACGGGCATTTTGCTAGTTATTAGTAGGTTAGCAAGTGATCAATCATGCATAACGTGCTGCGAGAACGATGCAAATACTTTTGTTACATGGCAATAGAATAGAGCCAACGAGCTCGTAGACCTATGCGAGGAGGATCCGTAAACAAACAATCTACTGAAATCTCATATAATCTTGACCTTTTTTGTTACTTACGACTAAGCTAAACATACATGACTATTAGGATATTTTTTAGACCAGTATACCGTAGAACACTATAGTATGTTTACGAATAACAAATAAACAAACACGCCTATATATACATTGTAGATCATCTAAACGGCATACATTTTTGTAGTTCAATGCACTTTTATCGTGTTTTTATTTTTGCTTCAATTGAAGGGACATGATTCAATAAAATATCCCAAACTAAATTTTGAAATAACAAGATATTCGATATGAGAAGCTAATTCGACATCAACTTATTAATGATAAGCGGCTGGATTTTGTAGTTGTGGACCTTCCTATTACGAACACGATGCAAGTTTAATGTTCTGATCCACATTCAAAAAACAATTATGATTGTATGTTAAATATTGTATTATTGAAAAATCTAGGTAAATTTTAATAATACATGGATATATTAAAAGTAAAAATATTTAGTATAAACTCATAATTCGTGGTCGACCTCGATTGTGTCATACAACATCGAGATGGCTCTGGCTGGATTCGTCAGTCACCCCGTCGAGACTCCCCGACCCACCTCATACGTGCCCCCCTCCGCATCGTACTCTACTTCGTCCTCGTCATCATCCTCCGACGACGACCCGTATTAGCTTGTTCCGCTAAATCCGAAACAATGTGCATGTGTTGCCTTGTAAGCGTGTCTTCTAAAGCGGGACCATGGCGTACCAGGAGGACATCTAAGAATAGAACTTAAACCTCTCCTTTATTTCTCTGAATAATCCGAAACCTTGTGCTGCCGTCTCTCCTTCAACCTCCGATTCCCTTCCAAATCCCCTTTCAGAACTGTGATATTGCAAATTTTAATAGTATTACTCAAACAATTTTGATATTATGTGCATTTATGCTTTGCATCTTGAGAAATATTTGTAGCTTGATGATTTTCTATATTTTTATGGAAGTTATGCATGCAAGCAATTTTGTTATATCCCTTGAAGGTTCATTTTTATATCACTCATTTATAGTGATGCTCAAGTGAAGTATCCAAGATATGCTGGGTGTCTACTTCCCACTTGTTTTATTCTTCATATCTCTTTTATTTGATTAAAACATCTGCAATGTATCTATCAACGTTCATGTGTTGTGTGCATAACTCCGGGTGCATTCAGAGGAGAGGTGAAGTGTTGTGTGGAGAGGAGAGGCGCGTGGGGGCACCGTTTTAAAGTCGGCGGGGAGCGAAGGAGGTTGGCGCTGCATTAACGTCGCCACCGGCTCGACTGCCACATGCATTGACGCCGACAACGCGTGCGAGCCACCGCCTGGGCTACCAGTGTTGCACTCGACGTGTCACCTCGTTTGCGCCTGCCTAGGGAGCCGCTGCGTCATTAAAACAAGCGTACCGGCCACAATAAATCCGCTTGCGCCGTTGTGTCGCTCAAACGTCGGCCCCGCGCGTCAGGATCCGATGTGGCGCGCGTAGCCGCGGTTGCCGGCACGCCCGCTTGGCTACCTAGAAACATGGCAGGGTTGCGGGACGTTCTATTGGTGCATGCCGGCAACTTTTGGGCTGTTGGGCTCGCCGCTGGGGCTGTTTTTGTGTCGGTGCGCCCAATAGGCCTATTGGGAGCGCTATTGAGCGCGCTTGTGGAGATGCTCTTGTTCCTAACCGTCTGAATAGTGCTACGAACAAAATCCAACACATGTTTGTGCAGGTGGATGTTGGTGTAAGATCCTCTTGGTTATTTTTATTTTATTTTGAGAGAAGCTCCTCTTGGTGCTGTTGTAGGAAACATAAAAAATGGAGCACAAATGCATTGTCAAAGGCGTCTGAGTGATGTCTACTGAAGAATGCATGTGGCTTGTCAAAATAACTTCCTTTACACAAAGGAATTTTTCTATTTGAAATTGCATTGTAATATCATGTTTAGTCATTTTATAAATCTTTTACTTCTATCCATCTGGAATTCTCGATTCCAAAAATTTATTTTATTATAATATCAAATTTCATTTGTTTTGGAACAGTGTGCTTATTTAGTTTGCTACTGTGTTAGTAGTGCTAGGAGCAAAATATTATGGCGTGATGATGTGTGTGAAGATATAAGATATTGTTTATTCCTCACCACCAGGTTTAGCAATCGTGACCGGTGACTGGTGTCGATATATGTTGTTTCCCTGCTTGCGTCTCTAAGAGCATCTCCAACCACGGTCCCCAAACCCTCCCTAAACGTCCGGGCGGACAGCCCGGACGTGGTTTGGGCTGAAAACGGCAACCCAACCGAGGCCCCCATAGATTCCACAAACGTCCGGGCGGTCCGGCTACCCCCAAAGCCAGCCCATATGTGGGGAGAGTTTGGGGCGGCCCGGACGCGCCCGGACGTGTCCGCCACATCGGCTCTGGCAAGGCGGCTCCACCAAATTTGAAACCAAATTTGGGCGCCGGCGACTTTCATTTATCCCCTCCTCCGCCTCCACTCCCGCCGGTTTAATTTCATTCCTCCCGCCTCGTCCACCTTTGCAAATCCGGATGGAGACGGAAAGAGCCATGGATTTCGCGGAGAAGGGCGCATCCTCAGAGTCCGTTGAGCAGAGGCCGGACTCGGCGCTGAAGCCGGAGACCGTGGCGCGGAGGACGCGGCGCCGCAAGCAACGCGAGCAAGCGAACAAGGAGAAGGCGGCGGTGGCGGCGGAGGCCGAGAGGATTGCAAACGTGTAGACGCAGGAGGAGGAGCCGTGCCCATGGGTATGAGCACGCCCGCACCCATGGCGAGGCGCCCTACGCTGACACCGCCTGAGCCTCCCGGCGTGGCGGCAAGAAGGTCGACGTCCTCGACCACGAACCGGGAGGAGCCGTGCCTCCTCGCGGATGAGTACCCGTCGCAGGTGCCGCCGACACAGGACGAGGAGGTGGTGGAGGACTCTCTGCCGCTCCAGCGGACGCGTGCTTCTTCCGGCCTCACCGACAGCGACCACGCCCACAACCTGTTTGACGGAAGTCAAGTGAACTTTGGGGTATGAATTTCTATCCGCATTGCATAGTTCCGAGTCCATTTTAGGTCCGTCGTGTAATTGTTAGTATGCTTAGGATGAAACTATGATGGAATTGATCCGAAATGGGGTCAATCCGCCATCACAGGAGCCGTCGGCATCCACACTTCCCCCCTTTTACACTTTGGGTGAGGACGAGCCGGCGGACGCTGGAACGACAAAGAAGGTGAAGGCGAAGAAGGTGTACACGCCAAGAGGCCAATTGTACACAACTTTCGAGGATGTTTTGCTTTGCCGAGCTTGGTTAGCCACAAGCATGGATGCTATATGTGGAACCGAGCAAAAGGGCACCCGGTTGTGGGCGAAGATACATGCCCACTTCCATCATCAAAAGTGCTATGTGCAACCCCACCCAATTGTGTCCGATCGCAACGCCGACTCTCTCCAACATAGGTGGGCTTCGATCCAAGAAAGCGTGAACAAGTATTGTGGTTTCCATGCACAAGTGGTGAATAGGAATCAAAGTGGTGTCAACGTGACTTCCCATGTAAGCAATTGATTCAACTTGTTTCATTGAAAAATCTTGATTTTATCACATTTCATTGGTGTAATTGCTTCTACTTGTTTGCTTCGTAGAGTGGTTTGGCCTCCACTTTGTACCATCAAACGGAGGGCAAACCCTTCACCATGGCACATTGTTGGCGAGAGTTGACCGGGAAGCCCAAGTGGGTCTCCCAATATGATGATCACAAGAATCCGGCTAAAAAATGGAAGACCAATGATGGATCAAGCTCTTCTCTCCCAACTGGACTTGATGAAGAAGATGGGCCATCCGAAGCCGGAAGCGGCCGAAAGAGGATGATGATGGGGAGGAGGTGGGAGAAGGATCGGGTGGCTCATGAAGGCGCCGCCACAAAGATGTCCGCCACATGGACGGGCATCTTCTCAAACAAGGATGAAACCATGAAGAAGTTGGAGAAAGATAGAGAGGAGAAGAAGGCCGAGAGGTATGACGCCTTCTTGGCTTTGCAAAGGGAAAGAATGGAGTTTGATCGCCTCCGGCTCAAGGAGAGGATGGACATTGAGAGGGCGAGGTTGGAATTGGTGAAGGAGGAGGCTTGGATGAAGGTCCAATTGGAGCAAAAGAAGATGTCGGATGCCTTCGCGGTCGAGCAAGAGAAAGCCAATCTTGCAAGAATCACGGAGGAACAATGGATCATGTTCCAAGACGCTAGCCTCTTGGATGAGCCTAGCGCAAAGTGGGTCCTCATGATGAAGAAGAGGATCTCCGACCGTGACCTCGGCCTAGATGGCTCCGGTGGAACCGCCCCTTGAGAAGAAGTCACTTCTCATTCTTGTATCGGACAACTTGTTAAACTTTGTTAATTTCATTTGAATTTGGACCACTATGTTTTGTAATTTGGATCCGGTATGTATCGGATCGACGTTGCATGGCTTGCATGAGTTTGGGGAGAAGATTTTGGGGTATGTGGTTGTAGGAGCCGAACTTTGGGGGTCGTCCGGTCACTGTCCGCGGACACGTCCGGATGTGTCCGCGGACAGTTTGGGGGCCGGATATGGGGGCTCCGACTGGAGATGCTCTAAGAGGACATGTCCTTAAATGGTTGGGATTCTTGAGAGGGGAAGGGGAGTGACTATTGGAACGCGGCACATGTATATAGGAGAAAGAACGAGAAAAAAAGTGTTATTGAGCGAGCGTATAGACGTGAGAAACTGCAGTAGGCCTGAATCCTGAAGGAGGGGTTGGCCTGTATCTGAGCAAGTAGAGCATATGCTGTCAATGACCTGGAGCCGAGAAGATATCTGTGGCCACCAACAAAGAAGCACAAATCAATACACTCACACTAAGAACCTATATATTGCCTTTTCTTTTACTACTTGCACTTGCATTCAACATACAGACAAGTTCTTAAGTTCAGAATACCACGGTTGAAACATTACTTCTGAAAATTATCTGCGCTGAGGACAAGACCCTGTTGTCCCTGAGTTGCTTGGCTATTGTTTCTTGCTCATCTTCGCCTCTTGGAAACATGCCTCCTACTCGAGGAGCTGGTGCGGCCATTTCATCACAATCCTTGCATTGCTTATCTTCTTTCAGAAGAACCATCTTCAAGTTTGGCGCGTGATTCATCACCGCCCGTACAAATGAAATATGATGCCCCACCAGGGGACTAAAGTCAACAATGTGGAGCTCTCTTAGTTGCCACTTACTACAGCTTGTGAACCCAGGCATCTTCCATGAAGGTTGCACTCTTTGAGCGCCAACATTTAACCAATATGGTTTCATACACGGATGTTCAAATATCTGTATTCAAGAACCAAGACCTAATTATATAAGAGATCCTATCCCAATTCTACCATGAGATGCCAGATTGTTTATATCTGTTCAAATAACAACCGAGAAAGGAATGAGTAAAAGTACCTGAATATCAAATATCTCAACACTTGGAGCAGCTTCAAGGAGATTTAGTGTCCATAACAGGTCAAATTCAACATATACGCCACAAATAGACAGCTTCCTTAGTTTGTTGAATGCAGAGCGGAGTTGCTCTCTTTCTGGCTGAATCCAAAGCTAATGGGAAAAAATGTAGCATTTTGTTAATTTAGTCATTTCCAAATAAATGAAGTTACTCATTTGCTATTATTAATGAATGCCATCTGGCAATAATAAATATAAGCAAATATTTTGATCAAGACATGAAACAGAAAAAATAATCCTGTGCAACTTAGAAATCCCTAGTTATGGAATTAAAAGCACATCCCACAATATGTATTGAAATATGAAATTACCTTTTCTCCTTGGAAGTTTAAAGTGAGAGTGTGTATGTCCGTGGCACCATTTAGAAGCTGGCTTAAACTGAACTCCGGTTGTTCAAGTTTTGCATCAGACTGGAGGCATAATTCCTTAAGAGATGGGACAGAACCGAAACGCAGGGAGGGTCATAATGCACCCAGATATCCCAACGGAGCTTCTCTAGTTTAGGAAGGCAGAGCACCTCAAGCCTCTTGAAGCAGGAATAGTAGATTTCAAGAACTCTGAGACTCGAATTTGGCGCATTTATCTGCCACACGGAAGAGTCCCCACCAATCCACCATCACAGTGATCCAGACTAATGTGCTGCAGCTGCTTACAGCAGTCAAATAGGATGTGATGTATATCCCCCCAGCAAAGTGCAGGTTATAAAGCTGGAGCCTCGTGAGGCAAGGAAGCATGTTAGAGCAAGTCCAGCAATTCCCCTATATCTTCTCCCCTATATGTCTATGTAGGGGACTTCCCTAAAAAGATTTCTCCCCTATATTTTTGTCATCTCCAGCAGTTCCCCTATATCATCTCCCCTATATCATATTCAACTATATTTATACAATATTTCGTAACTAACTTCGTAACGGTTATTTTTGTAACCGCCATAATTCGAACGACAGCAATTTGACACCTCACTGAAATTTATTCAACACAAGCAAGGCACAATGTGACAGCAATTTGAGTACCAACAGCAAGAAACAATCAGTAGCAACAGCTATCCACGATCAGTACCAAGGCAAGCAGCTACAAATCTCACTGTATTTCTCTCAATCTCTCTGTCCCTTCCTCGCTCTCAAATAGACAGCAATTTCCCACCCTTTTTTTTGAGAACTACAGCAATTTCCCACCTAGGCCGGATAGAATATACGTGCATCTAATCTCTGGCCCAGCCCAAGTGAACCATGGATGCATCGTACGTACTGGGTTTCCAGTACTTTCCAGTACGCCCGCACGCGTCTCTTCCTCTCGATCCCCTTCTAGCTCTCGCGATGCGCCGCCGCCACGCACGGTTCCGGCCGTCGCCGACCGGCTCCAGCGCCGCCGCCGGCTGATGCCGCTCCGGAGCCCTCCTGCCTACCGATTCCACGCCGCCGCCGCGCTCTGCCGCGCTCGTGCGAGCCCCAGCGCACCCTAGTCGCTCCGGCCTCTGCCCGGCGATTCGCCGCTGCCGCTGCCGCCACGCCCTGCTCCGACCAGCTCCGGTCTCTGACGCCGCCACCTTCTGGCGCTGCTCCGCCAAGGTCTCCACCTCCGGTTCCTCGCGCCGCCGAGAGGAGGGTGCCCGTGAAGATGGCGGCGGAGATGGACGCCATGAGGAGCGCGTGTCCCCTCCTCTCCTCTCCCGGCCGTGGTGGCGGGAGGAAGAATCCGGGAGCGAGCGGTTGCTCCCGTCGACGAATCGGGGACGCCTACACCTCCCCGATGTGTAGGGAGATCAAGGGTGTGGGTCGGGGACGCCGATTCTCGCGGGACTCGATAGGGGAACTGCTGGAGGGGTCCTTTTTCTTCTCTCTCCCCTAAGTTTGCTATCGGGGATGCTTTCGGGGCACTGCTGGACTTGCTCTAGGATAGGTACTGAAAAATCCGTCCAGGTTCCGAGCTTTCTGCAGCATATCTACTTCTCCACAGGTATTGGGAGCCTTGTCGTCCGCAATGATGAGGTCCAATTCGTTTACCATGCCGTTGTCAATGGCGTCGCGGACCAACGTCCCAATGTCGTGCGAGTAGTTGCCGCCCAGGTACATCTCAAGGGACATCCTTGCGACGGTGTCGCGGTGTTTGACGCGCAAGAAACTCCTAGCAGCTCTTGCCAGGGATGCCATTGATTGATCTATGTCTTGCGCTGGTATTCGAGAGTAAAGAAAATCTATCTTGTGTGAGACATCGGTAGGGTAATCTGGGCGTGGGGTGGGCAGGAAATCCCTGACGTGGAGGTTGAGCTCGGGGAGCAACAATGGCAGGTTCCTCCACCGCGTCGACAATGTGCAGGTCCTTGCGGCCGTTGCAAGGTCCACTCTCCCCAAGATTGAGAGCAAAAGGTCATCGCTCAGTGCGCCGAGCCTGTCTTCCTTGCGTGCCTTCTGCAACAAGACGAGGCCACACATACATCTAAGAATAAATACAGTGAACGAGAACACTGCATTACCATAAGAAAAGGGGAGAAGTTCAGCAAGAGCTTACGCGGCGGCGGCGGAAGACATTATTGGACTCCATGTGCATATATGGTTAACACCCAAGAGCATCTCCATTCGTTCGCCCCCAGGCCGATTTCCGGCGCTAACTTAGGCTGCCTGGGGGCATCGGCGCTATTTGACATCATAGGGGGTGACGATTCTCAGTCGTGATGCCCAAGAGGCGAACCCAACATTTAAAAATAAAAAAAATATTGGGTGAAACTTAGCTAATTTAGACAAATTTCATTCATATATAGGTGAACTACGTACAGTTCTGGCCGATTACATAGTAGACTTAAAAAGGAAAATATTTAAACTATAGACGGCGCTCTACATGCTGAACTGGCTGTAAAACACTGTATAGTCGCCGCCGTCGTCGGAGTCGCTCGGCAGCATGCCCGGGGCACGGCTGGGGCCTGCTTCGTCGTCGTCGCCGTGCCACCGGCTCGGCCCGGGCGGCGCTGGCTCGTCGTCTTCCTCGTTGTCGTCGAGGACGATGACCCCAGAGCGCGCCGCCTGCTCGAAGCGCGCCTGACGGCGAGCCACGCGTGCCAACAGCTGACGCTGGTGCTCGGTCTCCTCCTGCTCGTGCATGCGCCTGGACCAGGCGCACGTGAAGTCCGCGTCGGCAGCCAGGATGTCGTTCATCGACATTTGCTCGGCGAGCTTCTGCCCAGGAAACTCCCGGCGTCGTCGGGCGCCTCCGAGTTAGGCGCCGACCACGCTGGCTCGGTCTTGGGCTCCTTCAGCGGCGGCCCGCCAGTGCCGGGCTCCTGCTTTGGCTTGACGAGGCGCAGGCGGCCCTATGGTGGCGACGGAACGCGGCGGCCATCGTTGAGGACGATGCCGCCACTAAGCCTCCTGCGCGGCGTGTCCTACGGCTCGGACTTGACCCGAGCGAAGGCCGGCGTGGTGTACCCAGAGCGCGGCGTGGAGGAGCAGCGCGGGCTAGACGAGGAAGAGGAGGAAGAGCTGCCGCCCATCCTCCTGGGCATCCACGACGAGCCGGGGCACTGGGAGAGGGTCGGAGCGGGCGGCGGCATCGTCAGGCGTGGCTGGTTGCCGCCGTCGATGTGCTCCAGGACGTAGGTGAGGGTATGCTCTGGCGTGCCCCACCATAGCCTCCGGCATCCTCCGTTGTTCCGGCCAGAGATGACACCGTTGCGGCCGGTATCCGCCAGCTCCCTCCGCTGGCGCTCGGTGAAGTATTCCGTCCAGAAGGCGTGGTTGGCGGGGTCCTAGCGTGGATCCTCCTGCTGCTCGTTGGTGAGGCCGGCGAGAACCAGCTGGATCTCGCTGACGCCGTCCGCACCTTTCGGTGGCGGAGGCACCGGAACGCCGCCCGTGCTCAGCCGCTAGGCACCGGGGACGCGCATGTAGGGTGACGCAGGGTAGCCCGGCTCACACAGCATCCGCGCCTCCTAGTCGTGGAGGAAGTGGCGGCCGAAGCGCTCTGCCATGGATGTCAGCGTGGGTGGGCGAGAGAGAAGGTGTGATCTGTCACGGCGAGAAGGGCGTTTTTATAGCGACGGGGATGGCCACACGACGTGGCGCGCCATCACTGCGCCGCGTGCCAGCCGATTGGACTCTTCCGGCAGGCCTTTGACCGGCGCGGGAGCCGAGGAGATGAAGACGACCGTTTTTTCCATTTCTTCCTCGCCCTTTTTTGCCTAGAGGCTGACAGGCCGGTCCCACCCAGTTTCGCGCGTTTTTCCTCTCCGCCGGCGCCACCAGCTGCCCCCAACAGCCTGGGTGCGACGGTGCTAAAAACGGCCCAAAACGGTGCTATTCGGGCTCTTGGGTTGCGACTGGAGATTTTCTTCGCACCGGCGCTAAAAAAAGGCCATTTTGGGCTCTTGGGGGCGGGGGATGGGGAACGGCAGGAGATGCTCTAACACCAGTAAACTCGGAACCACGAGTGCCTTTGAGCCCAACAATAGACCGTCTTTATTCAAAAGGAGGTGGAGGAGGAACGCGGCTTTTCTAATGGCCCCACGCCTTACCGTTGTCTAATCAGCCATCCATTCATGCGTGGTGATTCGGTATATGTACCAGTGTAATTTTCCTTTTATTTTCGTATAAAATTAGCCAAATCTGTAACTGTGTATCTCGTTCCTATTCAATAGCACCCACTTTTCCACCCACCCATCCTTTTTAGATTCATTCTCGATATTGTATCGCTCATATATTTTGAACCGAGTGTTCGATTTATGATATTTTTTGATATTTGAGTTCCTGTTGATGTGATCTTCAAAACAAGATCAATATTTGACACATTTTGAAAGGAGAGCCAGCCGGGGTTACTCTGTGGGCATACCTGCCGGTAGTACCGAAGGAGGAGCCCCCGACGGCGAAGAAGCCGTCTGACGACGAGGACCACCGCGGGAGGAGCTACTGATCGAGCAAGAGTTACAGTTAGCCGCATGTAGCCACGTTGTCCGGGGTGCGCACTGGGTGGAGCTGTTGCTTGTCATGACTATCTACGTAGGCGTCTCCGGTGGTGGTGCCGTCGAGGGTGCCACTACCGGCGGAAGCTGCCGCATGCCCCACCATTGCTGGGCTACTTTGCTGCTGAGATGCCTGAGAGGCGGGGAGACGTCGCCATAGCATTCGACCACGCACGCTCCGAGGATGGTTTTCCTAGTGGTTGATATTCTTGATACATCGTATAGTTTTCGGTTGGACGGCCCAAAATTAGTCACGACTTTTCAGTATTAGTCTTCATGCATTGATAGCATTTAGATTATGTCATTTAATAATTATGCAAAGCAATCAGGTAAATAGTGCAAAACTATGCTACCGTTATATATTCTACATTCGTGTTTGCATATGTTATAAAAACATGATCAGTCCTGCATTATGATCAATTTATCATTTGCTTTATATTAGTGTTGTACAACATGTAAATTGGCGAATAGTCGGGGGATCGTGCGCCAAGGGGAACCCGTAAATCTAGTAGACATAAATTGGTTAGTTGAGGATCAACGCGCTGCCTTTCCTTCCTCATGTCATCTCTGGCAAGGTAGTACTTGTCAAAGACGACAAAAGCAGTCGGAGGAGGGGCTATCGTTGGAGGTGGAGGGGAGACCGGTGAGGCATTTTTTTTATAAAGGGATTTTATTACTTAAGAGTATTAAGCATTACACCCGGCCTCTACATAACTAGCTCCAACAAGTTCCAATGTTCCGAAGTATGTGAAAAAATAAAAAAGGCAAATTACATATCATGATGAGAAAATGTAAAGACGCTTATGGTGGTGGATGGTTGATACGTCTCAAACGTATCTATAATTTTTGATGTTCCATGCTGTTATTATACCAATTGCTACATGTTTTATTTACACTTCATAGCATTTTTATACATTTTCTGGGACTAACCTATTAACAAGATGCCGAAGTGCCAGTTCCTGTTTTCTGCTGTTTTTCTCTTTCAGAAAAGCTAGTCGCAAAATATTCTCGGAATTGGACGAAAATCAACGGGCGTACATATTTCACCGACATGATCACGGAGTCCAAAGGGGAGACGGAGAAGAGCCAGGAGGTGGCCACGCCACCCTAGGGCGCGGCCCACATGTCAGGCGCGCCCACCCCTGGCGTGGCCGCCTCGAGAACCTTCCAACGCCGCCCTTTCGCCTATATATTCCCGATGTCCCGAAAACCCTAAAAACACTGATCATATTCCACGAAAAGTTCCGCTATCGCCGTCGTCGTCAACCCTAGATCGGGAGGGTTCTGAAGCTCTTTCCGGGACCCTGCCGGAGGGGAGATCATCACCGGAGGGCTCTACATCCCCATGTGTGCCTCCGGAGTGATGCGTGAGTACTTCATCCTTGAACTACGGGTCCATAGCAGTAGCTAGATGGTTGTCTCTCCACCTTGTACCTCCATGTTTAGATCTTGTGAGCTGCCTAACATGATCAAGATCATCTTATTGTAATGCTACATGTTGTGTTTGCTAGGATCTGATGAATATTGATACTATGAGCAAGTTGTTTATCAATCTATCTATTTATGTTGTTTATGATCTTGCATGCTCTCCGTTGTTAGTAGATGTTTTGGCCAAGTAGATGCTTGTAACTCCAAGAGGGAGTATTTATGCTAGATAGTGGGTTCATGCCTCCAGTAATCTGGGCTCGAGATGACAGAAACAACTAAGTTTGTGGATGTGTTGTTGCCACTAGGGATAAAACAATGATGCATTGTCTACGTGTCATTTGCATTGTTTACATTACACACTTTACTTCATGCAATAATCTGTTGTTTGCAACTTAATACTGGAAGGGATGCGGATGCTGCCCTGAAGGTGGATTATTTAGGCATAGATGCGTTGGATAGCAAGTCTATGTACTTTGTTGTAATGCCCAATTAAATCTCATAGTGAACATCTTGTCATATATTGCATTGTCATGCACTCTCTATTTGTCAATTGCCCAGCTGTAATTTGTTTACCCAACATGTTAGTTATCTTTTATGGAGAGACACCACTAGGGAACTATGGACCCCGGTCCATTTCCTCATACTGATAAAACCACCAGCTGCAATCATTTGTTCTCTGTTACTTTATGCACTCATTATTGTTTTTCACACAATACGTTTAATCTTTTGTTTTCAGCAAGCCGGAGAGATTGACAACCTCTCTGTTTCGTTGGGGCAAAGTAGTTTGTTTGTGTTGTGTGCAGGTTCCACGTTGGTGATCGAGTTAACGGCGCCACCAACAACCTTCTGAAGAACCTCCGTGTCCTCCTGATTCGATAAACCTTGGTCATATTTCAAGGGAAAACTGCTGTTGCACTACATCATACCTTCCTCTTGGGGTCTCGCAACGAACGTGTGTTGGCACGGTCAACAAGCAAATCTTCTGGTGCTGTTGCTGGGAATTAATAAAACACTCTACCATTAACACGCCATCAATGGTCGATCTGGAGATTATGTGGCCATCCATGCTGGGAGAATAACTCCCGTGCCGCAGCCTCCAAATGCGACGATACCTCCAAAAACAGCTCCCAGTGCTCCACATGCTGCAGGGCCGACCAAGATTGGAGCGTAGCTGTGCATCAGTAGATAACCTGCATAACATATAAGAATTTTTATCATTGAAAACCTTGTCATTTCTACATAGCCATAGCGACCAAATAATGGCAATTGCTCCCACCCTAATAAGTAGTTTAAACCTAGAATCAACCCCGTTTAGCCAATTGCCAAAAATATTTGCAACGCTATGCAGGGATATAAGGTAGAACCTATCTGGATGGCTGACCATATAGACCTAGAAAACTCGCACCGGTGAGGCATTTGACAACACGAGTATGCTCCTTAGCGACCTCACTCGGACATCACGATGCCCTCCATCAATGCTTTGGCATTCTTGCGGGCTTGCGGCACTGGTGATGGGTGTCCATCTCTATGGAGGTCATGAACTTACGCATGACCCCGCTCGAGATTTGGTCGGCCACTTCCCGGCTAGATGAGGCCGCTGACTCCTCATGGGCCTCCGGATAAGCCCGTGCCTAAGACTCTAGCGTCTATATCAAAGTACATGGCACTAGCTAGCATCCAGCTGGGCGGAGCTTTTACCGGCGGGGCCCATGTGGACCAATGCTTTGGCCCTGCAGCGTAGCGCGAGGCATGGAACGACGCGCAATGGCCGGCGGGAGCTCGGTTCGCATATGTCATCCAGCAAGTAGCGGAGGGGCTGCTAGCTCCTCGTCGTCGTACATGGAGGAAATATGGGGTGGAGCACGAACCCTTCGTCGCCTCCGTACCCTGCCCCGCCGGCGAAACCATGACCTCAATCTCATCCTAGTTGATTTCGTTCGGATCCGGAGCCGGACAGTTCATGGAGTTGGGTGGAGTGAAGAGGGTGAGTAGTGGAGGAGACTGGTGTGGAGTGTGGGAGTGCAAAGGACGAGAATGCTAGGGTTTGGTCCACGGTGGGACAGCGGAGGGTACATATGTAGGGGCATCCCATGTTATTCTGGCCGGTCAGACGTGCCGGACGTTTTCGGGCGTGTGTCCGTACCGCTCCACATATGGGCTAAATTTTCGGGTGTATCAGACATGCCACACATTTGATATATGGATTTCAGGGTCCAGTTGGGTTTAATATTCTTGTCCGGTCACTATCCAACCTGCCTACCCACACAAATGAGCATAAATAGGGGGGCCCGATTGAAGATGCTCTTACTCAGCTAATCGATATGAACTAATAGCTAGCAAGTGAGAGTAACGTTAACCTATACATGACCAAGTCAGAGCATCTCCACTCGCGGCGCCCAAATGGGCGCCCAAAGGCCGTCCGGACAGGCCCTTTGGGCGCCGTCCGGACTACCTTGCCCATTTGGGCGCCCTCGCTCCCCACTCGCGACGCCCAAATCTTATTCAAATATGAAATTTTGATACGAAAATGCATATATCTCATTGAAATTTCATTCAAACTAACATAATTCATTCAAATTTAAATCTAGACCTAGACTAGTCTAGTAAGTAGGGTGGCACGCCGGGCACCGGCAGTTGGGGCAGGCGCCGGCCCTTGCGGCGGCGAGCATAGGACCCCGGCGGCAGCTCGAGCAGAGGCAGTAGAGGTAGCCGGTGGTGCAGGTGGTGGCGGCGGAGCTGGAGGTGGTGGCGGCGGAGGCGGTGGCGGCGGCAGAGGCTATGTCGGCCTCGATGGCGAGCTGCATGTGGCCGGGATCCCACTCCGGCGTCGGCGGCCAGTCCTCCAAGCCGTCATCATCACCGTCAACCTCCTCCGCCTCTTGTTGAGGTTGCGGCGGAGGAGGTTGCACGCGGCCTCTTTCCGATCTTGCGCGGCGAGCCTGCTCCACCGCCTCGTAGCGAACCCTCTCCCGTTCCATGCCCGCTGCGAAGTCCTCGTCGGTGGTGTTGGTGAGGCCGTCGTCGTCGGTGTCGCCGTTGTCGTCGGAGTCTTCGAGCCAGTCCGCAGACGGCTTGGGGGCGAAGAAGGAGTGGAGGCGGTAGGCGTGCTCGAGCTCGACCTGCTTGTCCCAGTACGCCGAGTTTGGCTCGAACCTGGGGTCGTCGTGCAGCTCCGGCGCCATCGTCCCCATGCACGAGGCGACGTAGTCGAGCCGCGCCTGGCCGGCCAGCATGGGTGCAACGGGGATGTGCACTGGGTTCGTGGCCCATCCCTCGGGGAGGACGCAGTTCGCCAGCACCGGCGTGTTAGTGCGGACGAGCTCGCGCGCCTCGGCTTCCGTGAGCTGGTTCGCCGGTGGCGGAAGAGGCGGTGGAGGAGGTGGTGGAGCGTTGACGGCCGACGAGCCTGCCTCCTGCGATGGCCAGCCACGGCGAGCCATGGCGCTCTGCCAAACCTGGTTGTCACGGCGGCGACGACGGGCCTCACTCTGCGCTCGTCTCTCTTCCTCCGTGGCGCGCCGGGGAGAGGCCATGGCTAGGTGTGGGATGGAGATGGCCGTGTGAGATGGTGGAGACGGCGAGGAACCCGCTCTATATAGCGGCCGGGGAGGAACGGATGAGGTCGCCTTAACTCCGGCCGTCCAACGGCTCGCCTGCCACACCATTAACGGCTCGCCTGCATTGACGCCGCCGTGGCGCAGACGCTTACTCGCCGCAGAGCGAAGCGACGCGTCGCTGCGCCCGGCTGGGAAACCGAGACGCCGCCCGACATTAATGCAGCCTCTTGTCTCACTGCCAGGCGTGGCCCGCGCGTCGGGAGCCGACGTGGCGTCGCGTTTCCTTCCGTCCGGGGCCGCCCCAAGCCTCCCCAAGTTGAGGGCGTGGGCTGGGCGTGCCGGACACAAAACTGGGCCGCGCCGGACCGATTTCGCGTTTGGGCGCCGCGAGTGGGCACAATTTTGTGTCCGACACGCCCCAAAAGCGTTTGGGCGCCCCGAGTGGAGATGCTCTCAGGAAGCACAACATGGACAGCATATTATGTTAACAATTCTGACATTATTTACAGGGTCTCACCTTGGCTGCCGTGTAACTCAACAATATTTTTGTCAGGCATGAACTGGAAGAGATCACGGATGGGTCAGGAAGAGATCGTACCGATTATTATTAGACTGCAAGTGGTCTAGGGTCGTCAGCTCACAGCTATTGGCGAGTAGAAGCAGATGCCCTGTCACATAAGCTCCACCAGTTCAAGTGGACGCGTGTAAGTACGTGCAATTAATACATGATTAGCCATGCATCTTATTTAATCCGGCCAGTTGCTTAACATAACCAGCAACTCAACAACTGGGTCATAAGACTGCATCAGCCGAAGACGAGGCTGCTCATTACCCTTTAGCTCATCAACCGCGCGAGTTGACAAAGCACCATCATTCTCAGCACAGACTTTCTCCAAGTTTGTGCTTTCGCCATTAGCTCTTGCTCCCTTGGTCTTCCTGTCCGCTGCCTACTTGATCATTACAGGTCTGGGTTTACTAACAAATCAGCTTCAACTTATCTCTGATGTTTTATGGCGTGACGGTCGCTAGTTAGCTAGAAATGGTTCGATTGGAACTTGGTGTTTTTCCAGGTTTCCACCGTATCCGAATTATTTTCTCATGTCCAATATCCTGTGTTGGCGTCGTCTTTTCCTTCGGTAGATCTGATTTCTGTAACCTTGATTGGTATATCGGTAGAAGTCATCGAGAGCAGAACTAAATTGACCTGTATTGCTTATTTTAAATGCAAAATATTGACATATCATTTATCTCAGTCAATAACTTTTTCTCTAACAGGAGAGCGATAGCATGGATCATGAACGTGCAGTCCCAAGGAGTCTGGACATGCCACACATCTGACATATGGGTTAAGGGTCCAGTTGGGTTTAATATTTTGTCCGGTCACTGTCTACCCGCACAACTGAGCATAAATAGGGGTCCCGATTGAAGATGCTCTTACTCAGCTAATCGATGAACTAACAGCTAGCATGTGAGAGTAACGTTAACCTATACATGACCAAGTCAGGAAGCACAACATGGACAGCATATTATGTTAACAATTCTGACAATATTTGCAGGGTTTCACCTCGGCTGCCGTGTAATTCAGCAATAGTTTTGTCAGGCATGAACTGGAAGAGATATTATTAGACTGCAAGTGGTCTAGGGCCGTCAGCTCACAGCTATTGGCGAGTAGAAGCAGATGCCCTTGTCACATAAGCTCCACCAGTTCAAGTGGACGCGTGTAAGTACGTGCAATTAATACTTGATTAGCCATGCATTTTATTTAATCCGGCCGGTTGCTTAACATAACCAGCAACTCAACAACTGGGTCATAAGACTGCATCAGCCGAAGACGAGGCTGCTCATTACCCTTTAGCTCATCAACCGCGCGAGTTGACAAAGCACCATCATTCTCAGCACAGACTTTCTCCAAGTTTGTGCTTTCGCCATTAGCTCTTGCTCCCTTGGTCTTCCTGTCCGCTGCCTACTTGATCATTACAGGTCTGTGTTTACTAACAAATCAGCTTCAACTTATCTCTGATGTTTTATGGCGTGACGGTCGCTAGTTAGCTAGAAATGGTTCGATTGGAACTTGGTGTTTTTCCAGGTTTCCACCGTATCCGAATTATTTTCTCGTGTCCAATATCCTGTGTTGGCATCGTCTTTTCCTTGGTAGATCTGATTTCTGTAAGCTTGATTGGTACTTATATCGGTAGAAGTCATCGAGAGCAGAACTAAATTGACCTGTATTGCTTATTTTAAATGCAAAATATTGACATATCATTTATCTCAGCAATAACTTTTTCTCTAACAGGAGAGCGATAGCATGGATCATGAACGTGCAGTCCCAAGGAGTCTGCCGTTCCACTTATTGGAAGAAATGACCAATAGTTTCTCTGAGGATCGGAAACTTGGCAGCGGTGCTTATGGAAATGTTTACCTGGTATGCAATGGTTCGTGGTAAAAATTTCGCAAGTTAGCCGTAGCAAAAAGGCCATATAATTAGAAAAATATATGTTGCTAGATTTGTGAATTGGCACACAGCGCACCTTATATGCTGAAAAGATCATTACTCATTGCACTCCTTATAATCCTCATAGGGAAAACAAATAGTTCATCTAGCCACTGAGAAGCAATTACATTCCGTGCAGCATATAGCCGCATGCTTACAACGTCAGGTGCATGCCAAGATCACATGACAGCTAGACATAGTGCAGGTTCAGGACCTACAATATTTGTTAACATGGTTGATCTTTAGCTGCTGTCATCTGTCATATGAACACTATATGTTCAGAAGTAAAATATATATGAATGCCCACAGAAATTTCAACTATGTGAGATGTCGAACAGGGAGTGGATAAAGATGGGAAAAAGGTTGCTGTAAAGATGCTTCGTCAAATGCTAGGACTAGATGATGAACAATTTGAACAAGAGTATCGCAACCTTGCAAGTCTCCACCACCATAATATTGTACAGTTGACTGGATATTGTCATGAAACTCGAAGAGAATACGTACCATACAATGGGAAAATGGTTCTTGGTGAATCGACACACAGGGCACTTTGCTTTGAATATATGCATAACAGAAGCCTTAACAATTGTCTTTCTGGTATGTTGAAACTGCAACTTGTATTAATTACTTAATTAGACTATTAAGGTAAATTCTTAACATATACACTTTGATATTGCGTATTTAATTACCTTATTGTTGCTACAGATGAATCTACTGGACATGATTGGTGCACACGATATGCAATAATTAAGGGGATTTGCGAGGGGTTGAAATATCTTCACGAGGAATTGGAACATCCCATTTATCATTTGGATTTGAAACCAGCAAACATATTACTTGATGAGAATATGACACCAAAAATCGCAGACTTTGGGTTGTCAAGGCTCTTTGGGGATGATCAAACACGGATCACAACTAGTTCCATAGGAACATTGTAAGATTTTTATTTAGGTAACGAACCTTGTAGTCTTGCACTAGACACATGAAATCAGTAACATATATATATGATGTGCCATGCAGAGGGTACTTGCCGCCAGAATTCATAGAGAGGAACGTGGTCTCAAATAAATTAGACATATTCAGCTTGGGTGTTGTTATCATAAAGATAATGACAGGACCTACGGGCTACTCCAAAACTGCTGAAATGTCGTCCCAACAATTCATTGAACTTGTGAGAATATTGCTGCCTTCACTCAGACTTGCCGTATACCTTTTGAAAATATAGTTTGTTCTTGCTAATTTATTACCATTAAATTGGTAGGTACATGGAAACTGGAGGAATAGGCTAATTGATTCATCACAGTGTGCAAGGGATTCATATCCAGAACAAATAAAGACATGCATGGAAATAGCCTTAACCTGTGTGGAGGTGGATCGACACAAAAGGCCGACTATAGGGGATATCATCAATAAGTTGAATGAGACAGAGATTATGCCACAACTTACTCAACTGCTAAGAACTGACCATGGGCCGTCGATAGACCAGGTGTGATCGCTAATAACATAATTCTTTTCTTTGTGCTACCATTCATTAAATCTCTTCCATTAATTATTCTTACCTACTGAAATCAAGTTTGAACTTCTTCATGAATTCTTTGTTCATGAGAAATCAATTTTAGGGAGGTACTCGTCCAGAATTCATACGAAGTTTGAAAAAAACCTGGTTTCTCAAGAATATGACCCCATATAAAGTTGAGTAGAACTTGGAGGGGTACAGTACTACAGTTTACTAGTGGGTGCTTTGTATTGTCGATATCCTAACTAAGAAACAGTCACTATTATAAATGAATAGATGTATCATATAGTTGTAGCAACTGCTTTTTCTCTAAAAAAGAAATGAGATTCTAGGTTCTAAAGCAAAACTAAAGGGATGTGGATAAAGGGAGGGATGATAGAAAGAAGGAAGAGGAATTAAGTAAGATATAGAAAGAAGGATGATAGATGTCTCGAATTGCTCTTAAAGTTTTGTTGTTTCAGAGCCGGATGTATTTCATATAATCTTATTATTAATATACTACTCTTTATCAAAGTAGTAGCGATAAGATGCACATCCAATGTGTAATGTGATGGGTATTGTTGATATTTCTCCATTGTATTTTATGGACGTTATTCGTCCATTGCCGTTTATGGACTGCTAACCGTTTGTAGTGGCGTGGCTGGCCAAACCGTGGAGTTTCCCTCTTTGCAGACAGTCTCCTCAGCCGGCTGTCCATATGCTTTTCCATTGTCGATACTCCTCTCAGATTTGGACCGCGACATTCTATTGGCTTGGCTGTCCCCCTGTCTCTTCTTATTTGTGGGCAAATCTCCATGACGTTAGATCTTGCTGCACGAACAATGCCATGCACCCCAGCCTCCCTCGCAAAGCTATCGCCTCCATCACCACCCTTGTCAGGGATATCGACCCTGGGTATCCAAAGACCTGAAAAAACATCAGCCGGCTGGACTGCCAGCCTGCCTTCAAGATCTTTCCAGGTTGCTGGCTCCCCTGGGCAGATCCGGCTGTCCGGCTACTCCAGCAACATCCACCTGTCCGGCTACTCCAGCAACATCCGACTGGCCGGCTAGCTGGCTCCTCCAACCTACAGCGACTTCCGGCGGGCCGGCTACCCGGCACCGACATCGACATCCGCCTGTCCGGCTACTCCAGCAAGATCTGGCTAGATGGCTAGCCGTCTCCGGCATCGACAACCGCCTGTCCGGCTACTCTAACCTACACCGACTTCCGGCTATCCGGCTCCCCCAAGGTCATCAGACACGACAAAGACTAGAAGACAAGACGGCATGGGCACGGTACCTTGCTGTGTCCCCAAAGTCAAGGCTAACATGTGCGTCGTACCCGGCTGCCCATACCGACAAAGACTAGAAGACAAGACGGCATGGGCACGGTACCTTGCTGTGTCCCCCAAGTAGAGGTTGACATCATGAACAGTGCGTCGTACCCGGCTACCCATACCGACAAGACATAAAGCAGTCATCAGGCATAGTACGACCTATCTGGCTGGCACTGTAGATGAGCAATCCTGTCCGGCTGGCACTGTAGATGGCCAGTCAGGTGGGTCCTACTGGCTGTCCGGCTGCCCCGTCAGATTTCTATAACCAGCCCACCAGCCTCTATATAAGGTGGGCTGGGCACCCATATAAGGGAGGAGAGATAGATGGACTCTCTCACACTCATTCCCAACATGAGGACCTTCTTCTACCTCACATCACACATACACCCGAAGCCATCACACAGCTCAAGGAGCGCCATTGTAGTTCTCTTGCTCATATATACGAGTCTGTGCGGGATTATATTTTTATGTAGGTTATTCCGATGGCTACCCACTGGATCCGTATGTGGTCCTTCCTACAGTCAACGGAGAAGCGCGGCGCCATGGATTTTGGGTGCAACCAGCTGGAATTGGTCGCGCGGGATTTATACAACCAGTACAGCTGGCGTTCTGAGCGGAGGATAACATGTTGATGCAGAGTCAATTAGTGTTGTCACTTCTCTTTCGATGGTTGATCCATGTTGCAACTTTGTGCGACCCATGATGTAATCTGCTTGTAATAAGATCTGAAATTTAATAAATTAATAAAAGCCGCATGCATCACTTTGATGCAGAGGCTGGGGCTTCCCCTTTTCTAAAAAAAAATATACGAGTCTGTGCAGGAGTAGGGGTGTTACCTCCACACGAGGGCCCTGAACCTGAGTATGTCTTGGTGTTTCCTTGCTCATACAAGATCCTGCCAGCAGGCACCGTCGTTCGCAGCCTTGAGGTCCCACCCACTTAACTATCCCGAGATGGCACTGCCGTGCACGATACCACGACAGTTGGCGCCCACCGTGGGGCCGATAGCGGGGACCAGAGTCATGTTCCACTCGGGACCAGTCACCACTTCCGGCCAGCGCGTCGCGTCCGGGCTCATCCTCACGCTCGGCACGTTCGACTGCATCACCGACAACGCGGCATGCTTCGCCGACGCTCCTCCGCCTAATAGAGGCTCCATCATGCACTTCGGCGACTACCGCGCCTACGCCGCCCTCATCCCCGACAAACATTTAACCAAGGTACTCACCTGATCGGACTCCCCGTCCTTCGAGCATGGCGCCAGCGCCGAGACCCGCAGCTGGGAGCTGGCACGCGTTTTTTTTTGGCTAGCTCGCTCCGGCTGGCCTACCTGCCGCCTATCCGGCTACTCTAGCCAGCTCGTCATAATCGGCTCCTCCAGTCAACAATGGTCGTCCGCGGTTCCTGCCTGCCGGCTGTCCGGCTCATCCAGCCAGATCCGGCTGTCTAGCCCCTCCAGCCAGCCAGATCCGACCGTCCCGGGGACTCGGCATCGCCCGCCGACTCCGAGCATCATCCGTGCACTTGGAGAAAGACGTACCCTTGTATCGATACTATGACTAAACGTTGGGCAGCCCCAAGCTATTCTCGGGACTGACCTTTTGTATCACCTTCAAAGTTGCCATATCACCTGTGGTCCTTGCCAGCTCCCTCGGCTTAAAAACCCGGGGACTGGTTGGCTACATGCGGCCTACTTTTCCTAATGGCTAGCTTAGTAACGTGCATGGCACCAGTGGCCCACTCTTCGGTTCCGGCTGCAGAGTTCAGCCGGCAAGAGCAAAAGCCCGAGGTCGCTCCCGCGCGAAAAATACTTAAGGAAAAAGCGGCCGCCGGCTCCTCGTCACGCCTAAGTCCGGCTACCACACCACTAGTACTGTGTCACACACTTCCCGGCATCTCTTCGGTTCCGGCTGCAGAGTTCAATCGGCAAGAGACTGCGTCGGACGGTGAGCAGCACAAGAAAGTGTTCGAAGCGGCAAGACAAGGGACAGTCGTCTCTAAAAATGCCAAACAAAGCTAAAAGTTGTCAATTATCCATGTGATTGCCGCTTGGCCTGTTAACCGGCTACTAGACCATAGTATTGTGTCACGCGACGTCCCGGCATCTCTTCGGATCTGGCTGCAGACCGCAACCCGCAGATCAGCTAGCAAGAGCCTGCGCCCGGACGGCAAAGTGCACAAGAAAATGATCAAAGTGATCGGGAACGTGCGAGTTGGCTTCTCGAATTGCCTAAAAACTCCCAAGCCTAGAAAGCAACTTTTTGCATAAGTTCCGATTTGGTATACTAACAATCTGTTCTATCTATGATTGTCACGCGCACTACTCGCCGGCTTACTCGACAAGCCGACCCAAGCGGGCGCATCCGCGCATCTCCACCAAGTACAAAAACAGGTTGGGGAGAGCTCATGAAGGCTTTCCTGGTCGACGATGGCCGCAAAGCCTCCACGCGCTCGGGGACTACTGTCAGGGATATCGATCCTGGGTATCCAAAGACCCGAAAAAACATCGGCCGGATGGACTGCCAGCCTGCCTTCAAGATCTTTACAGCTAGCTGGCTCCCTCGGCCAGATCCGGCTGTCCGGTTACTCTAGCAACATCCGCATGTCCGGCTACTCCAACAAGATCGGGTTGACCGGCTAGCTGGCCCTCCAGCCTACAGCGACTTCCGGCTGGCCGGCTACCCGACTCTGACATCGACATCCGCCTGTCCGGCTACTCCAGCAAGATCCGGCTAGATGGCTAGCCGGCTCATCCAGCCTAAAGGGACTTCCGGCTGGCCGGCTACCTGGCTCCGACATCGACAACCGACTGCCCGGCTACTCTAGCCTACACCGACTTCCGGCTGTCCGGCTCCCCCAAGGTCATCAGACACGACAAAGACTAGAAGACAAGACGGCATGGGCACGGTACCTTGTCGTGTCCCCAAAGTCAAGGCTGACATCATGAACAGTGTGTCGTACCTGGCTGCCCATACCGACAAAGACTAGAAGACAAGACGGCATGGGCACGGTACCTTGTCGTGTCCCCCAAGTAGAGGTTGACATCATGAACAGTGCGCTGTACCCAGCTGCCCATACCGACAAGACATAAAGCAGTCGTCAGGCACAGTACCCCCTGTCCGGCTGGCAGTGTAGATGGCCAGTATGGCCTATCCGACTGGCACTGTAGATGGCTAGTACGGTCTGTCTGGCTGGCACTGTAGATGACCAATCATGTTTGGCTGGCACTGTATATGGCCAGTTGGGTGGGTCCTACCAGTTGTCCGGCTGGCACTGTAGATGGCCAGTTGGGTGGGTCCTACTGGTTGTCCGGCTGCCCTATTAGATTTCTATAACCAGCCCACCATCCTCTATATAAGGTGGGCTGGTCACCCATAGAAGGGAGGAGAGATAGATGGACTCTCTCACACTTATTCCCACCATGAGGACCATCTTCTACCTCGCATCACACATACACCCGAAGCCATCACACAGCTCAAGGAGCGCAATTGTAGTTCTCTTGCTCATATATATGAGTCCGTGCAGGAGTAGGGGTGTTACCTCCACACGAGCGCCCTGAACCTGGGTATGTCTTGGTGTTCCCTTGCTCATATTCGATCCCGCCAGCGGGCACCGTCGTTCGTAGCCTGGAGGTCCCACCCACTTAGCTATCCAGAGATGGCACTGCCATGCACGATACCACGACAACCCTCGTCACGTGGAGGATTTGGAATGAGGGGAATGCATGAGTTTCATCATATTTCTCAAATGCCTTCTCACATTGTTTTAGATATTAAAGAAGATTGGAGGCTCTGGATCATCACGGGTGCCAAGGGCTTGGTGAATTTTATCCTGGGAGAATAATTTCCTTTACTAACTCATGTTTTCATTAGTTTATTTTGTCCCCACTGGAATTTTGTTTTGTCTTAGGCCATGTTATGTCAACCTTGCTTTATCCTCCTTAAATAATGAAATTACAAACCGTTTGCCATGTTTCAGAAAAAATGGACAAAAGAATAAAAAATATGAATCCACATGTCATGGAAATAAAACAGGGTTGGCCGAGGATATTCTTTTTGGGTTAGAGCACAACAGTTGTATGTTCAGGACTTTGGTATATTTTGTTTTTAAAAATGGGAGATTCCGATTGGCACCATTTTTGTTTTGTTTTCAAAATGGACATTTAATCCTTGGCTGTAGATACTAAATGGACTTAGAGCTTACAAATAGTGTAGGTGTTTTAAAGAGGAATATCTAGTACCAGCTATATTGGTGGGATGCAACGTATTAGAAACTTTTTTAGATTTTATTACTAATAAAAATAAAATGATCATATTGTGGATTTATACGGTGGACCTTACTGTTTTTTTTTTCACATGTAGAGGAGCCTGCAGCTGCAGGTCACGACCCCTATGTCTGAGAGTGACTTCCTGGATGTCCAGCCTCACCAACTCCACTTCTCCTTCGAGCCAAACACGTTGATCTGCTGCCCACTACGCCTAACTAACAACACCGACGATTACCATATTGCCTTTAGGTGTATCCCCAATAACCCAAAGAGCTACTACAAGAAATTGTCGAGGCTCCATGGCATTCTGCCGCCAAGGTCCACTCACACTTACGCCGTAACAATGGAAAAGAACAAGCAGCCACCTGCGAACATCAAACTTACGATGATCCTAGAGAGCTGCATAGGACGCAAGGACATTCGAAACAGTGACGTGGATAACTCCTTTTTTAAGCGAGTTAGAAAACAACCTGGTGGTACGGTACATGAGGTAACACTAACGGCCATCTGTGACCTAGCGAGCAACACAATGACTTCGGAGGTTCGTTGCAACTTTACTGTGATGTCCAAATGATTTCTGTTATTTTTCAAGCTTGTTTTGATCATTTGGTTTTGGCCTGGTGATGCATGTCTATTATATATCCGAAGGCCATACGACCAGGAATTAAGGTGATAAACTAGTTTATCTTTGCTTATGTCACATATATCTTTACGTATTGTGGCCAGAGTTTTTACGAACCATGATTGGTACAGGTTGTAGATGCTTCAGAATCATATTTAAGAGAAGTGAGTTCAGTGGACGTGCATCCAGCCGAGCCCTGGTGAGTTGATACTTCTACCGACATTCATCTATTATTCGGTGTGGATAGAAAGCACACATAGTAGTTCTTTTCTACACAATATTTTCTTCCATTCTAAAATTCAGATTTTACATTTGATAAAATAAACAGATACATTCATGTTGACCCACAACGGAAATAATCGGCATACCGACGTAAGATATGAGCCGTTAAAGCGTTAAACCCACAGAAATTGCATAGAGATATTTACATCGTATTTGTGCTACCTCCACATAAAACTTTACATCATGTTTATATTTTCTTAGCTTTCGCCTCGGAAGCACGTAACGAACGATTCATGTACAAATGCTGTAAAACAGTGTGGGTGTAGAATAAACTATTCTTCACCCTCGGTGCTAAATAGCATGACCCTAGGTGACAATTTTTGTCTTCGGAAGTCAAGAAGATGATAAGACAATGTACAAATGCTGTAAAAACATTGTTTACGTGATGTACAAAATGAATTTTGGTTTTACACTATTGTGACTCGTAGCTTACTGTTTTTGTGTCAATTCTGTTGTTGTTAGTTGCCCGTAGCTTATATGTCTACCAAACCCAAATTTTGAATGTAAAATTGTAAGAAAAAACTGGTTGCAAAATAATGTACTATGTTTCTCGGTGTTTTTTCTTATGTGACAATTTTTGAATGTGAGAATTTATATTACTATCACGTGTAGCTACACCTACCTGTGTTTCATACAATCTAGATAGTATATGCAGTATATATACTAATGCGATAGTATATAAACTACTTTTTTAGGTAGTATGTACATTTATTTCACATACTCCCTTTGATGTACAAATAGGAAGATATTTCCAAAGTACGATATAAACTATGGATCCACATACAATGTTTTCACGTAATTTGCTCTGAAATATCTTACGTGTAGTTTATGGAACTCAAACCTATAAAAATTAAATATATACCACTTCTAGTTTTTACAAGTTTGCAGGACTGTCATGTCACCTAAATTTTTTCTCGTATCAAAAGTAAAAAGAACGGAAGAAAATATATACATGACATATTTTTAGTTTACATCATGTACAATATGACAAAAAATATGTATATCTATGTAATTTGTGTGGCTTTTACGTTGTTATGACTCATAGCTTGTTGTTTGTTATGTCTATTTTTCTTGGGACAACATGAACCTAACAATATGTCTACAAAATTAAAATTATGTATATAACAACGTAATAATATGTTGGTGCAAAATATCAAGCTTCGTCAGAGAAAAATAGAGTACTTGAACTGTCTTCAATCTCCCAGTGAACTTATATGTATGTATTAGTTAATCTTCCATCCTATAATAGAAATGCTATGTTTTTACTATTAATTAAATTTAATATCAAAATTACTCAAATGATATACACTTTAAAGAATTGGTTTTCACACCTTTTTCTTATAGAACATACAAAGGTACTATTATTTAGGAGAAGTTTGAAATACATTAAATTCTACTTAGGAGTAGATTTCGGGCTATTGTACGATGTCCTTCTAAAGTTTTAAGAGTGGACTGCTTTTTTTTGTGAACTCTTTGTGTGATTCATCGTGGTTTGCTGATACCCAGAAGTGTAGAGGATCGACCATTTTTTGTTTGATAAATAATGAGTACCAAACCCACCAGAAGCTAAAGATATGTCGCACAAGGTTGGCAAAGAATTAACTGTAAATGTTATAAAGATTTGTGAGCGATGTTTATGTAGGTTTGAAAGTAAAGTGTGAGCAAACACTAAATAAAAATGGAATGGTTCACAGATGGCGCAATCCTCTATTGTTATAAAAGGACTCCGAAGTCGCATTGAACATACTTATGGCTCATTTGATTCAAAGAAAATTCATAGGATTCTTGAACAATTTTATCATCCTATAGCAAATTTTCCTACGTTAGTCTCTTTTGGTTCATATGATTAGTTCCTATAGGAATTTTTCCCATGGGAATCTTTATACTACATCTAATAGGAATTCTAGCATTCATTTATACCTCTTTTACAATTCCTTTGACATCAAACACAAAATACTCTTCCTATAGGATTTAACAAGACATAACATTCCAATCCTATTTCTACACTTTTCCTGTCATATGAATTAAATAAGCTCTCATCACGTCAAGGAGGAGGGCACCCTCCCGCTGAGGTGTTAAGGTCGCAGGCGACCGCGTGACGCCCCTGTGCGAGCTGCACGTGGCAGCCAGGGGATGCGCGAGTAGCAGCGGCGTGCGGACGTGCGGGACTTCCGGGGATGTGCACGACCCAATTTTCTTCTCCTCTCTTATTTGCCTTTTACTCCCTCTGTTTATAAATATAAGATATCTTGGTTTTTTTTTTCACATTCACATGTGTTAACATGTATTTAGACATATTTTAATATGTATGTACACTTCTTTGGATGTGCAACTAGCCAACATATAAGATAGCTAAAACATCTTATATTAAAAAACAGAGGGAGATCCTTCAAAAAAAAAAACAGAGGGAGTAGCTAGTAGTGCACGTGAGACCTGAGAACGCGGGGACGTGCCAGACGTGCGGGATGCCTTTTCTTTCGATGTTTTTTTCCGTGTCCAATTGGACATGCAGTGCAGCGCGTGTTGCAATGAGTTTTGTTTTGTTTTCACTTTTCCGTTTATCTATTTTTATTATCCAGTACGGAAATAGTTGGCTATCTACAGTGTTAGCAGCTACACACATGCATTCGACCATTGGATCAGCCATTCTGCACCGCCGATTCATCTAACGCCGTTACCCGGCCGACCGTCCGATGCCATCTTGTCTGTCCTCCACATGAGTACATGACCAAAACCCACGACGCCGACCATGGGAAGAGCGACGCATGGGTGAGGATGGCCGTACGAGTGGCGACGGAGAAGATGATTTTTATTCTTGACTGAAACGACTCTGTTTTCATTGCTGGGAACGGGCATGGTAATTTTTTCCTTAACACGAACGGTGGACGGTGGTTGCCCCGCTGCGGCCACCATCTTCGGTGGCAGCGAAATGGGCTCGAGGTGGCGCCGGCGGCGAGGTTTGATGGGGACGCGTCGACGGCGTCGAGTTGAATCTTGATGTCCCCTCTCGTACTGTGTTTCAGTTTGGAGTATTGTTTGTTGTGGGACCCATGCGACCGGCGGTGGATGCAATCGTTTTGCCTGCTGGTGGCTGGATTGCAGGGCTTTTGGATAAACAGAACGAGGTCACGGTTCATTTCTTGCGTAAAAAGAAATGGGCATGATGCAAATATAGGGCAGTGTAAAACATGCACCTATGGCAGTACATGGAATGCAGTGAAAACATTCAATCGGGACAGAACATGCATCAATGTAAGAAAACGCAATGCAAAATAGACGCTCGCGGCAGGACATCAAAACAAACTATGGCAGGACGTAACATGCACCCGGGGAGTACATAACATGCACTTTGGTCAATGCAAGCAAAAACAATGGAGGAAATACCCATAACACTACACATCCGAAGGCAGTGCAAGCTATATGTTGTAGGCAGTGCAAAGTTCATTGTAATATTTCAACATGGGATCTGTTTTTTATAATCTCAACACGACTATTCCAACCATGAAAATGGATCGTGATTTGGAATCTCAGTTGGCAAGATATTTTGTTTTTAGTATAGGAATCTACGGAAATAAAGAGAAACCAACTCGAACAACACACTCCAGTCTCAGCACGTGTCATGCATGGAGAGTGAGATGGAAATTGCGGATGCACCAAGCGGCACCAGGTGCAAGTAGGAGCAGCGACGCAGAGCGACCTTTCAAAGAAGGGCGTCTTTTTCCTAACATATTTGATTTATTGAAGACATAAATATCAAACCATTGCCTACCTGGTTTCCGGTCAAGAACCTCCTATTGAAATTCCAACATTTGGACATGATTTCTATCATCTCCGGCCATCCCACGTATATTTCTTCTTACTCAAAGGTGCAACTCTATGAGCCAATAAAACTGAAGTAATATACATTCAGAGTTTGTATATTACCAGCGTAGCCCACAATAAAGGATAAAACTTGACTATATACTCATAGCATACTACATGGAAATCATGGCCAAGTTATCATATGCCCTTTAAAACACGGGGGACTACTCATAAAGGTGAAACATGATGGTGTCGGTGACATATGAAATACAAAACAATATCAAAGTATAACTTCACCACCAAATAATAATATGGTGTCGACTAATAGCATGAAAAGCAAAACAAAAATGCTATCCACGGTTCTCATCTACAAATATTGTTAGGGGATGAGGTTAATCATGAAGATGTAGCCGGTGTTGTTGGTGGAGACGATGAAGATGATGATGAAGATAGTCCTCACAATCCCAACGATGTGCTGATGTCAACTGGGGCTACGATTTCTGCTTCGATGTGGCAGCGGGAGATTAGGTTAAGCCCTCTCTCGAGAAGGAGTAGACTTTTTGGTCGATATCATGATGGAGGAACTCTAGGGAAGATCTACCCTCATGTGCAGCATGAGGCGTCAGAAGACTCCAGAGAGAAGACATGCGCAGTTCGATGCGATGTTGGTGTCGGGGCAAAGACTGATTGGGTCAGCGATAGCTGGACGGAGTGGGAGCACGTGATGTTGTGGGTGAAGGTCATGGGCGCCCTGAGCCCAAGCGCGGTGCGAGAAATCCAGGCCGCGGGGGGCCCAAGATGGACGGCGCTGGGTGAATTTTACTAGCACTCCGACTTTTGTTACTAAGTTGCCTATCTTTATTGGTTCTCAGTTGCCTAAAGTACTATAAATTTTCCGACCATTGTTGATAACTTTTTTACCTCGGAAACTAAGCTGCTTACATTACTGAAAATTATTGTTTGAACTATTAATATAAACTTGCTTGTCCCAATATTAAAGTTCATTTTAGTCATTGATGCCGCTGTTGTGGAAGTTTTCAACCACCACAACTGAGTCACCACATATGTGTACAATTATTGTGCGTGCTAGAAATCTAAGCTTATTCCAAATATGAACTGCATCTAATGTCCCTAGAATTTTTCTAAAGATCCATTTGTTTTTATGTTGTCTACCTAGGAAACAAAGCTGCCTACAATAGTACAATTTATCGTAGATAACTTATCAAGATTAAAAAGAAACTAGTGTAATAGAATTGAGTGTCTCAATAATTTTTTAGTCGATGATGCGTAACCATATGAGATCTGACTTTGAAGATCATTTGTGGTGCTCTATTACCTACGGTGTTATGAAGTTGTCTTCTAGTGTTAATATGTTAACTAGCTAGAAAACTAAGAGCATCTCCAACCGAGGCCCCCAAAGGCCGCCCAAACGCCCGGGCGGTCCGCCCGGACAGCGTTTGGGCCGAAAACCGCCACCCAATGGAGGCCCCATAGTTATCCCAAACGACCGGGCGGTCCGGCACATCCCAAACCCAGCCCATATGTAGGGCGGGTTTGGGGCCGCCCGGACGCGCCCGGGTGTGTCCGCTTGTTGGTCACTGACAGGGCGGACCTACCTTTTTCACCCTAAATCGGACGGAACCCTCGCCCGGCCAGTAGATATTTTGCACACTCCTTCCCCTAGCTCCGCCCCTTTGGCCAAGCTCCGGCGCCGCGCCCATCCTCCTCGCTCGCCCTTATGCCAAGCTCCGGCGCTGCCTCCCATCCTCCTCACCGTCGTCCGCACGTGCTCGCAAACCTTCCCTGACTAGTTCTGCAGAGCTATTGCGGCCGCATTGCGATGGATTTGTGCGCATTTGCGACGGATTTACCGCAATTGCAGCGAGCGATTTCTACCACTCGATCCTCCACGGCTTCTCAGCCCGGCTGGCTCCCCGATCTGTAAGTTCGTTGGAACCCAAGATCCGCCCTCTACGTCGTGGTCCAAACACTACACCATGGCACTACATCTCCAACAGCAAAATCGGTAGGGAAAACGGCTTTCCCCGACAGAAAGTCGGTCGGGAATCGGTATTGCCGACCGACCTTGTCGGTCACCGTAAGTCCAGTCGGGAAAGCCCTTTCCCGACCGACAATTTTTTCCCGACCAATTTAAATCCGGTCTCGGACAACATGGTTTTACGAGACACGAACGAAGACTCGGTATGTCCTAAGTTGAGCTCACATTTAGAGTTTTCCCCAATATTGTGCAATGTGGTGGATTTGGGTTGCAAATATTTCAATTGTAGGATTCAAAATCATGTAGTTGCAATGTCCGTGGAGTGATATCCGAGTTGAACGACTCCCTCCGAGGCAAGATGCGCATATTGGAGGATTTGAACTTCACAATTGAGCAAAAGACAAAGATCGAAGAAAAGTTTGAAGAAGTTCATGATACTAACCGGAAGTTGGAGGAGAAAATAAAGAGGATGGAAGAGGATAAGAAAAAGATAGAAGAAGAAGAAGAAGAAGAAGAAGAAGAAGGAGGATGAAGAGAATATGAATATGGAGTTGCAACTCGCGTACATCGTCGTACAAAGATGAAGAAGTTCAAACAACATGCCATCGAGAAGGAGATGCATCTCCATTATGCATTGGGTGCTATAGCTATTTTAGTTATAATTATATTTGCCATGTATGGTATATCTTTGTGCACTAGATAGGCTTCCGTATGCAAAGAACGTAGCTGCATGTAATGCATAGATTTAGGGAGAGAAATATAAGGTTCATGATTGTAGAGCACAACATTTGGGGCCTGTCCGGTCGCTGTACGCGGAGACGTCCGGATGCGTCCGCGGATAGTTTGGGGGCCGGATATGGGGGCTCCGACTGGAGATGCTCTAAGATGTCTAAAATGCTAAGAAATATCGTGGCCAATTTATCAAGAGCGAAAAACAACTAGTACAAACACAGTTGCTTGTATGATTACTATAAAATTGTTGTTCGGAAAATAAAATCAACAGGTGACCATATCGATTTAGTTTCAAAAATCCCACTGCGAGGGCGCTAATGGTGTAAACTGATAATTATTCCGGTATATAGTTTGAAAGTCACAACTTTCAAAATATATCAAAAGAAAAAGATAGCAAGTGATGTCACCCTTTTAGTGTGCATGCATTGGTATTACTCGGGTTTTTACGTGAGAGGGAGGGAAACCACAAGAAAGTATCCGATGGAAACCAACTTTCAGTGAAAACCATTGAAAATTACGAAAAACCATGTTTAAAAGTTCTTAAAAGTTCTGAACAAAAATGTATTACGTTTGCAAGGTAGAGTTTTGTAGACATGTAAATTTGCAAGTTGAAACTCAAAAAAAAATTAGGACATATGAAAATGACGAATTTAGCAATGAATAGCAATGCTGCTACTATTCATTGTTGAGCCTACTATTCATTGCAGAATTTGTCATTTTCATAGCTCCTAGAAAATTTTGAGTTTCAACTTGCAAATTTACATCTCTATAGAATTTTACCTTCCCAATGTAATACATTTTATGTGAGAATATTTTTAAATTTTTGAACATCATTTTCCTTTGTTTTCACCGGTTTTCCCTGAAAGTTGGTTTTGGTTTCCATCGGATATTTTCCCGATAAAACACATGGAGTAGATAACGACATGGGAACTCCTTATTAGGGTATGATCTAACCATATTTTCCGTATCCAACAACCTTAATAAGCTTTTAGGTTATAACTTTGGGTTGCCAAATTCTCACTTTTCTTATAGCCCAAACAAGCACCAATGATCCACCTTTCCTTTGAAATTGTTTCTGTTTCTCCATACAATATTTCCCAAAATCCCTTGTCAATCATCATGGCCTAAAAACCAAGCTTTTCAATAATGGAATATTTTATCCTTCCGGCCAATGTACTAAAAAGGCAAACAGTCCTAGTAGTGTATTATATCACATGGAGAAACGAAAATTACTTCTAACACTTGTAAGAAATGGAAAGGCCACCGAGTATAGCTTGAGAGGTAGTACCCAACAATTTTTTTGAAATGAGGATAAATCCCTAGCATCTACGTGATGCACACAACTTTTTATTGCGAAGTTCAAAAGTATCAAGAGTATCAAAAAGTTTACATCTCAATCAAAACCAAAATAGTCGAGACAGGATCGACCAGCAAAATAAAACAACATAAAGCAACTTCTAAAGTCGACTAATATGCTGCCACGTATCCCAACAGAAAATTTCATGTGCAGCCATCAGGATTCAGGTACAACATGTAGCCATAAGTCCTCTTTGGTTCGGAGGAAGAAGGCATGCCCATAGCTGTACCCAGTGCGCCGCCATATTGATAACATGTAAAGCATGAAAGTTTTTGTCCTCTGAGAATGGGCAGAGGTCCAGTGGCAAAGGTAGCAGTGGTTCAACCTAGCAACCAGAGTTCGAATCCTGTCGAGAGCGAATTTCTGGAATTCTCACAAAGGAGCAATTCTTCTATAAAAAGAAGCCACCAAGGGCTAGTCCTGGTTGGTCTCGTTTTTTTTTTTTTTTTTGAAAGTTTTTGTCCTCTTAAAACAAGGTAGTTCCTACAGTTTCATATAGACCAACAAAGAGTTGAAACGCCAATACAAATTCTAGAATTGGTCTTTTTATCTACCACATTCAACCAATTCCCAAAAAAGATAATAATTAGTTGGTGGAGGAATGTTAAAAGAATAATAGAGGACACGCCATATCAATCTAGCAAATAGGCAAGAAATAAACAAATATTCTATTGTCTCCTCGCAGCCACAAAAAGAACATTTAGTACATCCTGCCAATTCCTTTTAGCTAGGTAGTACCTAACAGTAAACTCCATACAACCCCATCCAGTGGCCATAATGTCATGTGTCTGCAGTCTGCTGTTATCGTTACAGGAAAAGACCATGAGTGCACTGTAGAACAAAGTATTAACTACAAAGGTATCTGTAAAAAATAACCTGCACATGTGAGGTAAATTCTTCTTATGAGAACATTGTCATTCGGGTAAAGCCAAAAGATATGGACCAACCAAGCACAATGCCCCAACTAAATCAAAGGTTTGGTATCTTGGGGAAACCTATCAAACCAATTGGGCCAAACATGCTTTGTGTTGTTCTCCTTGGAGGTTTGATTTTGAAATCTATCAGAGTTGGTTGCCAAACTGAAAGAAAAGGTGCCTATTGGTTTCTTTTGATTTTCAGTGAGCTCTACGTACCATCTCTACTGAATTAATATAGGATAATTGTGACCTACGCAGGTATCTTGAGCTTCCAAAGGAAGTGATCCCCCTAAATAAATGTGTTTGCGGACTTAAAAAATCGAGTTATAGTAACCTATGTGACTGCCAAAACTATGGTCATTTCCATGTTGTAAAATAAAATAGATTTATATGATTCCCATATTAAAAAATGCTGCTCATAGTTCTTTTCTAAGAATTTAAAGGTACATTTACTATTTGATTCAGCAAAAGTATACACTACCAAACATAGTTCTTGGGTTTGGTGTCGTAGAAGTTCATATATATATATAATATATATATATATACGTTCTGGCGTCTTAGAATTTATCTCCCCATTGTCCTAGCAAAGTTATATCCACGGTAAGCACGTCATATTTTGTGAAAACTTCAAGTATTTGGTATTGCCAAATTTAAATATACTTTTCTGTCTTGAAGGATTTTGGTGGGTTACTTTGATGGCCATGTCTCCATTTGGGACTACCAAACGCGGGTATGTGGAAAACTACATTATATCTACGTGTTTGCTTGATCTATATAGAGGGCCGTTAATGACATTTATACCCTATGTACCGGATAGAATTTTAGCAAAATAATTCGCATAAATCAATGGAGTACTTTTTTTTTGTTTTTGTTTTTTTTTTTGAATTTTCACCGGGGGAGTTAATCCTCACCTGAATATATTTCAAAGTTGCCTGGAGGCTTTGCAGCCTCTACAAGATAGGTTCAAGTGAACCAAAGTACACGGGGATTACAATAGAGGAAGAGATAAAAGAAAAAAAACACACACACACACAAAAGGGAGGGGAACGGCTTTGCCACCTGACCAGACAACACTGAGCAGAACATGAGCCCTAAACCTAATGAAGCTAGCCGGCAAAAGATCCAACACCATGAGAGGCACAAGTAGATGGGGGTGATGTCGACGGATCACAATACCAAGATTCAGCAAACAGCCTAGCGCACCGCACCGGCGTGCGTGTCGAAAACCACGGCACAACTCAGGAGCATCCACAATCAACGAGTACCAAGCCTAGCACCTAGCACGAACCCTGATTGGGAGCTCCGCCACGGGAGGTCGAAACGATTAGCAAGTTGGGGAGGTATCATTGCGTCGGCATTGAGCAAAGATGAGCCGAGACGACACCAAGAGCCGAAGCTCCCGCAACACCGCGGCGACCATGGCAGGGCCTTGAGCAAGCACAGCAAGGAGAGGCAGCACAAGGGCAGCAGGCAAACGCCATAAGACGGAGCCAACCATGCCTGCACAAGGGCACGGACAGAAGCTGGACCACCGAGCCTCAAAAGTCGCCGCTGGCCAAACGCAAAGACCCACATCAATGGCAAGGACAAGGACTCACACGCGACGCCTTCAGGAAGGGAACGACACCGACTGGCGTTGTCATCGCTGAGCTTTCGCCCTGAGCCACATCCATACCACCATGAGAAGAAAAGGGGTCTTGCACTCACCACGGAGACGCAGAAACCAGACCGGAGCAAGGAGCAGCATCACGACCATGCCTCCAAAAGGTCAACGACGCCATCAGCGCCGCCGTGGTTGTCTCGGACATGAGGTCCGAGAGGGGATTTCTCCCTGATGCGCTGCAGATGCAACCTGGCAGCAAATCCTGGCCGGGGCCAGAGGCAGCAGGCCGGTTCGTCTGGCTGCGAACCCGTAGGGACGTCGAGGCCAAAAGAGCAATGGAAGACTGCACCAGGCCGGAGCCGGAGTAGTCCACCAGAAGCGACGACGACCGCCCACCAGCGGACGACGAGGGGCCAAAGGAGGGGAGAACAGCCGGCGGCGGGGAAGGCGGAGGAGCGAGCTGTGGGCGGCGCAAGGCGAGATGGGGGAGCTGTGGGGCGAAATTTGGAGGAGGGGGATCGGATTTATGGGAGCAGCCAAGGGCGCTGCAGCTGCCGGCGACGAGGGACGGGGGGTGGGGGAGCCGAGGCCGCCGCCGGGGTCGCCGCGCCGGCCGCAGGGCTGGGACCCCGCCCCCAGCAGAAGCTCGCGCCGCCGGTCGAGATTGGGAGGGATTTTGGGTGGGGATTTGGATTTTTCAGGAGGAAACAGCAGACCGAGACCTCCCGCCGCCGCCGTCCGCCGTGGGACGGCCTCCTCCGACGGCAGCCGGGGAGAGAGGGGGGCGCGGTGGGGAGGTTGTTTGCGGTGGCGGCGCGGGCGCCCCGGGGTCGCCTGGGAGCGACCCGGAGGCGGCTTGTGGGGATATTTTGGTCTCTCAATGGAGTACTTGTGCGCGCACATCCACAATTTAAATATTTTAGGCATCAGATATAACACGGTGCGTTTCTGAACACGTTGGTGGCTAAGATACACAAGAAGTGGAAGGCGTGTTAGATGGAGTTAAAAAACTTATCTCGTTATTTATTTATTCACGTCAGAAAGTCAGTATAACGTATGCAAAACTTCTAACTTTTTTCAAAATGGAGGATTACCCATAGCCTCTGAATCGAAATGATGCACACAGCTTATAACCACTGCATTTGCATAAATCGAGGCACACAGCTATTTTATTGCCAAATTTTAAAATTCAGAGTTTACAAACCCCATGCATGGATCAAACAGAGTAGAAACAAAGATCAACTAGCGTAAAATAAATATTATAAAGCCACCCTTATAGAATTTTTCTTTTTCTCTTATCAGTAACTCCACACAGCAGGTCCTTAGAATACGTTATAAAACTCTTCAGATTCAAGCACATGATAATCTATGAATATGTGTATTTTCCATATGCTCCTACTATAGGGGAAATCTGGATAACCTCATGAACTTGCAGCCTGCTTTTGTCAGATTACCATTCTGAGATGTAAACCCATTTTCACAAGTTGGCTATATCCATATTTGATACTTATGTTCCTCGTGTAGACTGGAAATGCTTTGCTTCATTATTATTTTCCGTAAATTGCAGTTTTCACCCTCTTAAGTATTTCTTGTGATGCTACTTATCCCATCTAAAATAATTTGTCATATTTTACCCCCAAACTTGACATATGTGACACTACTTACCTCATACAAAATATTTTTGTCACATTTATCCACATAGATTCACACTACTTAAGGGTAAATAGTGTTGCAAGTATTTTAGTGGTAAAAACTATTATTCAGTATTCTCTTCAAAAAGCCAATTTTTATAAGTGTTATTAGCCTCCATTATTGTCGGCACAATCTTGAATGAAGGCGCATATGAATGTGTGCTTGTGTTCATTGATCTCGGCTCCTACATTTATAGAGTACAGCTTAATGTACAAGTTCAAGTCCTAACCGACTAATAACATTTTAGGCACTTTAGGCAAGATATCTTCCATGGGAGGCCTTTTTTGGCTAAACATAGTACAGATGTCGACACTCACATACACACGCATATACTCACCTCTATAAACGCACATACTACCCCTTGAGTACCTCCGAAGGACTGAGGCGGTGGCCAGGTCTTGAAATTGACGAAATCGTTCTGTCTGGATTACATGGCGTTTGTTGTCACCATGTTGGGCGTACACTTGTATGACCTATGGATTTTTTTTGGGGGGAAACACAAAAGCTTTGCGACTCGATACATAGACAAGAAAGGAATTTATGTACAAGTCTAAGAAATGACTACACACATGATTACAACAGGGCGCATGTCGGTGTTTCGTAATAGGCTAGTAAATTTCTATATAGGTAAAGGCTTGTGTCCACGATCGGATGGGATAACAGTGTTAGGCATGCAAGGATGTATACAGTGTTAGGCATGCAAGGATGTATATAGGGATCATCCAGTAAGAACCCTACTCCTGTTTGGATCGATTGTATTCCGGCGTGTGGGGCGCTCAAGGTACAAGACGATACCGACTATAGCGGTTCATCCGGTTAGGTGGATGGTGTTTTCTCTAGTAGAGAAGGTGTGTGTGAATGATCAATCTTCCCCTGAGGTGGAGGTCTTTTCCCTTTTATAGGAGCGTGGTGCCGCCTTATAATTATGGTGGTGCAACAATACATGCTCCAAGGTACGAGCTACGTAGGGGGCACAGCCACTGTGTGATGGTCATCAAGTGGAATTTGGAGGGTCTTGGTGCGGATATCAAGACCTCTCTTTACTGACTTGGATGGAACTGTTGCACAACCTCTGCCAGCTGGCCGGTCCCGAGGGTGTGCAGCGTGGTCGAAGGAGACAGAGGCGAAGAACACACGTACAGAAAAGTAGATGACACAGGGTGTAGGCAAGGATCTCTTTTATTTCTCTGTTTCTGTAACCAGTACGTACAATATTGCCTTGCTTATATAGGGGAAAGGATAAGACCCACTAAACCCTAAACGTGGGGAGAGCCCACCGTAATGGGCTCCCGCACGCACATGGGCCAAGTTTCCCAACACTCCCCCTTGGGTTTTATCCGTATAGCCATGCCTCAAAACTCCGAAAAACCCAATGGGAAAAATCTAGAGAAAAGCACATGGTATACTTTGCTATGTTGCACGAATTGCCTCATTAAAAACCTTATGTGAGAAACTTCATAAAAACTCACTAAAGGGAAAAAGAGTACAACTCACTTAACTTTTTAGTCAAGTACTCAATCATCGGGATCGAGATTTCAGCGATGAGTTTGCGAAGATTCTCCCCCTGAACCTTGCATCTCTCTAAGTCTCATCATACCCATTCCACGAACACATCTCTCGAAAGAAGATGCTGGTAATGATTTAGTGAACAAATCAGCAAGATTTTCACACGACTTAGTATGCAAGATTCTTACTTCGTTCAACTTTTGCAATTCATGTGCATAGAAGAATTTGGGGTCGATATGCTTTGTGAGATTGCTCTTCGCATAACCCGTCTGGACTTGTGCAATACAAGCGGCATTATCTTCATAGATGATAGTTGGGGTTTGGACGGTGTTCATCCCACATGTCAGCTGGATGTGGCCGATCATCCGTCGAAGCCATGCACACTCTCGTGATGCTTCATACAATGCTACGATTTCCGAGTGGTTCGTCGAAGTTGTTACTAAAGTTTGCTTAGACGATTTCCAGGAAATTGCTGTTCCACCACAAAGGAAAACATAGCCAGTCTGAGACTTCGCAGTATGCGGGTCTGACAAGTACCTAGCATCAGCATATCCTACAAGCGTAAGATCTTGATTCCTCCGGAAAAACAAGCCAAGATCTTTGGTCCCTTGGAGGTATCGGAAGACGTCCTTGATGCCTTTCCAATGTCTATTGGTAGGCTCAGAACTGTACCTAGCAAGAAAATTGACGGCGAACGCAATGTCCGGCCGTGTACAATTCGCGAGGTACATGAGTGCGCCAATTGCACTCAGGTAGGGAAATTCTGGTCCCATAACTTCCTCCCCCTCTTCCTTAGGCCTGAACGGGTCCTTGTCCCGCTGTAAAGATCTCCCAATCATGGGGGTCTTAGAAGGATATGCCTTATCAAAACCAAATCTTTCTAACACCTTCTGGGTGTAGGCAGACTGGTGCATTAAGATACCAGCAGGGGAATGCTCAAGTTGTAGACCTAGGCAGAACTTGGTTTTGCCTAAGTCCTTCATCTCGAATTTCGACATCAGGTAGGAACTCGCTTCCTCAATATCCTCAGGTGTACCTATTAGGTTCAAATCATCCACATACACCGAGATAATACAGAAACCATCTTGTGATCTCCGTATAAAAACACATGGGCAAGCTTCACTGCTCGTGTAGCCCTTCTGATGAAGGAAATCGCTTAAACGATTATACCACATCCTACCCGACTGTTTGAGTCCATACAGTGACTTTTTAAGCTGAACACTGTATAAACTTCTATTTGCTCTACCTTGGTTCGGAACAGGTATACCATTGGGTACCTTCATGTATATGTTCGAATCCAAGTTACCATAAAGGTAAGTGTTGACAACATCCAACAATTTCATTGTTAAGTCCAGATTTACTGCCATCGAGATCAAGTATCTAAAGGTTATACCATCCATGACTGGGGAGTAAGTTTCCTCAATATCGACATCTGGTCGTTGAGTGAACCCTTATTTATATAATTTATGGCCAATTTGTCATGGGGCGCATCTGGCGCTACCTCTTGCTCCACCGTATTTCCTATTACAGGAGCGAGGTCCTTTAGCTTTTTCGCGCCGATGTGTGTACTCACATCTCCGCTGGATGTTCCCTCAATAGGAACGTTCAAGTCCGGAATCCCGTGCACAGGACTTTCCGTACTTGTGCCAGGTCTCAATTGGCTCCCCTTTTTCTTACTAGGGCTTTGGTGACTGTCTGTGATAAATCTCTCTTATCCTTCTTCCTCAGGCGTCCCCGAGTACTTAGGAGTTGAGAAACCGGATTTCCCGTCCTTTTAGGCCTTTGGACGGGAGCGGGTGTACCATAGTTAACTTCGGTATCTCAACCCTTTCCGGTGCATTGCGCGCAGGCATATGCGACTTTGTCACAGTTTACAAGTCACTAAAGTGATCAGGCAGTTGATTCGCTAATGCATGCAAATCAATTATCGTTTGGACTTGTTTATTTGTCTCGGCAGTGCGTGGGTCATGAGCGTGGATCTCCGTGACTTGGCACGTGATTTCTCGACTTTTATCATCAAGGGGTTGATTATCTCCCCCTAAAGTCGGAAAGAGATCCTCGTCAATGCAATCAGCGAAGCGGGCCGTATGACATTCACTTGTCATGGGGTCCAAATACCTGATTATGGACATAGTCGCATAACCAACGTATATCCCCGACTTACGGAGCGGGCCCTTTGCTGATCGCTGGGGTGGTGCTATCGGTACATACACCTGGCAACCGAACCTATAAAGGTGGGAAATTATCGGTGCCGACCCCTGCGCAAGCTGCACATGAGAATGGATGTTGTAGGCCAACGGTCTAAAGTTAATGAGTTTAGCAGCGTGTAACACAGCTTGCCCCAACATCTGGTTGGTGAAATACAACTCTTATGATGGACTTTATCCTTCACCTTTAAGGGGGGCGGTCTAATGATTAACTTCCCTGTAGCGTATGCGGAGCACACAAAATCATCAGGATTTGGGAAGTTTTTCACTTTAACATTATGACCGTTTGAGTTGTATATTCCTCATCATACTTAGACTGCGTGGCCTAATCTATCATGCCATATGAAAAATAGTTCAGAGCATCGGAAGGTAGTGTACACAGGCAGTGCTACAATTACCGTGTAGCATAGCCATGTGTCCAATGGAGGAAAAATTTCCAAGAACATGTTTACCATTTTCATCGCGCCCGGTGATTAGTAGGCATTCCATACCGTTCATAACACCGGTCTCAGCTGGAGACTATTAGCGTGAAAACCAATGAAACTTAAGGGGTGTGAATGACTCGGGTACAACAATGCATCGTTAATGATCAAAGTTGTTCCCATGGGTAGCATCATAGTGGCTCGTCCGGAGCCAACTATATAAGGATCGCAGCCGGCGATTTTCATAACACTACCTCGAGAATTTTATCAGACTCAAAGCACATAATCTCCCTGAAGATGGTATTTGTGTATCGTTTTCCACGAGACATGTTTACTCCATTGGGGTGCCACACGTGTTCTAAGACATTTGCATGTAATTAAAATAATGAAGCGAGGAAGTAGCGACATTACAAAACAAATGCATATATCTGAGAACATAACATGCCATCATATTTAAATAGAGGAATTAATGAACGATAATCAAATGTCATTCAAGCGTCGAAATAATGAATATGGCTTGCTCTTATAGAGCTTACAAACCAAATGTATCTCATATAGCCTAAGGAATCATGATAAGTTAAACAGTGGAAGCTTAGACAGGCATAGAGAACGCGTTGTTCACTTCACACTCAATGTCCAACTGAGTGAATTGCTCCTCACTGAGTATAGGATCATCATCAGTGCCTACACGAGGTGCAAAAGGGAGCACCAAGTGATCGACCTCCATAGAGACGCCGACGTCCGTTGAGACCGTAGGGGCTATCTCCGTGGGCGCAACTACAGGTGCAACCATAGGCAGAGGTGGAGGCGACGGGAGGATCTCGGGCGCCACCATGGGTACCGGAGGTGCCTCCCCCTGTACTGAGGCGAGGTGCGATTCATGCACCTTCTTACTAGCCTTGTACGTTGCCACAACGTCCTTAGGTGCATGGCACTGGCGTGAGAATTGTTCTGTAGAGCCGCACCAGTAGCATTCCTGGGGCCTCTGCTCCCCCTTGCCTGGCTGATGCTGCTGAGCCTGGCGAGGGGGGTGAGGTGCCTTCTTGCCCTTCCTGCCTCTCTTCTTCTTGAGAGGCACATGGGCCTCCTGACGGGAACTCGCTCCAAGTGGCTGCGCGAGAGAGTTCTTTCGCAAGAGCTCATCCTACGCCTCCTCCACTTGGAGTATGTCCAGAAGCTCTGCATATTGCGTGCACTTCCCCTGGCGGTAATTCCGCGAGGACTGTACACCATCGGGTGGAAAGTAGAGAGAATCTTCTCAATCTTCTGAGTGTCGGTGACAGTGACACCACACATCCGAAAAGAGATGCAAATCCGGCGCAAAGCCGAATTATAGTCTCCCACCGTCTTGAAGTCCTGAAACCTCAGACGCATCCACTCAGCCTCTGCTTGCGGGCGAACAGTGTACTTCAGTCGCTCGAAACGCTGTTTAAGAGCATTCCAGAGGTCCAAAGCACTCCGCTCAGCCATGTACTCATTTTTCAGAGTACTGCAGAGGTGGTGACGCAGAAAATGCAGAGCCTGGGCATTCTGAGAAGGGGTGACAGCGCTGGTGGCCGCCTGGGTCCCCATGCCAATCGCGTTGGTCAGCTCCCTCGACGTGAGGAAGATCTCAACGTACGATGCCCACGTCAGGCAGTTCAACCCATTTTGGGCTAGCTCGGTGAACTCACGGTTGACGATTCCGGCCATTTACAATTTATGCAAATCATATTAGATTACAGCAGGTAATCCATTGCATAAATGCGATGAAAATATAATTGTTCATTAACATGACGTTCCAATATTTAAAAACATGCTAACAATGATTTCAAAGCGATTAAAAGTAATTAAACAATTAATTCTAGCAATGAAAAATATAAACAAGCATGGTAATGACGAAAACATGTTAAGCGGGTCACTAACGTGAAAAATTGGCCCTAAAATTGACCTTCCGAAACTATTATATGCCCAGAAATACAATTTCAGCAAAAACAGACTATTCCAGGGACTTACAGATAAATTATTCAGCAGGAATAAAATTATACGGAAATCTGGAAAAGTACAGGTGCCAAAATGTAAATTCGCGCGCAGACTCGCATTCGGTCCGGTCCGATCGGCAGCAGGCCGAAACTGGACCGGAAAAAACCGTTCGACGGCCCATCACCTTTTTTTTCTTTTTTCTTTTTTTTTAGGCAAAACAGAAATGGGCCGAATCTGGCCCAATATGCCGAACCGCTGCGTGGGCCGGCCCACCGCACCGGTTCCAGCAGGGGACGGAGCTAGGTTTCCCCAGCTCCTCGGTGGGTGGCGGCGGCGGCACCGCAGCCGCGCCGGCGGCCAGCAGGGACGCGCGGCAGTGCGCGTGCGTGCGGCGGTGAGAAGGGGGCGGGGGCGGCGGCCATACGGTTCCGATACGTTTCAGCTCAAATTTATTCTCCATTAAGCGCAATGAATTCTGAAAACTCCCGTACTTAAGAGCACTTAAGACGGACGTTTCAGCTAGCAATTAATTCTGAAAACTGCCGTACTTAAGAACACTTAAGACGGACGTTTCAGTACATATTCATTTTCCATTAAGGCAGACGTTTCAGTTGACCGTTCATCTGCTTCAACTTGCAGCGCGCGACAACCTGCGGCGCGCGAGCGCGTCGTGACGAGGCGAGGCGTGACACCGCACGTACGGGCGCGGCGAGCTCGACTCGCGGCCGGCGGCCATGCGCGGCATCACGCGGAGCTCGGCCAGCAGGTCCACGGACATGGCGCGGCGCCGACGAGCGCGGGTATGCGACGACGCGCACATCTCAGACGGCACGGCCAGCTGGGCCGACGAACGCGCAGGACGCCAACGACGTCCATGATGCCGGCGACGAACGCCACGGAAACCTTCGCGCGCGGAAGAGCGACGACGGCGCCACAGAAAACACTTCGGATGTCCGTCCGTTCATCTGGAATCAAGACGGCGCGTCGCACAGTCGGTGCGTCGCGGCGGTACCGTGATCATCAGGATCACGTCCATACCGACTCCCTACGGTGCCTTCATCAAATCCCCCATGAATCCGAGAGTATCGACATTGGTCGGCGACGTATTCGTCAGCTCGACTCTCGGGAGGGAAATCGACACCGTAGGTAACATCTAAAAATTACGATAGACGCAAAAACGGAAAGGAAATTGCGATACGAATCCATTTTTGCGATCAGATTGTGGTTATACCTTCGCGATCGATGCAGGGAGCCTGCTTGACGTAGGCTCGACGGCGGCTCGGCGAAGAGCCACGTGCTGATAACGTGTTGCACAACCTCTGCCGGCTGGCCGGTCCGAGGGTGTGCAGCGTGGTCGAAGGAGACGGAGGCGAAGAACACATGTACAGAAAAGTAGATGACACAGGGTGTAGGCAAGGATCTCTTTTATTTCTCTGTTTCTGTAACCAGTACGTACAATATTGCCTTGCTTATATAGGTGAAAGGATAAGACCCACTAAACCCTAAACGTGGGGAGAGCCCACCGTAATGGGCTCCCGCACGTACATGGGCCAAGTTTCCCAACAGGAACATGACTGAGGCTCTCATGCCAGCTTGTTTCTCTCAGGAGTGCCTGCGGAACCTGCAATGGCTCTCGGTTTGCCTTTTGCTTGGGTCTTGGATAGCCGGCTAGGAGGAGCGTCTCCCGAAAAGTGTGAATGGAGCCCGAGCTCAATGTAGTTCGTTTTTTCAAAAATTCAAAATCGACACTTTGTAGTTTTCGAAAAATTGAGAAAAATATACCAAGGATAGATATTGTCTAGATCTACAAGCGTGCAAAATTTTAAATCAAAACACGTTGCAGTTTGGGCTACACAAAAAACAAAAATCGGTAAAATTTCAAAATTTTGAATCTACATATTGTTCGTCACCCAGATACACTCATTTGTCATTTTTGTCCAGACAAGAATACAACAAATTTCACATTGAAACTTTGCAGACTTGTCTACATCTGGGATTTTTGTGCCGATTTTTGGAAACGGAAAAATGCAAATTTTGTTTTTTTTTTTCAAGAGCGTCTCCCCATTTCTCAATCCCGTCAGTGCCACTTTGAGCTAACTTTTTTTGATAAACGGCTTTATTACTTAAAAGGTTTAACAATTACAGCTGGGCTCTACATAAGAATGCACACAGTCGTAATCCAGCAGAACAAAAAGAAAAAATGTAGCACTAGCCGAATTACAATCATGAAAAGTAAAGCGCCAATGCCAAATACGAACGCCAACGCCTATGGAGGACCAATCCGGCGATCAAGCGACCATCCATGTCGGGTAAAAATACCCCTCGCCACCTCTTCCAATCGTGCACATGTCTTCGTAAATAGGCATCGATGCCCCGCCTGTTGTAACATGGACCATGAACGGAGAATACTTGTGCAACGGTAGATTACCTGTAAATGAGAAAAATCTTTATCGGTGAAAACCTTGCCATTTCTGCTCAGTCAAAGTATCCATATAACGGTTATCGCTCCCACCCTAATAACAGTTCTAAACTTCTCCCCAAAACCTTCTAGGAACTCCTTTGTTTTTCATCATGCTTCGTGCCATAGCAACAAATGTTCGATTCCTATGTTCTGCCACTCCGTTTTGCTGCGGAGAGGATGGATAATTCAAATACCGCTTAATTCCATAAGCTTCACGACATGAAGTGAACTCGTCTGAGGTAAATTAACCCTACCCCCGATCCGTACGAAAAGCCTTCAGCTTTGCTTCTGCTTCTACTTTCGCTGCAATTTTGATTTTCTTGAATGCATCAAGACCTTGATCTTTAGTTTTAATCAACACAATCCACATATACATGTTGAAGTCATCAACAACTAGTAGAAAGTACTTGTTTCCTCCTGGAGTCGCAGGTGTAATTGGTCCATACAAATCACCATGAACGAGTTCTAACATTTTATTTCCTCTAAATATGGCTTCTCGGGGAGACAGTGCTCTTCTTGCTTTCCAGTAAGGCACTCATTCCCCACCTGATGTGTGTGATCTACACAAGGTAGTCCTCTCACCATGTCCTTCTGCACAAGTTGGCGTAATGTACGGAAGTTCAAGTGCCTGAACCGAGCATGCCACATCCACGCCACTTCCTACGTGCTAGCCATGAGATAAATTGGGTCTGCACGACCAATGTCAAGAATATACATCCGGTTCCTTGACCTCTTTACTTTCATAGCAAGTTCATCTGCCTATCATACCCCCATAGATATCCATCTTCTAGCATAATCTTGCACCCTCGCTCTTCAAGATGACCAAGGCTAATCATGTTGCTCTTGAGCTTGGGTATATACTCCCTCTGTTCCAAATTAGATGACTTCCATTTGCCCACATGTGAATGTATCTAGACATGTTTCAAGTATAAATACATCCACATTTGTATAAGTTGAAGTCATTTATTTTAGAACGGAGGGAGTAGCACACATTGCATAACACATTATGATCACCACGGCTTGACACAAACAGGATTGTCCCTCGCCCTTCAATTTCAACCATCCTGCAATCTCTGAATTGTTCCTACCATGATGTATAGCTCCATAAACCGAGATTTATCCCTTGTCATATGATTGTTGGCGTCGGTATCTAAATACCATATGCTGTTGTCGGTCTGCCCCTCTTCATGTCGTGGAGATACACTTTCTCTTCAACAAGAGCGACGATCGTTTCAGTAAGATGTGCCCTCGGAGGTGAGTCCTCCTCCTGCAGATTAGCATGTTCATAACCTTTTTGTGCAACATAGGCCTTCTCATGTATTGGCTTGCGAAACTAAAATTTTAAAACTCCGAATATACCACAATTATGGCACCGCACCTTCTTGATATCTAACATTCTCTTCAGTTGTGCCTCGCCTTCCTCCTATCCCTCCATTGCATTTCTCGGGTGCTTTCGGTTTTAGCTTCATTCCATTAATTGCTCCCTGACGGTATGCTAGAGCCGGCCCGACGTTTTTTCAACAAGGTGCCCACTGCTGCCTCGTAAGCATCAATTGTTCTTTGTCCTCTGATCACCAGCAGTCATGCGAAGTCTTGTGTCGTGAGCCTTGAATTGACCAACTAGGTCTTCAATCGAGAGGGTCTTGAATTCAATGCACTGCTCAATCGACGTGAAGATATGTATATAGAGTGTAGGAGCTTCAAGCAATAGTTGCCGCACTACATTTACACATCTTCCAATTTCTCACCATAGTTACGGATCCCATTGATGATCGTAATGACACGGGAAGCAAACTGATCCATTGTCTCATATGCTCAGATTCTCCTAGCTTTTCACTAGGGTTTGGAGAAATGCATCCTTCACACGATCATTGCCCTAATGGAGAACCCTTATCGTCGCCCATGCCTCCTTCGTCGACTTCTTTTCGACGAGGAGTTGCAGAACATCCTTTGGTACCACATAGTAGAGGGCGGTCAGCGATTGCCGATCCTTCTTGTATTTTTCGGCCCCTTCGCATAATCAGCGCTGCCGTGATCCACTGCTTCCCAGATCTCCTACGCCTCCATGGCTACATCCTTGTTCATCGCCGAGAGGGCGTAGTCCTCGCCATCCAGGCAAGGGTACAACGTCGGCACCACTGTTGCGATTTTTTTGGCGCTCCAACCTCTGAACCGTGTTCCCCATGATCCTCGCACTTCACCAACGTCATAACCTCCTACTTCCTCTACAAAGGTCACACACGAGATACTGAGGCTCTGATACCATTTGATAGCCTAGACCGATACCTACACGAAAATTATCACGAGAAACACTTACACAACACACGCACGTGGAACATATTGGATTGCAACAGGTCCTTGTCGGACCTGGTATTTATTTCTTTACTTTCGGACTAGGGTTTACAAGGGGTCTTACATGTATTATATAGGACCGGGGTGGAGTCCTTGCACAACACGACATGCTATCGTGCTTAAACCCAACAATAACTATTTGTGCGCTAGTGTAACGCAACTTTTTACACTAACGCTTAATCATGTGACCCAGTAAACTTATTGAGGCAAGGTAAATGTTTGATTTGCCAGACATGTTGAACTGGAATGACACCCTTCCAGCTAGGATCTCTTAACAAATTTAATAAAACTCATGAAACCATAAGTTGAATAAAAAATGCAAGATTTAGTTAATCATCGCAGTCAGGAGGCTAAAAGTTTTAGAAATTGAATTTATGTGTGGTTTATAATTTAAAGATCGTTATGGTTTAGGGGTGTATCTGATTGATATAGATAAGATGTACATGTTGAAGAAACGTAACTTGCATTAAGATACATATACAAGTGTTCATAATTTCAAATAGCAGCTATATGATTTTCATCATTGAAAATAATTGGCCAAAAGTTCACGGGCAAAACTAATTCCGGTATTCTACTTGCACATGATTTACTTGTGCAACTACATAGCGACATGGTGTGATCTTATCATTCAAGCATAAAAAATGACATGGACAATTTGATGGGCTAAAAAATATGATGTGGATGCTTGCATGTAAAGATAGAAAAAAATTAAGAAATGTTAGTGGAGTGACATGGACAATTGATTGGCTAAAAGAACAAGTGATGTGGATAGCTTATATGTGGTGATAGAAAAATAAATTACACTTAGTGTGATTTTGCTTTGTAAGAAGTATAGATAGATAACCGTATTTTGAAATTTTGGGATAAATATGTTTTTGGAGTCAACATTGCTTGATGGACTTAGTCCAAAGTATATTTAGATTGACCATGTGAAGTGAACAGGCGAACAGCATAGGTTCCTCTCGCGAGGTACATCATTTTCCAGATAAAGGCGACGTACTTCATGATGAAATTTTTGACTTAGATATGACAGTGTTTCAACATTATGAAGATCAAAGTATGATGCACTTTTGGCAGGTGAAAGTGATGGGACTGGATATCACGGAGAAGATAAGCGACCGATCGCTGCTTCGTTCCATGGGTCGCCATATTGGTCTTGCTTGTGTTTCTGCGATTAAATTCATTGTGCGGAAGCAATGGCTTGTCGCAGGTGGACTCCACGGGAACATCTACGTTCATGCATATATGACAATGGAGGAACTCACAAAATTCAATGCTCATGATGGCTCTGTCACTTCACTGGCAGTTCACCCAAGTCAACCAGTTGTGCTCTCAACATCTTCTGATTATCTGATTAAGCTTTGGAACTGGGAAGCTGACTGGGTGTGCATTCAGACATTTGAAGCACACTCGAAAGACGTAAGACAAGTCATGTTTAATCCGGAAGATGGAAACACTTTCGCTACTGCTTCGGACGACTGCACATCAAAGGTCGTTTGGTCCTTTTCCCTTTCTATACGCAATATATAGTATGTTTTCTTTTGTGGGAGCACCTGCACATTAGGGATCCGTGTGTCAAAATCATCATTTTGTTGGGAGATTATTATTTTTGGGTTGTTGTGGACTTGTGGCTCCTGATTTCCATCTCTAACAACCAAACTTGTGCACCAATGCTTAAATTTATAGATCTGGAGCATTTCTTCTCCCAACCCCCTTGCCACCTTGGACTCCTCACCAGATCCGCAGGTGTGTGTTGAATATTTTACGAATAATGGTGATCGGCAGTATCTGATTACAGGATCCTCGTCTGGGACAGCACGCGTGAGACATTTTATCTCCTTTACATTATTATTATTATTATTATTACTACTACTATTAACAAGCAAGAACATATGAAGTGCTACTACTGTTGTAGGTCGATCGTTACTATGTTGCTGTAATGCCTCTCTCCTCTTCTTTCTTTTAGATGTGGGATCTACAAACGAGGACATGCATTCGTGAACTCACGGAGCTCATGCAACCAGGCCTCTTGCATAGTTTTGCTAGAAATATTGGTGTGATCAACTCCCTCCCAGATAATCCCATTTTGCTTACAGTTTCACGGGACAATCATGTTTGTTTGTTCAACTGCACTACTTATAGGTAATTAAAACTTGTTATTCTTATTAATAATGCCATGCAGCGACCAACTTCATCTTCTGTTATAGTAGACTGCCATGCGTGAACAATGGGCCAAAAGGCTTGCTTTAACTTGTTTTTGTGATAGAGTGCATATAAGCCAAAGCATGTTATAGAAAATAATGTCAGGCTTCGTAATTTTGAAGGTGTGAGAAGGCGTTTGACTTCGGCATGGGCTATGTTAGCGACTTTGTTTATATTAGGGACACAAAAAGGTGAGAGAAAAACAATTTCATTTATCTTGTATTATCGACCTTTTTCACAACATTTTCTTGGAATGTCAGAGGACGATTTTCTTGGAATGTTAGGGAATGATACTAATGGAAAATACCAAGACAAATGTTTAAAGTATGTGAACATAATCTGCACATGGGTTCGCGCAGCTTGACAAGAAGAAGAAAAAGCTTGAACTAGGTTAATAAATTAAATAGTGTACACTAGTCCTTATAATGTTAGTATGTTATACAACATGGAAAACTTCGGATAAAAAGACAATGACAATGTAAACAGCCACAGCTCAAACTTTAAGAAGATGACCTGGAATTGGAATTAATGTGGAACTTCTATGTTTAGACCAACCATTCTTTTTTTACATGACAATGTCTGAGTTATCTTGCTTAGACATTAATCACCCAGAGATTTCTTTAACACATCATCAACAGTAAAATATTGGCCCGTTTGAAAAAGTAAGAGATGTGTATGATTATTATACCGGAACCATTTTATTGTCTGTTTTTCTTCAATTAGTGGCGATTTTTATCTGGTAGTAATTTTGGAAAGCTTCAAATTTCTAACCAAAGTGTCGTATATATGCAGCCTCGTGATAACATTTTTAAAGAGATTCGTAATCATGGAGATATAACGAACTAGAGTTCCACGAAGATGCTTCTTATAACAAGTTTAAACAGAGACCGAATACAAGTCACCAAGAAGTTCTTCATTTGTACTGAACCGATTTGTTTTGTACATTGTTTCCTTAGTGTATGTTTCTAAGATTTGTTGGTGGCCATTTTTCCTATAATGTGCACATACACCCTTGGAGTTGGAGACATCCTACGATTCTACAATTGAGAAAAAACAATACTTTTTTCTCTAACAGGATAAATTTAACCTGTAAATTGTACCCTTTTTTAGTGTAATACAGATATGAACAAATTACATAATTTTAAGTAATAGTTTTTTGGATTAAAGATGATGGAGCATATTCTCTATATCAATATTACAACGTTGTCGCCTGCTGGAGGTGATCTCGTCCAGATGGGGTCCATCCCTGGCTTTGCCTGATCCACAATGCTCAAACAGATGCAATGCTGCAAATGCAGTGTCGGCGCAGAAGGTCGCTTAGTCCATCCACTTTTGTCCTTGTCTTCCCACATATCATCCAAAACGAGAAGAAATCTTTTTGTTTCTAATATTCCTCAAGAGGATCTCCTGCAGTACATTAAAGTTGCTTATGTTTTCATACTCTTGTTTAACTTCACATACATGTTCTAGGATCTCACGTGTTAGCCTCACTTCATTGAAGTTAGTGGACACACAAACCCACATTTGCAGATCAAAATGATTTCTAGTTCTTTGATCACGGTATACAAATCTAGCTAGCAAGCGTCGTCTTCCCAACACCACCATTACCAATTAGTGGCAAAACATTCAGATCACTAGATTCTCCACTTATCAACAGCCCTATTGTCTTGTCTCTTTCTACATCCCTTCCGTACACCTTACTTTCAATTGGCATAGAAGTTGTAAGGCGGGCATTCCGGGAAACATTCTGCATCTCACTTGATATTGCAATGGGGCGCGAGATCTCGAGCTGAAGAACTCGTTGCACATAGCTGCCAATAGTGCATAAATGACTCACTATCCCACTGATTCTCGTAGAAATATCATGTTTAATCTCAAAAGTTAGCATGGTACTATGAGCTAGCCCCTCATCTTTATGTTTCCCTTTTCTGCCGCGTGAGGCCAAACTAGTAATTTGGCGTGTGGCATTGCATACCAATTCAAAAGCATAAGATGGAGTGGATGAGGACACATCGCTTTCCTCAGGACTAGCACCACTGGGAGAATTACAACCTTTCCCTGCATACGAAAACTCCCGGTTATTTGGTGACAAGCAAACGTATGGCGCTTAAGCAAAAAACAGATATTATCATGTAACGGCTAAGAGCAACTCTAACAGCTGCCCTATATTAGAAGGGTTGTTTTCGTGTATAGGGCGCCTGTTTTAGCATTTTAGGGCAGGAATAAAATTTTGCTTTACGAGCTGCCCTATAATAGGGCACCTCCACTCCAACAGCTGCCCTATTTTAGGGCATACATAGCCAATTCAAAACTAAATTTGAGCCGAATTTAAGATAGTTTGACGACATTTCATACATAAACTTCAACAAACTGACCCAAATTTAAAAGTTCAACCTAATAAACTTCGCTACTAGACCTAAACTAGTGGCCCCTAGCTAATGCCTTCCAGTCGACACCGGAATCGTCCATCGGAGTCAAAGTCCGATAAACCGGACTCGTCGGAAGAATCCCCGATATCGATCACCGGAGTCGAGGATGTAGACGGGCCGGCCTCCGTCTTCGGCTTCTTCGCGCCCCGGCTCGCGAAGAACTCTTCCTCCACCTTCACGAGCTCGGGGTTCTCCCGCCGGAGCTTCTCCATCGCCGCCTCATCCGCCTGCGCGGCCCAGAGCTGGCGGCGTGCCTGCCGGTCTTCCTCCTTGATGGCACGGCAAACCACGCGAAACTCCGGAGCCACGGCCGTGGCATCCTCGGCGGTCTCGACGTCGGAAAAATTCATCTCCGACATCGGCCGGCCGTACTGCCACACGACGGCGTCGTAGGCACGCGCGGCGAGCTCCGGCGTGGGGAAGGTGCCGAGCCACATCCTCCTGTGGTCCACCGTGATCTCCGCCGCGTACTGGCCGGAGTCACGGCACCGCACGCCGTGGAAGCCCGTCGAGCTGCGGACCGGCGGCGGCGCGGGGCTCCTCCCCTCGCGGCGTGGCCACAGCGAGCCGCGACTGCTGCTGCCACCGGAGCCACAGCTGCTGCCACCGGAACCGTGGTTTCGGTGCGGCCACATCAGCGGCGGCGGCCAAATCTGGCGCGGGGAAGGCCGCGACGGAGGGTGGGGGGCGTCGGCGGGGGTAGGGGAGGTGGCGGAGGTGGCGGCGGTGGCGGATCTACGTCGGGGCAGTGGCGGCGTGGGGCGAATCGCGGCGGCGGCAGCTGAATCACGCGCGGGGGAGGGGAAACTGAAGGATGGTTGGTTCGCGCGCGGCCGAAATGAAGGGATAGGGCAGGGGCGCGCGCGGCCCTATTTGCCCCATATATGGGGTAGAGAGGACCAAATTTTGGGGCAGCCCTATTATAGGGTACCACATAGGGCAGCTGTTGGAGCTTATTTTTTGCCCTCTGGTGTCCTATAAAACCGTTTGTAGGGCATATCTCCTAATAAAGGGCAGCTGTTAGAGTTGCTCTAATAACGAGCAAAGTTTCACATGGTAGAAACTCATCTACCTTTCACCTAATTTTTTTTATCACAAGTTGAATGATTGAAAAGAGATCAAAATTAAACCAGATACGATCTGATTGCCTATGATATTCAACTTCTCTTGGTTGCACAGTAAAGTATAGGCCAACAAGTGCTCACAAAAATATCAATATAAAGCTGGAAGCAACAGAGATTGAACAAGAGAGGCGAGAAAAACACCTTGTTCGGTCTGTTGCTGGAGCCGGTAGTAATCGAGCTCATCCATCACATCCTCTGAGTCATAAAGTAGGACTCTGAGATCATCCAGTGACCGGGTGAGAGGCTTGTTGTCAATCCTCCTTCCCTTAGCAGCAGCAAGAACCATTTCCACGTTCCTTTATCTCAAGTTTGAGCTTCTCCACATCTTCAGCAAGCCCGATTTCACGAGTCCAAGCTTCCATCTGTCCAGTGAAGAAGCTCCCGAGGATGCTTTGCACCAGCCATCCTATTGCCGCATCCACTACCGTGCCAAGAAACCCCGTCATCTCCTGGCACACCCAAGGCAGCACAGCAATGGCAGGAGCAATAGCAGGCCTTGCACAGGGGAGAAACCAACCAGATGGAGTCAAAGGAAAGGAGAGAAATAATCCATTGAAAGGAAGCAACTGGGAAGGTAGGAAGCAAGGAAGGCAGCAAATGAGAGAGAGTTAAACTATGCAGCAAAAATAGCGAAATTTACCAACCCCCATGGCATCTTGAAGCGGGGTCTGCACATCTATGGAGCTAAGGAAGCACATGAGCCAAGTCTTGGCTCCACAGTTGCACTAATTAATGGTGTATTTGGTTGTATGATGACTGTGCAAACACTCCTCTTCACTAATACAAACTTAGCTGTCAGCCATGTAAAATAAAAGTTCACATGACGTTACATACCAACTACAGAGAACTTTCATGGAAACTGAGAATAGAGAACAAAAGAAGTGACGCGCGTTAGGCTTATAGCAGCCTGGAATCCGTGGACGCGCCGAACCACCTAATAAGACACCGGGTGACGCATATTGAACAGATGGTGCAACCAGTACGGGACAAAACATCAGAAAGGGCCATGGTTTCCTTTCTTAAACTAATCGTCATTGGGATGATTGATGGTTCCTGGTAAGTTGTAAGCATGTACACCCTTGTAGCCAACGAATTTTTTTGCCGTATAGAGTTGGTAGTAGAAACCATAAGCAAACAACAAACTCGCTTGGTCTGCCGACATGGGTAATCTACAAACTCAAAAGGGTCTTTTACCTGTGTGTATGCAGGCTGCAGCTCGTAGTTAACCTGAGCCCTGAGGCACCAGGACCAGCCTGCGACGTCAATACGCCATTAGACATGGTGCCTGCGACAAGACCACTTCAGGCCGTGTGAGCAATTCATCGAACACTTCGAGGGCACAAAAGCGCTGGACGGCGTGGCCTATGGGCGGGACGCGCAGAGGCGCGCGCTCTTATGCACTGCACGCCATGCCACTGTATATGGGCTCGCTCGCCGCGCGCTTGTGCCATTAGCGGCGCGGTGGATTCTGATGCGGGTACGAGGGGCGCAATAACGCGCTAGAGAGCTGTGGTATTTTTTTTAACTGTGTAGTGCAGTTTCGGCCTTCGTGACCCGTCGGTTGCAGAGCATTGTTTACCTGCCTTTATAATCGGTGAACTGGACTCTACAGTACAGTTAACATTGTTCTTGACACAGCAGTTATAGCCGGTCGTTTTCACATTGAGATCGCTCAGATGCAAATCTGCATGGTGCCGTTCTCCCTGGTCTAATTTCACGAGAGTACACTTCTCACTGTCGCAAGTAAAATACCCGACGACAGATTATGCGTGTTGGGAGCCAAACAAACATGATCTACTAGTGCCATGACAATCGGCTTCTGGAACGACCACGAGGCAGTATATAGGACTAAATTTATCACAAGTACAAGTATAAATCTCCAAAACGGCCGAAATCTGTCTGGCAGATGTACCAACACGGTCTACAGCAAGAGCACATAATAACATAGGATAACAGTCTCGAGGTGCAAAAAGAATTCTCAGCATTTCACTAGTCACGGGTAGGTTTGGTGTTATAAAGCTTGTAGATCTAAAGCGTAGCCCAGGCTCAGTCGTCATCAGCGAAAGTGATCTTCTTTCCTGTGAAAGAAGAGAACAAACGTACAGTAAGAAGACTGGTGGTTCTGTTCGGCCAACAAAAGACAATTAAGAGAGCATATTTTTAAATTCATGTAAGCGGCAAGTTACCTGTACTGGCTGTAGCGACACTCTGCCTGACAGGTGCAGCACTCCGACCACCGCCAAAAGATCCCCGCGTCTGCCACGGCTGTCACGTCCAGAAAATCTGCCACGTCTGCCACGGTTGTCACCACGGCCCCCCTGAAACCCTGTTCTTCCGGCCCAGTCACCTCTTCCTCCTGTTCTGTTGCTAACGGTGTCATCTCTGTTTTTCTCAGGTCTAGGCTTTGCTTCGTCGACATACAAGCTGAAGCCACCGAGGTCAGATCCGCTCAGCTCAATGGCTTTCGACAAGGAACCGTTGTCACTGAACATAATGTACGCCATCCTGCACAACAGAACCAAGCAGCCAAGAGTCACTGACAAGAACAAGAACATGGCTTGACCTAGGAGCAGATGCACTTTTTCATATAACAGAGCCAACTTACCCTTTGCTTGCACCAGTTTCATTGTCCATCGGAACTGAAACTCTTGTGATCTTTCCACATGAGCTAAAATGTTTCATAAGTGAACTTCGGATCTGGTGATGGAAAATAGTTAGAGTACTACAAGAGGCATATATGGATGCCAAACAGATGTAGATTTTAACCAAAGAACGACTTTAGCACTTCAAATTACCTCATCCTCCCCAAGAGCTGAATCAAATCCTTTAATAAAGGCAGTACTGCTAGAGCTTTCACCAGGATTCTTGAAAGAACTATTGTCCCTCCTGAACGCAGAAAATTAAGGGGCAATAATGATTATCGTATCCAAGCAATTTTTAGGAAGATAATCACACACATAGATAGTGGGATAGAAAATCACCCGCTGCGAGGAGTAAACGTGCCTCGCTCTTGAGCTAAATTAAGCCTGACAGGCCGGCCCATCAAATCATGACCATTTAATTCGCATGCCTATCAGGTTCAGAAATCAGAACGTGGATAACCAAACAGAACTTAGATGGCAATTTAATGCTTGATCCAGATCAGCTGGTCCATATATATCACAAAGAAACGTAGTGAAGTACCTTCTGAGCAGCTTCAGTTGTAGCAAATTCAACATGTGCGAAGCCCTTGGAGCTCCCATCATTAAAGGTAGCAACACGAATATCAATAATTTCACCTGCGTCCCGAAAAAATTGCGTCCTGCGGTGTGTGGAACAAAAGAAGTCACGAACACATCTTTCAGAAAAGCTGAAAATATATGACATCTCACAAACTTACACTTGTTCCTTATCGACACTGTATGACAAGTTCCCAACAAAAACGGTTTTTGACACAGTAGTAGGTTGACTACTGCTGGCAGCAGTATTTTGCTTCAACAGCTAAAGTCAAAGACAGAAGTCAAACATCTATCAAACATAAGAGAAACAACTTATAACAGCACAAATATACTTGAATCATACTTCACTCTGCGCGGACTTCTTCACTAGTACCGATTCATCATCACTATCGGAGCTTCCTTCAGAACTGTCATCATCACCACTGCTTTCTTTCTTGGCAACCTTAGAGGGCTTGGCAGCACCAGAAGAAGAATCCTGCAGACAATAAGAAATTTAGTATAAATAAAAATCTTCAGAAGGAAAAGCAAACACCACAAAATAAGCACCTTAAGCTTCTTTTGTGGAGGCTCTTCATCACTCTCATCAGAACTATCATCGGAATCATCCTTGGACTGCAAAAGAGTTTTCTGTTGAGTTACAACAAGATCTAATGTACACAAGACAATTCTTTTAAGCAAATAAACTTTTTAAGAGAATGTGTACATGTCCATTGCTTTTCTCTGTTGCCAAAGATCTCTTCGCAGGGATAGTAGATTTTGCTGGCTGCAAAAACATTGGACAGAAGTTCTAAACATTGCACAGCAAATAAGTGACCGAATAAGCAACTGACAGAACACTTACTACATCGGAATCTGAATCTGCGTCAGTATCTGAGCTACCACTAGATTCCTCTTTCTTGGAAGACTGAACTATTTTAGCAGTGGTATCCTGGACAAAGAAAGTATCCACATCAGAAAGATGGCATGGATAAAAAGACTATGCTGGCTGCAAAATAGTGACAAGAAATACAAATATTGCACAACACAGAGTTACCAAGAGAAAACAAGTACCAGAACACTTACTTCTTCAGAATCAGAATCTGTGTCAGCGTCGGAGCTACTACTAGATTCTTCATTCTTTTTAGCAACAACAGCCTTGGAAGATTGAACTGGTTTAGCAGCGGTATTCTGCAAACAGATCGAAAATGTAATAACATTATTAGGACAACGAATGATGACGTATCAATTTTGATTTGAAATAACTAGTAAACTGATCACCTCGTCCTCAGAGTCAGAACTTTCAGAATCAGAGCTTTCACTGGATACTTCCATCTTCTTGGCTACTACTGGCGCTTTAATGGGCACATCCTGGAGACAGTTTTTCAGTTAGGACTAAGAAGTTGCAATAAACGGACTGTGTACATCGTTTCGATGCAGAGGCTTCGTTCCTCTTTTCGAAAAAAAAATGGGGACTAAGAAGTATTGTCGGCTAAGAACAATGATTGTGCATAATTCACGGAATTAAACCACAAGGTCACGGGAATGTTAAGTATGAGTAGTGAGTACTCGCATCTCACATAGAGATACATTGGCAAGAATACGGAAAGTCCAAACGGTGTAGTCGTTATTCAAAAAAAAAATCTGCATTTTTGTGTTTTAAAAAATTGAAACAAAAATCCTAGGTGGAGATAATGTTGAGATCTACTGCTGCAAATTTCAATGAAAAAATCGTTGTATTTTGGCCTAGGCAAAAAAAACAAATCCGGCAAGATCTCAAAATTTTGAAACCCGGCACTGTTCACTGATCCAGATATGCGTATTTTTTCTTTGTTGCGCAAAATACAACGAGGTTTTCGTCAAAATTTTGCAGAGTGGTAGATCTCAACATTATATCCACCTAAGATTTTTGTTCCGATTTGTTTGAAACACAAAATGCAGATTTCAATTTTTTTTAAAACGACCTACATGTAGCTGGAGCTACATATAGCTGCACTCGGCAAGAATATGCTTACTTACCTCATCTGATGAATCATCAGAATCACTTTCAGAGCTGTCTGACTCCTTGTTTTTCTTTTGTACAGCGGCAACTGAAGAATTCTCCACCCGAGTAGCTGGCTTCTGAAAACAAATGACCAGTGAAATAAGGCGCAAGGATATTTAGAAAGACTATGAATGATGAGGCTTCTATTTCGAAATCAGTGGCAAAGTGACTACCTCATCCTCGGAGTCCGAACTTTCAGAATCAGAGCTTCCACTGGATACTTCCATCCTATTGGCTACTACTGGCGCTTTAATGGGCACATCCTGCAGAAATTGTTTCACTCAGGACTAAGAAAAATATTGTTGATTGTGCATGCTCAGAGTCAGAACTTTCAGAATCAGAGATTTCACTGGATAATTCCATCCTCTTAATGGATCAGTTTAGGTTGTTGTTGATGTTGATGAAGATCGACAAAGTGACTACCTCATCCTCAGAGTCAGAACTTTCAGAATCAGAGCTTTCACTGGATACTTCCACCATCTTGGCTACTACTGGCGCTTTAACGGGCACATCCTGCAGACATTGTTCCACTCAGCACCAAGAAATATTGACAATTGTGTATGCTCCGCAAAATTAAGACCAGGAGATCAGGAGGATGGGGAAATATGAGATCTAGCCCGTGGAGTACTACTGCGTCGTATAGAGATCTGAAGTACAAAATAAGGTTGCTAACCTCATCTGATTCATCATCAGAATTGGCTAATCGCTATAAATAGTTATTTGTATGGTATTTTCATTACTTTCATACAAAATAAACTAAAGATGCATTTTCCTTCAACATACAAGAACAGCTCAAAGAAAATATAGTGCTTTAAGTGCTCAACTATAATGCATTGTTACGGAGAATATATAATTTAAAAATCTGGAGCATTAATAAGAAAGAACCTATTTCACATCGCATCCGCAAAAGGTCCATCACGGGGAAGAAAGCGACCAACATATATAGCATAGCTAAGAGCGTAAGCTTGAACTTAACATATAATGAGTCAGAAATAAAGAATGAAGGCCATGCTTACAAAAGACATATGATGTTGGCAAAAGAAAAGAAAGAACAATTATGAGAAGGTCTTGGAAACAAATACTCACTTCATCATCCTCATCAGAGCTGCTGTCAGAACTGCTGCTGTCGGACTCTACACTTTTTGAAGCCACAGCAGGCTTTGCAGGTTCGTCGTCAGAGCTGCTATCTTCGCTGCTATCAGAGCTGGACTCCTCTTTAGCAGATTGTGCAGCCTTCTTTGGTTGGGCCATCACCTGAAAAGATTTATTCAGGAGGAAATGAAAAAAGAGAGGAAATCACATGCAGATTACGTAGAACGAGGGAAGGGACAATTATGAACATGTCATGGAACCAAGCGCTCACTTCATCATCCTCATCAGAGTCGCTGTCAGAGCTGCTGCTATCAGACTCAGCATTCTTTGAACCATTGCTAGCAAGTGCAACAGGTTTCTTTGAAGCAGCAGCAGGCTTTTTTGCAGGTTCCTCGTCGGAGCTGCTATCGTCACTGCTATCGGAGCTGGACTCCTGTTTAGAAGATTGTGCAGCCTTCTTTGGTTGGACCATCACCTGGAAAGATTTGTTTAGAAAGTTGGTTTCAGAGGGTAATGAATGCAAATCTAACAAAATAATATTCTACACAGTATCACGATTAAAGAAAATAACCTCCAAATACACAATGCATTTTATTGTTCAAGTAAAAGAAGCCAAACAGAAGGACAGGGGAAGCACCTCCTCCTCCTCGGAATCTGAAGAATCTGAAGAATCGTCATCAGAACTGCTGCTCTCGACCTTTTTCGGAGGGGGCTGCTTCCTGACTTTAATGAGATCATTCTTCACCGGCACAAGCTGAGGTGCAGTTTTTCGCTTCTTGGCAGCCTTCTCGACGTCATCTTCCGCATTTCTCTTGCCTGCAAATTGAGATCAAGAGATTTTGACGCCACAAAACCATATTACACAGAAACCATGAGGCATGTTTTAACTCAAATATTACCTTTCTTTCCCGATTTTTCATCTGTGGCCGACACAGCGGCAGGTGCAACCTCAACAGCCGACTTCTTGCTCAACCTACCCATAGTATAGAATGTATATGTGCTCTACAAAACGAGATGAGCAGCAACTTAAGAGCAACGAACACAGCCAACAAAACAGCACATCACTTCAAGTCTTCAACTCTACCGAGGCACCCTGGCATGGGAAAACAATTCATCTACCTGATTCCTCGTGGTAACTGGTCATCGCATCAAGGAAATCCCCTCAAAACCAACAATTTCACATTACCACAGGTCCACAGCCACGTCATAAACTAAACAGAACAAAAAAGACCCAACGCGTGCTGCTAATCCAACGGCTAAGCGAGGAAATCAGGGCGTAACCTCAATTCTGACTGAATTCTACCCTCCTGGCACTTGCGAAGGATGTTGTGTCACGTCGAGGCTAAAACTAAAAATCGGAAAATTACAAGGATTCGAATTGCCCAACTCGCGCAGCAGACACAAAACCAGCGCTGGCTACCGGGTACGGTACAATCGACGCAGTCCCTAACTCGATTCCGCCACTACGCTGCCTCCCCGGAGCAACGAATCCTTCGAATTTGGGGTCGACGAATCAGACGCGCCAAAAAGTTCGCCGGTGAAGGGATAGGACCACAGCCACGATCAGCGCAACGGAGCACGAAACCGCGAACGGGAAGGAAGAGGACGACTCACCGGCGGCGGGAGGGGGTGGCGGTGGAGGCGGCGAGGAACCCTAGCTCCGGAATTGGGGTAGGGTTTTGGGGTGGGGTTTGGGGGAGGAGGAAGACGGCGGCGGCGCGCAGTGTTTATAGGAAGGCGCCGCACCGCTGGTGTGCGATTGAGGGTTTTCTCTCTCCGGCCGAGAGATGTGCGATTTTCTCGTTTTGCCTCGCCTATTTTTCCTTGGCCCGCGCGTTTGCTCGGCTCGGGGACGCGATGTTGGATAACGGGGAATGCTGGGGTGTGGTCTGTAAAAGAGCCCTAGATTTTGTGTTTATGCCCGTGCGTACTGAACTACTGATGGACCTTATGAAGCGGCCCAACACGTGTAGCAGTACCAAGGTAAAAAAAATAGCGGTGGCCTTCTCTTCAGATGCTACAGAGGCTACACCGTGCATGCTACAGTATATTTTAAATAGCGTTTTGAAAAAATAACAAATATAGCTTGAAAATAAAAGATTTCAACAAAAAACAAGAATAAAGGGAATAGCCTAAAAATGGCAAACCAATATATGCATAACCATATCGAAAATGTGTTTTCCAATTATCTAGAAGGCTAACATCAACATTCCACGAAGCAACAATATAATATAAATTATTTATTCAGAATTTCAACATTTGTCAACTTCCGATTCAGAAAATGTACCAACCGATTGCAGTTCATCGCTACTACAAACAAGTTGTAAATTCTTCTTTATAAGATCGAAAATTCGGTCCTTTATAGACCTAAAAGGCAGCAAAAATTGCGACGTTTTAGTGTGATATAGCATGCTAACTCTACTAGCACCGAAATATCTCGCTATTTTTTCCATGAGCATTTCACCTATAGTAGAAAAACGTCTGCCTCATCGAGGCACATGCGTACATAACAGAAAACGTAGTTGCACTTGCAATCAAGAAAAAATAGCGTGTTATAATAAAATAGTGTCAGTCTTAAAATACACTATTAGTGTGATATATCACGCTATAGCGTGCTATTAGCGAGGAATTGTATACAGATTTATTTATCGAGGTGATTCTTAAAACTATAGCCTCTATTTTTTTCATGCTTGCAATAGTTAGTGTAAAAATATTTTCCATTGGCACGTCATGACGGGCAAGCGAGCTAACACGGCCGCAGAGAACCAACATGTGGTTGGATGATTAGGTGGATGGCTATACCCACAGCGCACGAGAGTTCAAACCCCAGATTTGGCATTATTGTTTCTCATTTAAGGTGGAATATTCTTTAATGGGAGACGACGTTTTTGTCAATAGTGAGGCGTACGTGGTGACTTAGTCAATCTCAAGACACGACCTGCTGACTCAGAGGTGCTCATACGGGTAGGGGTGTGGATGTGTGCATTCATATGGTGCGCGTGTATGTTTGTACTGTTTCGTAAAAAAAAAAGCTACTCCGTGGATGTGTTCGGTTTTAGAACCGGGTGGAACGGAATGGAACGGTTCCATTCCAATAAAATGGAATGTCACGGTTCCATTCCGTCCCGGTGTTCGGTTAGACAAAATGAGATGGAATGGAATGGTTCCCTAATTTAGAATTAGCAATTCAATTAGCACTAATCTACTAATTAAAAACAAATCTAGCACTAATTTAGGATTAGACTATTCCATAGATTTAAGCCTAAAATTGATTTTTTATCCTCGCGAGCGCACGTATCTAGCACTAATCAAGCTAAGCTAGCGCAGAGGATTAGTAATCCAGATCGATCGGTCGATCCTTGCCAAATCGAACCCGTTGACTTGCCCCGCAGCCAGCTTCCCTGCTTGTGCCGTCGCCCGTGGCCGGCTGGCGCCGCGCCGCTGCTCGGAAGCTGCGTCCGCCGCCGCTGGCCGGCCTGCTCCGCAACGCCTCTTGAGACCTGCCGCCCGGATCAAGCCACCGCGGCACCTACTAGTCGCAGCCCCGCGTCGGCCCAGCAAGCCGCGCGCGCTCCGGCGACCGCGCGACCTCGCGCCGCCGCGCCGCTTGCCGTGCCGCCCGTCGACGCCGCGCTGCTGGCCGTCGAGGGAGAGAGAGAGGTTAGCGAGGGAGAGAGACTAGCGAGAGCTGAGAGAGAGGGATTAGGGAGAGAGAGCAGGCCGTTCCACTCGTCCGGCCGAGACGAGTGCGTTCCGAATATAGGGCGAATATTCCCTTATGAGGAACCACCTCGTTCCGTTCCTTTTCCCAACCGAACGCAAGAACGGGCTCCAGGTGCGGAACGGTTCCATTCCGTTCCACCTAATTCTGGAACCGAACACACCCTAACACGACCACACTGTTCTTGGATGACCGATGGGGAATTGCCCAAGCCCGGGTCTGAGGGACAATCCAGGGACGCGGGGAAGGAGCGGACAAGGTTCCCCTGCTCCACGGCTATATAAACACGGCGTGCCCCTCCCACATCGATCACCCTCTCCTCCCGTCAATACTATTCAGGTGGTCGCGGCTTCCTTCCCCTTCGGTCTCTTTCACCTCGGCCGGCCGGGAAGTCATCGGCATCCTTCGTCCTTGCGCGGGCTATCTCTAGCTCTCGCCATGACAACGCCGACGGTACACGTTCTACTGCTCGCATCTCTTTCTTTCTTCTCTTTCTTTCTGTGGCTGATTTGGTTCCCGGATGGATGCGCGCAGAACAAGGGCCGGCCGCTGCCCAAGTTCGGGGAGTGGGACGTGAAGAACCCGGCGACTGCCGACGGCTTCACCGTCATTTTCCAGAAGGCCCGCGACGACAAGAAGACCACCGGCCCCGGGCGGTCCGGCATCCCGCCGGCCTTCAGGAACGGCAGCGCCGACCGCTACAGCTCCGAGTTCAAGTCCGGCAACAGCTACCAGTACAGGAGGGTGGCATCACCCAAACGTATCAAGGTACGTACGCACGTACATATTGTGCGTGCACAGGCATGCTTCGGTTTATCGCGTGCTTTGACCGGAGGATATATATCTTTTGTCTGCAGAAGAGGTGGTTCTTCTGCGGCAGCTGCTGATCCTGACGCCGGGGCTAGCTGCTACCGTTGGCGAAAGAGATCTGAAACCATGCCGCGCGCCAGGCCAGAAGCTCATACTCCAAGGGAGGCAGGCGAGGATGACAATTTTGGCGATCGTGGCGTTTTTGCTCCTGCTCGATCGCCGCATTTGATGTGCAGAGCATCATCGATGACTGATGATTCTGGTTCACACGTACGAATCATTTGTATCGAATAAAAAGGGGAGGAAACTAGTTGAGAAAATTACTTGTAAATTGTTTCCCTTTTTAGTCTGATGCAAATATTCATGCCAACCATCGCTGCCGTTGTTCATTCATAATGTATTGTTCGCTACACAGCGATCATCAGAGGTCAAACCATGTATTCAGGGGAAATCAGCAGCTTGAACAGACGCATAAAGTATAACATACTCGAGAGAAACAAAAAATGGTATTCATAGTATTACATATATGAGAACAATAATCATCTCCAGAAATTCGAGCCAAAATTTTACTACTAACATCACCACCTAAAGAAATGAACAAGTATCTGGACCAGATATCGCCAATAATCAGTTATTTACCGGACGCAGCCCGAGCAGAAACCAACTTTGTGGTTGCAGCAAGAAAGAGATATCTACTGTTAGGTATATTCTGCACCATATGTAGCCAACAGATCCAGTACACTGACACGGTAACAACAGAGCTCCACCAAATTCCGAGGTAAGACAAGCTTGAGCAGCTCGACAAGACCATGTTGGATTCATGAGACCATGTTTGTATCCTGGGTGCACGGCTATTAATACATCGGCCCCTGAGCTATTCAGACAAGAATGGTCTCACCGGTTCCACCAAGCACCTGCACTGCACGTCCATGATCATATGCCATCCAGGCATCCAGCACCATGTGAACAAAACTGTGCTACACTGCTACCCTTGTATCCACTATTTTTCCCCTAACTTTCATCGGTTTCCTGCTTCTGTTCACCCATGGGAGATTCCAAAGTAGAGCTTCCATCACCTGGTTCAGAATGGACCACCGGATTAGCATCCGGTGAAACTGGTGATGTCTTTTCTACTGTGGTCTCAACAACCGGGGATTCAACTAAATTCACACACCCTTGTTCTTCTCCTAATTGGGCTGTACCGGACATAACTCCACCAGTGGCATCCATCACCTTCTCATCTCCAACCTCAGAATTTAGAGCGGCAGTATTCACTGATACCTCAGCAGGTTCAGCGTCTTCCTCCGTCCACTCAACACACTCAGGTGGACTCTCTTTTACATCTGGAGTTGGCGGTCTGATGTCATCTTCCAGCTTATCAACTGGGCCATTTGTCAATACTGTGTGACCAGACTCTTCACTTAAGTCTCTGTCAGAGGCTGCTAAAAGTGAATCCGAACCTTTTGTCTCATCTACAGGTTCACCAATAATGACCTCATCGATATCATCATCCACATCTGGTGAAGGTAACTCCCAATTCGCGGAACGGGAACCTTCTGGGCCATCGTTCAGTGCTTTGTCCTCATCAAACGCAAACCAATTGGAATTGGTAAAAAGGGAGCTACTGCAAAGCATATTCTTCATCAGCCAGTTGTTACAGACATCAAATCAAATGTACTTACGAAAAAGACATGGTCAAATTCTATGGACAAGGAAAATACCTGCCATCATCACCTAAACGAATATTGGAGATAACTACCTCAGCAGCTTCGTCATCAAAATACACATCCTACAGAGAATAGTAACCATCAAAACACAGACAATCGCACTACATGTACCAGGAAATACAAATACCATCAGGTTGCTAGACAGCACAGAATGGTGCATAAACTTAAGCAAACAAAGATGAACATACCTCATCATCGCGCTCTGGTGATACTTGAGCCTGCATATATAATCCACAAAAGAGTTATTCATAGAAAATTTGAACATTGTGCCCACTGTTAAAGCCCACAATCATAATAGAAGATTATTATACTCTAGAGATCTAATACATAAATTTGGCATTTAACGAGGTAGTAAATGTTACGATTCAATACGCCAGCATATATATATATATATACTCATAAAAAACTGGGTTGTGTGCATCTCCGGATGTAGAGGTCACGGGAGAGTCCCGTTCTATTATCTAACAGAATGCATATACAGAACTGACTCATATATAGATCAGATAAGTTTGAAAGATCAAAACAAAAAATAATACATGACAAATCCAGGGAGCAAATACAGCTTGTTTCACTAAGTGATCAGCTATACCTTGACAAGAAAGTGATATTCAAGAAGAAAATACTGACCCTGGTCAAAAAGAAAAACGAAATACTGACCTCATCAACATCATCATCATTACTGTGAATACCATATTTAAACGCCTGGCTCAGATTGCTAGCAAGCGCAGCCACATCATAATCCCTGTCTCGGAAGTCTTCATCGTCGCTGTCCCTACCTCGATCCTGCAGTGATGTCGGTCGGCTATGACCAAAGAAACATTTCAGCAGATGACCTTTTCCCAATGGAATGCAGGACATTTAGCAAAGAGATAAGTGGGTGAAGTCTTGGCTCTGGAATAACACCAATTAACTCATATGAACATGCATTATGCATAGAATGTCTGACCCTTTTGACGTTTTTACGAATTGATGTAGATTAGAGCTATGGCACGATTGTCATATAGGAGCAGAAGGGTATGGGTTAAATGAAAAAAACTCAGTCACGTTCAACCAATTATTATATTGTGAAACATCGTATTTTATTTTATTTTTGTTGTGCAATGGTGCCATAGCAAAAAAATGCAGAAGCAGGTGTGTTCTTATAAGATTCGATGTATAAATTGATCATAACCAACAGTCAGCTGTCCATCTAAATAAGTAAAAAACTGAATGAAGCTGACTGTAAGTAGCTATGGAGCAAGAATAACTGTTGTTTGCAACCACACTATCAATTCAGGCAACCTAATTGTTGAAAAATGCAACATGTTGACGAAAGTTCCTCTGACAAAAGGAAGTGAATGAGTACAAGTCAATGGAGATACGTAATACATTTTTTGAGATCAGAGCAGCACTGATGAAGTTAAACACATAATCACGTTCTTAAGGTGATCATACTGAACTGAATCATTTTCAGTCAACACAGCACAGCATTATGATTCACAAGGAAGCAGCATAAACAAAAGTAGAACTCAACTAGGAACATGCTATCAATGCAAAAAGTATACGCAAAAACAGTACAAAAGATGATCACATGAACGGAAGTCAAATGATACTTACCCACAAGCCCATTGGTAAACATTTTCTACAGCATTACGCTTTGTTAGGATACTAGCATGCCACTCAGCCCAACCAGAGTTTTGCTGCAATCCAATAATGCATCAAAGTTAAACGTAATGGGTTCAACCAAAGTTAAATGCAGCAATATAATAGCGATAATGCCAATGAACAAGGGAATTTTGCAAGATATTATTGCATGTCTACCATACTATCCTTGCACTAGGGGTCAGTTAAATAACTGCTCCCTCCGTTTTTTAATATAAGATGTTTTAGGTGTTACACATGTTGTCTATATACATACTAAATTGAGTGAACATATAAAGTAAAGTGTGTCTACATACATTTGTGTGCATGTGAATGTGGTCAAATCCCAAAACGTCTTATATTAAAAATGGAGGGAGTAGCATGGGACTAGCAACAAATCCAGTAACATATGAGAAATGGAAATAGTATTTGGTTCGTATAATAAAAAATAACCTGCAAATGTGATTGGATTGTGCTGGTGCTGTTGGCCAGCTGAATGAGCTTATTGGCTATGCGTGTAATATGCCCAACAAATCCAACCCTTGGTGAAGTTTTTCCCTCTGAAGATAGTGTATGCTGCAAAGAGAGTAGCAAGTGAATATATCAGTGGGAGAAGTAATAGACCTATCAGCTGGTTGCGTGTATATGAAATGGTCAGACATTATCTTGTACCTTAGTTAAATCAATCGACAGAGCAGAGTTCTTCTCAGCTTCCAAAATTCTTGTGACAAGTTTACATTCGTCAAGAACATGCACAATCAGATTATCCTGTTTACTCTCTAAACAGGAAACAATGATATTCTCCACATGATGGTGCAAAAAGTTGTTGAAAGGGTACCTGATGATGAATTCTTTGTCAGCTCTTTAACAAGTTTATGTGAAGCAGATTGTAGTGTCTAACTTACTCAAAAAATAGATCTATAACATGCTTGATTGCTCCTAGATGGATCAAACGCGTGTCTGCAGCTGGACTACCAATGGACAGTAGGACAGAGATGAACTCAACAATCTGCAATGGAAAAATAACCACCATCAGTAATAACATAGGGAATAGCAATTACCTGAACAATACAAATCGCAGAACAAGGAAACAGAGAACATCACTGCTTTGTATACATATCTCAATACTTGAGATTCTTCCGGACAAAAAAGAAAGTCATACAAACTAACGGTAGCTCAAATGTCTAGAAGACTATTAGACAAAGGAACACTAAAAGGTTTCCTGCGCTGCACTCATGTTCATTTCATGACTAGTTCAAATTAGTAAATCTCAACATAATTAATCATCACATACCTTCAAGCGATGCTTTCCAAGAGGAGGCTGTAAGCTGCCATATGTTGTTGGTAGAATTTTTTCAGCAGATGAAACATCCAGCAGCTTCAACAAATCACCTGAAAATGACAGACAGAAATTTAGAATTTTGACAGATGTTATACTTGGAGCATTGGTTTTCTAACAACTTGGTAAATACAGGCAGTGTCTGCACTTCATAATTAACACTTAACAAGAACAAAGTGTAGGAAGAATGAACAGATATAATTGTGTAGGGTTTAAATTAAAATATACTCCCTCCGTTTTTTAATATAAGATGTTTTACCATTTGTCCACATTCACATATATCTAGATGTATGTAGACATATTTTAGTGTGTATGTACATTCATATTAGTATGCATGTAGACAACATGTTGGATAGCTAAAACTTCTTATATTTATGCACGGAGGGAGTAGCTAATAAAGTATTCATGCTAGTTCAGAGATGTATAAAACATTTTCTGTAAAAGAGAGATACAAATCCTTCAATTTTTGTACCATTTGCTACTGAATTTGCAGTATGGATCATGGAAGATAAGATACATAATGTAGAACTGGCGCTAAATCATGAACATTTAAATGCTGTAGATATAGCGTCTCTCCATGTGAAAAGATGTATAGACCACTAACCAAGACTATCCAGCATGCCGTCAACTGTTTCTGGACTCGCAGTGACCAATGTTCCATGACTTAATTGACTACGGAAAGCTTGGTAGGATGCTGATACAAGTCTCTTAGGATCTAACAAAGATATGCACACTGACAATGAGTGGACCAGCACTGATTTAGGTCTTGAATCTTCAAAAGCATGATGAAACAATCTCCCCACAAAACTGCAAATATGAAGAAAAAAAATAATAGAATACAGAGAGCTGTGATCAATACCAAACTGAAACTATAAATGCCCGAGATAACATATTCAGTATTAAAATGTAAGAGTGCACAAATAGAAATCACCTAGGGCTGGAAATTTTGGTAGCAAGTGCTGGAGGGGCATATCTAGTCACTGCACAAAGGATTTCAGCAGCATTTGCATGAACCTCAGCAGAATCCTGCAATGGAAATTAAAAGGAGTCACGTTGACAATACAAGCATGAACCGCAGAATCCCAAGAACAATGAAAAATTTCAACGGCAGAGAAATAACCAACATTCATACATGATTTGTGAAAAAATAGTGCCACCTTATAATTTGTGAGGGCGTAGCCACAGAACGATGCAACTGAATACCATTGCAGCAAACATGGACATAGTCTGGTGGTTCAACATCTTACATTGGTAAAGAGTAACTACACAACAACCATGTGGATGTGAACCAGAAACTGGACAGCAGACCCTAACATCTGAAGGAGAGATGTAGCCTACACATAAACCATGTGGATGTCAACCAGAAACTGGACAACAGACTCCAACATCTGAAGGTGATTACTGATTACATATTTCTAAAGAGGACCTCACAATCATATAGGTTCAGATTGGACAGATGTAGGTACAGCCAAAGTAATGGATAAGAGTAGATAAACCCAACCCAATAGCTAGTCAATCCTGAGGCATCAGATATACATAATGTATGTCACTGGTATGTAGAACTTTGAGCGAGTTTCTGCTAGAAAAGGATGATTCAAGTTTTAGATAACTCAAAAAATGGAGCCTTTGGAGAATGATGCAATTTGGCTAACCAATTTACATCCAAAAGGCTAGTTTTCCAAGGCACTCCTTTGCCAATGGAGTAGCATGGTGTGCATAAACATCAGCATAGACAATATTGAAATAGTTTGAAAATCCGATAGAAAGGACATGTGAGCTATTGACGTGGCTAGATGCTAAAAGTGATGTTTGGTTCTTACGGATGAGCTGAACTTGTCAACAATCATCTCAAGGACTTGTATGTCATCTAACCATTGCATTGAATCCGCATAACTTGTATACATAGATTCATCAGCGCCGATTAAGCGAATTAACACCTGCATTACAAACCAACATACTATCAAATTACTGGAGGGATTAATTAATCTTTAGTGTGAAAAGTCAGTCTTCAGAAGTAGGACCAGGGCTCCTTTTTCAGTGTTAAAACCTCCGATAGAAGGCGAAATGTAATTAAATCTGTCCATTAATATAAACTAACCTCCATGATAGAAGTGATCCCAATAAGATCAACAAGTTGGCTAACTATTTCAGGGTGGCCCTGCAGGAGGTATACAACAGAACACAAAAGTTTACATGTTAGATTGAAATGCACACAAACAGAAAACAACTTATATCGATACTCTACATATACAACTTCCAGATAAAATACACATGTAACAAGGAGATGCCAGAAAATGGCTTTCCAGATGTTTAAGCCTTGACCGTCGTAAACCCGAGATGGGATGTTAAAGTCATTTACAAGTATACTTTCAGTTTCCAGAAATGGACTAGTGTTTGATTCTATAACTATGTGCTAAGTTGATGACTCTGGCATTAGCTCACTACTCTAGAACAGCTGCTGCAGTATCAGCATAAACTACCCGATATTTGAACTGGCTAATAAAAATATGGCACGCACTACTGTACATGGTACATACTAATGCATATGTTAGGTATGGCTGCCATGGGAAATCTATGGATAAAAAAAACATGGAAAATCAAAAGAAGAGATGACAAATGAAAGGAAAACAACACAAACCTGCACATAATTCATTAATGGGAGCGTCTTCCGCAGCATCAAGCAAATAACCACCTGAAGAACACAGTACGGTGATGGCCATTAAAAATGTCAGGCCAAAATAAGGGCAATAGCATTTAATCGGCCAGAGAGAGATCAAAATTTTCCAGGAGTTAATAATTTGCATAAAAGTACCTTGCCAAAGTAGCCAGCCAACAAAGTCCCATGAGGATGGTCAGGTTTCAGGAAGGAGAAAAGTAAATTCATAAGCTGCACAGATAGCACAATTTATCAGTTGTAAAAGAAAAATTACACCGTGCTATGAGGATATTGTTGCATTAACACAAATAGAAAGCTAAAATTAAAACATACATCTTCATCCTCCACTAATGTCTTCAAGATGACATCCACTTCGCATATGAATATTTCACAAGCTATAAAAGGAAACCTGCAAACCAGGCACTAATGATGGTGAACAAAGTCCATGTTAGGACACCGCACACACAAAAAATAGCCTTGCTATACCGAAATATCCTCTTCTTTTCAGCATCTTCCGGTGTCTCTTCCACAATGTAGCGGAGCAGTAGCTCCAACTGAACTTTGTCTCGTAAACTACAACATCCAGAATGAGCAGGTAGTTTATTATCAAATAATCTTATTTTTTTTCATAATTCTAATATGTTTAAATATATATGATCTTCCGTTAAGAACATGTGGCATTTCAACTTGTGGTGCACAAACATTGACCGTGACGAGGTAACAAAAAAGTGGACAGTCAGTTCAAAGTACAAAACTCCATGTGGTTGAATAAAAATAGATTTAGAGATGACCGACTTTAAGACAAGCTCAAATAAGGACTTCAAGGAAAGTTTATAACACATCTTTACGCATAAAAAACATGCACAGCAGTCTATAGAAGTACATATATATGGATAATCACACATAACTAAAATTAAAACAATATATCAATGAATGATGAGATTACAAAAAAATCCGTATTGAACAAAGCTCAGAGAAACAGAAAAAAAACACAACCAAAGTGTTCAGGAAGAGAAATTGTACAAATTAATTAGTCTGGTGTTAAGTGCTTTGCACTCCTGGATTATTTCATCCTCGTCAAGAAGGTCTTCCAACTTAAAATTTTCCTTGTCTAAGATAGTATCCACCTGAAAGAATCAGCAAGATGCCGTTAAACCGAAATTCAAAATCGTCTCCTACACAAGATATAACTGAAAGTGCAAGCACTCACTGGTGATGCGGCAGAGAGTCCAGGTACGTGCCAAAACATCTTGCACAATCACAATTCCGTCAGTATCCAGCACAGCCACGGTCTCACAAGCTAAGCAGATTTAATGCTCTGGTTTCCACTTTGTGGGCTTGATTCATATCCAGTATTCAGAACAGACCCTGAAATAGCTGACCGTGAGATGAGACGGAGTAAAAGTTCAACCACATCAAGCAGAGTCAGCTTTCGTATTAATCATGCATATCCTTTTCCCACTCGGATCAACCCACAAATGAATTCCAGAAAACATAACTATCAGAATTGCTACAAAAAAGTGCGTGTATTTTGGTAATTGGACCTGAAAATACTTGCACTACAACAGATAACAAAACGGCAACCCCGCAGGAGCCCAAAATTAAAACATGGACAGAAGAGGTCAACATTCCCTGTAAGCAGAACCTCCAGATACCAGCAAAACCAAAAACCCTGAAGAGAGGAGGTCGCCCCAAAAAAAAGTAAGGACGTTGTATTCACCACCATCTACTAGTCACAAATACCCACCTCAACAAATATGCACTACAAAATGCAATCCCCAAATGCCCAGCCTCCAAATCCTCGGCATACATGCGTTACAGAATGCATTTCCCAAAAGTCCACCCCTCAAAATCCCCATACAACTGCACCTAAGGTCTCGGCCAACACACCAACGATCTTCCAGAATCACACGGCTAGTTCTCAGAGCAGAAGAGCGAAGGCAACGAAGCACGGAACCTGGAACCGATTGCATCGAATTCGGAAGCGCATCATCAACTCGGCGCAAACAGATGCACCCCGAACTCCCCAGTCCCCATCCCCAAAGCCTAGGCGCTCTAAAAAGGCAAAGCAATCAATCCTACGAGCTTCCAGCTCCACAAGCACCAACTCCCGCAAAGCGATGACTGGCTGACCGACTGACACAACGACGCCCCCACCCACTCGGACAGGACACGCAATAAAGCAAGCGCACCGAGAGCAGGCGTCATCCCCCAACTGGAGTAGCTTCCAGTTAGCAGACCAACTCCGCCTCCGTACGCATCGAATCGAGCCCGCAGGAAGCCAGAGACACACAGCACGCCGCGGAGTGGGCAAGTTCGGACTACAGAGCCAGCAGTAGCAGAGAGCCGGAGGAAGGGGCGCGGTATCTCACCGGACGTCAACGGAGCCGCGGCAGAGACTCCAGCCCAGCCCGGCGCGTCCTCCTCGTGGCGGCGGTGGCGGCGGCTGGCGAAAGGGGCGGGGGGGACAGCAGCGAGCGAGCGAGGGAGTGGGCAGCAGCGCGATCCGAAGCTCTTTGGGGAGCTGGCTGGATCCGGGGCGGGGAGCGAATCCCCGGAAACCCTCGATCGAGCTCTCGGCAATCGCGAGATGAGGAGTGGGAGGAGGAGACGGGAGGAAGAGGGCGAAGGGTTCGATCGCGAGCGAGAGAGAGAGACTTTGGGGAGAATATAATTATTTTCTCGCTTCGTCACCTCCGTCCAGCTGTGCGGGTATATGCGGCCGTCTCACTGGCCCGTGGGTCCCACGGTACGCGGGTCCCACATGACAGTGAGGATGTTCTAGATTCTTTCGGTGGAGCTGGAGATTTTGCGGGAGTGAGGTGCGTTACAGTCACTCATCTGGCGCACGTACCTCGGTCCTTAAAAACGCTGGGCAGTCTATGCCAGGTGGGGCCCAAATGTTCCTGGGCACCACGAGGCAGTGGGACTGACAGAGGTGTGGGCGGTGGGTTTTGGGAGATGCGTGACGTGGGGCTGACAGTGGGCGGAGAGCTCGTACCGGCGCCAGCGTCTGTAGTCCTCGTCACTCGCTGGCGGTGGGCCCATGCGACTTCGAGGCCCACGTGTCGGTTACTGGCAGCATGGAGATTCGATCTCGGGGGATCCCGCTCCGCTACAGAACCCGGGCTGCTCCGAACAATTATATTTCTCCACACACTGCCACTGTGGGACCGCAAGTTTTCGGGTCCCAGTGAGCAGTGGCACGTGCGGGTTGTACGGTCGTGTTCAGATGTTCGTGTATCTACCTGGGAATTGGCTCCGGGACCACCGTTCATTGGGACGACACCCATGCTCGAACGAATAAACTATACTTGTAGGCTTGTATTCCGTCATGAAGATTTGAACTTTGATTTAATCTATGAGCTTGCTTGATTTCTCTGGTTAAGTACGATCTTGATGATTCAAATGCTTCTTTGACTATGGCGAAGTTGGTATGTTTGTGGTCACGGCTCGTTGGGTGTGTATTACTCCAAGGTTGAAAGTTCAGAATTTGGTTGTGTCTGTGTCTCGGTCATTTGCCCTGTTGTTTAGTTAACGTTGCTATCACTTTATTGTATTGCATGTCAGGTCAGGTGTGATGTGTGCACACGTTGACGTATAAATTTCCACATAGTACGATTGCCCAAACATCCTTCTACATATATAGTTTCAAAATATGCTTGCCTTCTATGATGGGCCTATTAAGAAACATTTGCATTGCGTTGCCTACTTCTATTTTGGCGTCTCTCGTCCCTTGGTAATATAGAGCGAAGAAGACAAACTATTTATTTACATAAATGTGAAAGACCTACAAATAAAAATCATCTTACAATAAAGTGGTAGAAAAAGACTCCAAATTGGCGTCATATATTATCTATAAAGAATAATCAGCAAGGAAATTTTACTCCTACTTTTTGCCTATCACATTTAATTAGTTACGCAAGAATACTTTGGAAACGAGAGGTTTAACGTACAAAACAATCATGGAATTAGAGATGACGGTAAATTTTGTGCAAATTCGTCCAATTTTCATGTTCCACCTTTCTAGTACATTCAACCCCATACTCTCAAGATGACATTACAAAGAAAGAATATTTTGATTTAACGATTTTTTCACCAATGGACCAAATTTAAAAACTAAAATATCACGCTATACTGCATGTAAATATATTTGTTTTACTACACCTAAGACAAATGTCTGCTTCTTAGGTTCACTTGGCCGAAAACTATGATACATGTATATGTGCATATTGAGAGAGCAATTGTATGTGGCATAAGTTACGTTGAGAGACAAAATGGCTTAGTGTGACGATGGTTTATCTGAATCAATCCATGTCGGTCGCCCGTCAAAACTATTTCTCCTTGAGATTCATGACACACGATTGTGAAGGCTTGGTCGATCAAGCACCAATGAATATCGAAGACGTTTCATGCACTTAGGTGTGACGACACTCATGTTTTTTTTTAGAAACGGGGGCAAAAGCTTTGCCCCAATCGATTAATTAAGATAGGAGTTTTACAAAAAGGTAAAGGCCGGCCTTAGCCGGTAACACAAAAGCACTACTCTCGCGGCATGATTTCACTCAAACGTTTCGCGCCCGCCGTAACCCAAAGGCGAGCCTCACGCAAATGTTCTCAAAAACTACACTAGGAGGGGCGGACTTGTTGCGGAAGACGCGAGCATTGCGTTCATTACAAATCTCCCAAGAAGTTAGGAGGGTTAGGGACGTCAAAGCCTTCCGATTGGGAACGGAGGAATCCGACATCTTGAGCCACCATTCTTCAAGGGTTAGGGAAGGCCATGGTTGAGGGTTGAGGGAGTGAAGCCCAAACCGATCCTTCAAGAAGCCCCACAAACGTAGAGTGTAGCGGCAATCGACAAGGAGGTGCTTTGTAGACTCCGGCACTCTTTTGCAAAGAGGGCACATGCCACAATTTGGCCAACCCCGCTTCTCCGACCGATCGGCCGTCCAAATCCTATTTTGGAGTGCAAGCCATGCGAAGAATTTAACTTTTGGAGGTGCCCAAGGTTTCCACACAAGCCGTTGCATGTTGGAGGCTTGCATTCCCGGAAATTGTGCTCAATATGCCGAGGCCGTTGAATATTGGCCATTTGAAGTTAGCGTCCAAGTGATCTCGTCCTCCACATCTTCCCTAATATCAATGTCATCAAGAAGCGCCCAAAGTTGTAAGAATTGAGCAACATACCACTGGCACTCATGTTAGTTTGAGAGTAACTTTGGTAGAGTACAACATGGTAAAATGGATTTTAAATTAGGAATAAAAAAACTTCAATATGGTGCTCCATACCACTGGCAACATATACAAACTGGAATTTTCTATTTTAAAATGTTTGCTTTCCTTTGACTGGCCAGATTCGCCTTTGCTCACATCTCCTCAAGGCTCGCCCACAATTTTTTCCATCCACGTCATAGCTTGCATTGTCTCCTATACCTATCGTCCTAGCTCCTTGCATCCTCCATGTCCACTTGTTTCTCCTCCTTTTGTCCTAAACGAAGCATGTGGATCTTGGTGCCATGGTCTCACTAGCTATGACCTCGAGTTGGAGCTCAAAGTGGAAACTTACGACACCCACGAGATTGGGTATAATAGTCGGTGGGGGTAGCTAGATATGTAATAGATAGATATGTACTTGCCAAATCGAGTGGTGGCAGGGCCCCAACAAGACTGGTTCATGGCGGGTGAGCCCAAGGAGTCAAGGTCGGTTCCCCAATTTGTTGATGTTGAAAGGTTAGTGATTCAGTTTTTTTGTTGCGTTCATTATTTTGACATGTTGCGAGGTCATATGCGATTCGCTACATACATATAAGTGAGATGTTGCTATTTTGGGTGTGTACTGCGAATGCTCTACCCGAGGTGAACTTCTTCAACGATTTGTAGGAACTGAGCATGGATTTGTCGCCTACATATGTTATTCTTGGTTTGCGGTTATTAAAAATATTTAGAGTCTTTTCACCATTTTTTACAGCCGATGAAAATGTTGCAAACGAGGATTCTATGTTATGATGAATTGGTGATCAACAAACCAAAATAAGCACACATATGTTTGATTCGACGGTCATAAAGACAACCGGTTAGGAATTTGTGTCATAAACCATTTTTTTCAAGTATATTCAAACGTCCTACATATCAAGTTTAGAGGCCGGAGAAGTACGACAATACATAAATCTGGTGCCTACTGGTTGGCTCCTGGTGCCACTTGGTGAGTAAACCAAAGATCGCAGACAGATTTTCCAGTCGATGTTCCCGGCGGTCTCGCAACACTCGACACTACAAACCCATAGTATATCCCCCAAATATCACAACCGCCAAATTGTCTCCCAAATCTCCATATAACGTAATCTTCAAGGTCATGCCAAAAAATAATCTAATCGTCAAGTTTTGACCCGATTTGCATCTTACATTGTTTACCCCGATCTAACGTCGTGGGTTGTATAGTAAGTTTGTACCAACGCTGCTTTCTCTTGGCGATCTTTTAGGAATACAGGATGGAGATTACATGTTATTGAGATGGAGATTAATGACTTTGATTGCAATGTTTTGTGTGATATTGGTGCTCATGTTTCTATTATACCAAAAGCTCTATATTATATTCTTCAATTGAAACCCGTGAATAAATGTCACTTGAACTTGCATCTAGTTGTACTACTTCTAAGAAACCTTTTGGGAAGGATTGATGATGTTCTTATTGTTGCCAGTAATAATTATGTTCGCATTGATTTTCTTGTTGTGGATATTGAATGCAATGCTTCTTGTCCTATTATACTTGGTAAACCGTTTCTTAGTACTATTGGTGCTATTATTGATATGAAAGAGGGAAACATTAAGTTTCAGTTTCTTATTAAGAAATGGATGGAACACTTCCCAAGAAGCCTTTCGAGTCCATTGTAAGGGCTAGCTATGATTTTGATGTTGTTGAAGGTGATAAAACTAGATGTTGCATTGCGCCTAGCTAAAAGGCGTTAAAGAAAAGCGTTTATGGGAGGCAGCCGATGTTCTCTTTACTTTTAGTTTACTTTTTATTTTTCTTGAGTCCTTGAGGTTGTTACTTCTGTAGCAACTTCATTTGTCTCCTTTTTTGCTTTTGTTTTGTGCCAAAAAGGCCCAATAGTGTTTGAATGATTGCGTCTTTACTTGCCGTCGAGAAACATATATTTTGTCATGTATGAAAAAATCATATCGAATCACCAGAACGTGACATTGAGCCAATTCTTTTTTTTTTATGAAAGCTCAGTTTGTTACCTTTCATTTGCTATCTTGAACACTCTGTTCAGAATTACAGAAGTATTTTTGAATTATATATTTACACAAAGTCCAGTTTTGAAAGATTGCAATTTTATCTACGTTTGCACTTATACAAGCATGCTTTGTGATGTCTTTTTGATCGGAAGTGTCACGAGTAGTTAGTATACATTAGCTAATGCTAAAAAGAAATTACGAACAAAGAATATGAAACGACAAGAATAACAATTGCAACAATATGAACTGACTATTATAACCTTGAACAATACACAGGAACGCGTGATTGCACATCTCACACAACTGCATGCATGGAGTTAACACTCGAAAATCCCATTCCCTAATAAACCTTAAACTAACAAAGTCGTTGTCACTATAAAAAAAAAGTCTAGGCACGAAGGTGAATATCACGGTCGTCTAAGGAGCTGTTGGCCACGATCGTCTCGAGAGTCTTAGCTAGAGGAGGCTTACAAGAGGTATATATATATAGTGGTGGAACCCTAAGTCGACAACAATTTTACTCGGTAACGATCAATACCGCCAGCCCCCCCCCCCCCCCCCCGAACTGAACCCTATGTTAGTTATTGTTTATATGATTTTTTAGTACATGCCAAATTTTATGTTTCTCGACAGCAAGTAAAGAAGCAATCTTTCAAACACTATGGTATTTTTTTTGTCACCAAACAAAAGCAAAAATGATACAAATGAAGTTGCTACAAAAGTAAAAACCTCAAGGCTTTAATTAAAATAAAAAAGCAAGCTAAAAGTAAATAACATCAGTTGCCTCCGATAAACGTTTTTCTTTAATGCCTTTTAGCTAGGCGCAATGCGAAATCAAGTTTTATCACCTTCAACAACATCAAAATCATAGCAAGTCCTTACATGGACCCAAAAGGCACTTTCATTCTTTTTCTTGGGAAGTGCTCCATACCTTTATTAGGACGAAACCAAAACTTAATGTTTCCGTCTTTCATATCAATAATAGCACCAACAGTTCTAAGAAACGGTTTACCATGTATAAAAGGACAAGAAGCATATCCACAACAAGAAAATCAACGGGAACACAATTATTATTGGTGACAATAAGAACATCATCAATCCTTCCCAAAGGTTTCTTAATAGTATAACCAACTAGATTTTATGCAAGTTCAAGTGATATTTATTCATGGGTTTCAATTCTAGAATATCATATAGAGCTTTTGGTATAACAAAACCACTAGCACTAATATCACACAAAGCATTGCAATTGAAGTCATTAATCTCCATCTTCTAATTTCCTATGAATAGATGATTCAAGTTTTAGCTTTTCTTCCCTAACTTTAATGAGAGCTTCAGCAATATGTTTAGTAAAAGACATGTTCAGATTGCTAATATCAGGGGATTTGGCAAAAAAAATAGCAAGTTTATGACTTCAGTAATATTCTTGAAGTGAAAAAGATTTGTATAATTTAGCTAACTTTCTAAAATTTAAAGCAATGTAGCTAACTTTCTAAAATAAAGCAATGTAGATAGATTAACTTTCTAAAATTTATGTCTTCCATCGAATAGCATGTGGAAACAGATTTGTAGAGCACCATTTACATTACACACATCTTACGCGTAAACTACACCGTGTTCTTAAATTATCACCATTAGGATATAAGAAGTTCAAATATGTATACAACTAATGCACGTTAATGGAGTGCAAGTGTTAAGTTTGGGTGTGTTTGAGAGATGGCCAAAAAATGGTATTGCTGAAATTCTGAAACCAACCTTGTTGTGGACTGGTAACTACCTCTTACCTAGCAAAGCAAGTGGTGGCGAGCTTCCGGCGAGACTTCTCCTATAAGAAGACAACCCAAGAATTGACCAAGACAGGGAATAGCCAGGAGCAATGGTGCTTTCCATAAGTTAGCTCTTGGTCCACACTTCACCTAACCTACTGGATGTGAGGGAGGCATAGTCAAATATATGGCATATGATGTCACACACATATCTCCTGCCAGTGTCACTGATTTGTACCAAACCAAGTTTACATCTCAGAAGATAAAGTGTGACCAACAAATATCTTCTTTGGGTAGGTGTTTCAGTGACTACTTCATCGAAGCACCATTCTAAACGAAGATGCACGTCTAGACTTACACAATTATTTCACTGAAATCTTCAGGTTCTCACACTAATATCGAACACCCAAAATATTTTTCATATTATTAAAGTTCCAAGTACCAAGATTACTCCTTTGACCAACTTACATTCTTTTTATTGTAACAGATGGTCTTGAAGGGGCCTCTTCACAAGGCATTCAGAACTCATTAATGAGTGGCAGAGTTGGGTTTTTTGGGGCTGATAGTGGAAAAGTCGACAGATAAGTCACCCTTACTGTCCCTTTACAGAACCATATATAAGATTTTCACCTCATACGGCTCCTCGGTCAATTCTTTCGAAGGGATCCTTTTCCTCGTTCGAGAGTCTCCGCCCTTCTTCCACTCCGTCCCGAAGACTGACTAAGACCAATTGAGTCACGTTTTCATGTTCTAATTGATGATCAAGAACGAGGAGAACATGAGATGGAAGTTATCTTTGCTAAAATAGAGGTACTTCCAAGGGAGTTCCCAATATCCATTTTTTGATCTCTTGGACTACTGAATCGTGTTCACACATGGTAAGGGATATGGTTGTTGTGTATAGTGTTGCCCATAAAAACTCTTTCTCAAAACTTTCAACATGGTTGACACAAATTTGTGAGTGGAGATGTTTGGCTCCCGAGCTCAAGTGCTCCCTCCTTTAAAAAATTTTAAATCATATTTATGAGTTCAAGAAATTGTGAAAAAAATCCGGTTGTAGCTAACACAAAAATGAAAAATGTGTGGATATAAGTATGCATATTTTCAAACATCCAAATTTTGTCACATTTTTGTTATTTTTGTGTAGTCCATCATATAAAGTTTTTTTAATTGATATTTTGCAAGTTTGTAGGATAAATCATTGACTACAACCGATTTTTTTTAGAACTTTTTGAAACCCTAAACTGTGATTTCTGAAGAAAAAAATGGAGATAGCTCTGAACTCGGGAGGCAATGACATTTTTGGCAAATTCCTTCTAAACATAACTTTCTTTTTGGCTAAATTATACATGGGTGATATGGAAGTAAATGAAACTTCCAACATAACATTTGAATCATCAATACGGAGGTGGTTTCGATTTAGGGCGGTTTCCGTTTTCGTTATAGGCGACATTCGGATCGACCAGAACGACGCCAAAATGGATTAGCTTTGGAATTAGGAGAACGGTTGTTTGATCGAATTTACGATGCCAGATGCGCGGGCATGTGCCCTAGTCTCTGTCGCACATGGCGACCAGTATCTGGCTATCTGCCAAAACGAAAAAGCGATTCTGCCCTAATCTGTTGCACATGGCGAGAGCGCAATTATAGTTGCTGATTAAACCGCGGCTGCAGTCCCTGATCCGGTACGTGAAAAGTGCGTTTGCTTCGGTAATCTGCATGATCTGGACCTGTGCACAGCCGAGCAATCGGAGTAGTTCTAGTTCTTAGGTACACTTTTTTTTTATCGATCAGTCGATGTCATGCAAGATTTGAGCTCCTGAACATGTCGCTCAGCTCGGCTTGTTGAATACATCTACAGGCAAATGTATCAGTACTTTATGCAGAGTTACTGATTTACTGTCCATCAGTCAATGCTGATCACGGTACGGATGTTTATGTAACTGACCTGATAGAGCTGTCATATAAGCATGGAGTAGCGTAGCCAACTTTTCTAGATACAGTCTAGGATTAGGATCCGCGGTTAGATTTTCAGAAAAAGATGTACATGCTGAATATTACGAGTTTGTTCTGTTAGTTGAAGTCCCTTCTCCTCGTTCCACTCATATAATTGCAAGGGTTTACCACCGTTAGCGCAAAACACCTATATTTAGATAAAAGGCATTGAAACACGATGAGGGGATGCACATTTCCTCACTGAGAAATGAGAATATCCATATTCAGTCTCCTGGTCAACAGGTTAAGTGCTATACATATGTCTCCATCCCTGTCTCCAAAGATCACGTACAATTTAGGATTAGGATCTACAGTTCGATTTTCAGAAAAAAGATGTAGATGCTGTATACTAGGAGTTTCTTCTGTTGGTTGAAGTCCCTTCTCCTGGTTCCACTCACATAATGTCAAGGGTTTTCTACCGTTAGTCGGTTAGTGCAAAACACCAAATATAAGGCATTGAAACACGATGAAGGGATGCACATTTCTTTACTGAGAAATGAGAATACCCATATTCAGTTTCCTGGTCAACAGGCCAAGTGCTATATACATATGTCTCCAAAGATCACGTACTGACCTGTTCCAGCTCTCTTTTGCAGCATGGAAGTGTGGAGCACGATATGAAATGTCAACTGTAGATAGATTCAGTGAGTAGTGAACTACTGACCACCGGGCTGCTTTAGACAGTGAGGGACTACTGAAGGTACGGCCCGCTACACTGTCATCAAAGCCTTGCTGACACCAAGTTAAGCGAGTCCATTGTTACGTACTGAATGTAGTTTTCCTCGCGCCTTTTACTCGTCAGCCGCTGTCCTTGACCCTTCTATTCCACACCCATTTCACCAACGGGGATTCGCTATTCGTTCTACTGTTCACTGCGATGTACCAATGCACTGCTCTCAGAGACCCGTGAACGTTTCTGTCCAAAGAGACCCGTGAACAGTGCAGAACCAAGACTGATGAGCTACTTTATGTTCGATCCCAGAAACATGCCATCACCTCTGCCACCAACAAGGCGTCCCGGAAACGGGCAAAGTCATCCAAATCCCCCACGGTTTCCCAATGAATGGCATGTTTGCAAATAGCAGAGATCTTGGTGACTTGGCTAAACATTTGCATTTTGCTGGTTGCATTCGGGACCATAATTTGGATTTCTTGGCTATTTCTGAGACCGGAAGACGTGAGTTCTCTCAATCTCTATTGAATCAACTTTCAGGCGGTATAGATTTTGATTGGTACTCACGTCCCCCCCACGGTCGCTCTGGTGGCATTTTACTAGGTATCAGGACAGAGACCATGGAAGTGTTGGATGTTACGGACGGTGATTTTCATATAAAAATGCACATCCGTAATAAAGCCGATAACTTCATTTGGAGTCTTGTTACCGTGTATGGGCCGGCCCAGGAGGCGGCTAAGACGGCTTTTCTCTGTGAAATGGTAAACTTGGCAAAAGATAACCCTCATCCTCTGATCATTGGAGGGGATTTCAACTTGCTTCGGTTTCCATTTGAAAAAAGTAGGGGACGGTTCGACAGCCGTTGGCCTCTTTTATTCAATGCAGTCATTGACAGCTTGAACTTAAGAGAAATTACAATGGTCGGGAGACAGTTCACTTGGGCTAATTCTCTCCCTGAACCCACATACGAAAAGCTAGACCGTGTACTGATGGATACTGATTGGGAATCTAAGTTCCCGCTGGTGTCAGTACGGGCTCTAGAGCGTATAGAGGGATTGTCGGACCATGCTCCCATTCTTTTGACCACTGGCATGCCTAGACCACAATGTAAACCACGTTTCAAGTTTGAACTTGGGTGGTTACATCGTGAGGGGTTCCATGAGATGGTTAAAAGAATTTGGGAAAGACCGGTGGCTGGTGACACGCCAATCCAGAGGTGGAACAATAAGATTCGTGCTTTACGCGCACACCTCGTTGGCTGGGCTCGCCATACCACTGGTTTACTTAAAAAGAAAAGGAACGGCTATCCTCGTTCATTGATGCTTTAGAGGCATTAGCAGAAGTTCGTTTGTTATCTACGCAAGAGATTGAGTTAAAGAGCCAATCGAATGCACAGATAGCGAAACTTCTGCGTGAGGAGTTAAAATGGTATCAAAGATCCAAATCCCAATTTATCCTAGAAGGAGACTCGAATACCCGCTATTTCCATAGTATTGCCAATGGCAGACACATGAAAAGGCGTATTCATTCTCTAGTCCAGGAGGAGGGAACGATCGAGGGTCATGAACAACTAAAGTCGTACATTACAAATTATTATAAAGGCCTGTTCGGAGCCCCAGAGGAAGGAAACTTCACACTGGATGAGTCTCGAACAGAGGATACACCCCAGGTTTCAAATGAGGAAAATAGCTTACTTACTAAACTCTACTCAGAGGATGAGGTGAGAAAGGCGGTTTTCCAAATGAAACATAATAAGCACCTGGACCTGACGGCTTCCCGGCTGAGTTTTATCAGAATTTTTGGAATGTTATCAAGTCTGATTTATTACAACTGTTCGCATGTCTTCATGATGGACAGCTAGAGTTGTTTCATCTCAATTTTGGTGAGATAATTTTATTACCTAAGATTAATGAGGCTAAAGGATTCAACAATACAGACCTATATGCCTCCTTAACGTTAGTTTTAAAATATTTACCAAATTTGCTACGATTCGATTGAACAGTGTGGCAGATCATGTGGTTCGTCCGTCTCAGACGACTTTTATGCAAGGTCGTAATATCCTGGATGGGGTGGTGATCTTACATGAAACGGTTCACGAACTACATAGGAAAAAGCTGAATGGGGTAATTCTTAAAATCGATTTTGAGAAAGCCTATGATAAAGTCAATTGGTCTTTTCTTCAGCAAACACTCAGAATGAAAGGTTTTTCTTCTGAGTGGAGAGCGTTAATAGATAGCTTTGTTTCGGGAGGAAGTGTAGCCATCAAAGTCAATGATGATACTGGCAAATTCTTCCAAACGAAAAAAGGTCTTAGACAAGGTGACCCGTTATCGCCAATACTATTTAATATAGTGGCTGATATGTTGGCCATCTTGATCGAATGCGCAAAAGCTGAGGGCCAAATTGAAGGTGTGATTCCACATCTAGTCGATGGTGGGTTATCGATTCTTCAATATGCCGATGACACAATTCTTTTTATGGAACATGACATCGAAAAAGCTCGTAACTTAACGCTGATTTTGTCAGCATTCGAGCAACTTTCGGGTCTTAAGATTAATTTCCATAAAAGTGAATTGTTCTGCTTCGGCGAGGCTCAAGAAAACACCGCCTTGTATGCTGAACTTTTCGGCTGTGAACAAGGTCAATTTCCTATCAACTATTTGGGTATTCCGATTCATTATCGGAGACTTACAAATGCTGAGTGGAAAAAGGTGGAGGAAAGACTTCAAATAAGACTAAATAGCTGGAAAGGCAAACTCCTATCCCTTGGTGGAAGATTGGTCCTCATAAATTCGGTACTAACAAACATGGTACTGTATATGATTTCATTCTTCCAACTACCTAAAGGAGTCTTAAAACGATTGGATTATTTTCGATCTAGATTCTTTTGGCAAGGGGATTGTGAGAAGAAAAAATATCGGCTGACTAAGTGGAGTGTGGTTTGCTGCCCTAAAGACCAAGGAGGGCTCGGAGTTCATGACCTTGAGGTTAAGAACAGAGCTTTGCTGGGTAAATGGCTCTTCAAGCTTCTTTCTGTAGATGGAGTTTGGCAAACCCCACTTAGGAGAAAGTATGTGGGAAATCAAGCCGTATCTCAGGTTTTTTGGAAGTCTGGCGATTCGCACTTCTGGGCAGGTCTGATGGCTACGAAGAAGTTCATTTTCCCACAAGGATCTTTCTCAATTAGGGATGGATCGGAAATTCGCTTTTGGGAGGATAAATGGCTAGGCCCATTGAAAGGACATATCCTTCCCCACAGTGTTTTGATGTTTGTTGACAACACACTTAGATGTCTAATGTGTGTGCTAAAAGTGTGCAGGATTGTATCAATTAATATTGCACAGGTTTTGTCTCAAGAAAAGGAAGAGAAGCAGTCTTCATTGCGTCAGCCGGTACTACCGGGTTCACCCCGGTACTACCGGGTGTTCTGCCGCGGAACTACCGGGCCCAGTACCGGGCCCAGTACCGGATCTCCAAAGCTCTCTGGACTCGCTCGATTTAATCCGGTAGTAGCGCGGTACTACCGGGTGGGGAGCACTACCGGACCAGGCGGTCCGGTACTACCGATGCGCGCGTGGAGAAGGCGTTGACCAGTCTGGCGCCAGGCCGTCAGTTCCCTGTCAGCCGGTACTACCGGGCGAGGCCCGGTACTACCGCTGCGGGCTGTTTACAGCTCCAACGGCCAGATTTCTGGGAGGGGTATTTATACCCCTCCACCTACCTCCGGTTGACAAGCTTGATTCCTCACTCTCTCTCCACCATTGTTGCAAGCTTCAATCTACTAGAGCTCCCACTCCAACCACTCAAACACGTTGATACTTTGAGGAGTGAAGGAGGAGCCCTAGATCCGCATCTCCACCGAGCCGATTTGTCTACATCGACCTAGTCACTTGTAGATCTTGTGTAACTTGATACATTGGATACCTAGAAGATACTTGTGATTCTTGTGGCTTTGGTAGCCACAAGGATTAGCCGGGAGCCTCCAATTAAGTTGTGGAGACGCGACCCGGCCTTGTGATTCTTGTGGCTTTGGGAGCCGCGGGAATTTGGTGAGAGCCTCCAATTCGGTTGTGGAGTGTGCCTCATCCTTGTAAAGGTTTGTTGCCGACCTCGAGGGCATCATATAGTGGCTCGTGGATCTCCTCATCGGAGGATAACACGAGGGAGATACGGTGTGCCATATCAAGGCTATTCGGAGTTCACTTTGTGACTCCGCACCGCTCCAACGGAGACGTAGCTTCCATTGGGAAGTGAACTTCGGTAGAACATCTCCGCGTCACCGTGTGGTTATCTCTTAACCTTCCTTTACTCGTATTGCTAGCTTATCTTGTGTAGAATATCTTGCTAGCTTGTTTATTGCTCATCATATAGGATTGTTCATCTAGTTGCATATCTAGAGAACTTATATTTGAGCAATTCCGAATTTGTATTAAAAGAAAAAGAAAATTTGTAGTTGCCTATTCACCCCCCCTCTAGTCAACCTACTCGATCCTTTCAATTGGTATCAGAGCAAGGTCTCTTTATTAAGGGCTTAATCGCCTAAAGAGGAGGATGGCTAGTGCGGAGGATGTACAACGTGCTAAAGATGAGGAGTTAAGACTTGCTAAGGAACAAGAAAAATTTGATAGAGAACAACTTGACAAAGAACTAATCGAAGCGGGAATAATCCCTCCCGAGGGTGATGCCCCAATCACCATGAAGTCCATGATTGAACTTTTTGGGTTCATGAAAGGCAAAATGGTGGATGAGGTGTATACTCGGGTATCTAATCAAAATGGCTCCTCATCATCCGCTAGCCCTATTAAGGGTGCTAGTGACAAGGATAAAAATGATAAACCTAATGAGAAGCCTTCTCTTAACTTTGCTCCACCTAGCTCTTATCTCACTCAAGTTCACTCACTCAACCTCATATAACCAACCTTGGTAGACCCCCTCCTAAGCTTGATAATACTCGTTATTTCACTTGGAAGAAATCTATGGAGTCTTATTTTCGCAGCTCATCGGTGCATCTTTGGAGGGTGGTTCTACATGGTTTCAACCCAGTTGATCCCAACAACTTGACCAAGCAAGAAGAGATTGATGAGCAACTTGATGCAAATGCCAAGTACATTCTTGAGAGTGCTATGACCGCAAATGATGAAGATCATGTGCGGAATCTCAAAACTTGCAATGAGGCTTGGCTCTATCTTGAAACCGTGTATGAAGGAAATGAGGGCATTCAACGCTCCAATGCGGCCGTCCTTCAACATCAAGTTGACAACTTCATCATGCTAGACGAAGAGACTCCGACCGAACTTTACCGAAGACTCTACAAGCTTGTGGTGACATGTAGGGAAAATGGAAAGAAGGATATGGATGATGAATGGGTCAAGGCCAAGTTCCTTCAAGCAATTATGCCATATAGTGAAACTATGGTGATGAACCTCCATGCAAGAGCGGATTACACAACAATGACTCCCAATGACATCTTGGCTCAATTTGTCACATATGATACATTGAAGTCCACATCCAAGTCTTTCAACCAAGTCCGTGGCCCAAAGACTCTTGCTTTGAAGGCTCGTGTGGTAGACCATCCAAGATATGAAGAAAGCCCGGTCTATGAAGGTGAAGAAGACTTGGAGGGTGAGCTCAATGAAGTTCTTGCACTTGCCGCCACCCGGTTTTGGAACAAGAAGAACAAGAGCGTCAACCCTTCACCAATAAAAAGAATGTGCTTCAATTGTGGAAAGGACACTCATCTTGTGAAGGATTGCCCCTATGAAAGAAGAGAGGATAATGGTGGTCAACTCATTCTAAAGAAGAACAAGTACCACCCCAAGCCTACCTACATGAAGAGATCACCTCAAAAGGCTCTTGTGGCATCCCATGAAGAGGAATACGAGTCCGGAGGTGAGGAGGATAAAGAACCAAGTGAAGAAGTAGGAATGGCGGCTCTTGCAATGGGCACCCTTCCTCCATCATTGGCCAACCTCTTCTCATCTCCAAACGACGACAAGATCTCCAAGCCATGTGCCTCATGGCCAAGGAAACAAAGGTGAATTCCCCACCAAAAATTACTATCTCCTCTAACCCATCACTATTGGATTGTGTTGAGGATGTAGGGAAAATTGAAGAAGAGGATAAAATTTCTATCTTCATTAGCAAGCTCCAAGGTCCAACCAAGAAAATGGTTGAGGCCCTCATGTATCAATATGGAGAAGCCAAGCATCTTCTTAATGAGAAGGATGTTAGGATTTGTGAGCTCGAAGGGCATGCATGTGATCATGCCGACAAAATTGGTGAGCTAGAAGATCAACTTGTTGAGGAACAATTGCTCCGTGAGCAACTTGAGGAGACACATGCCATGGATCTTTCCAAGGCAAAAGAAACTCGTGAAACCTCTATTCAAATTGCTATTGATCTAAAAAGTAAAAATGAGGAACTTGTAGAGAGTCATAACAAACTCTTTGAGGGTTTTGAGCAACTTAGGGAAACCCACAAGGTGACCTCAAGTGAGCTCACTACACTCAAGGAGTCATATGCCAAACTACAAGCTCAATTTATCTATGCTAGCTTCACCACTTCTCATAATGATAAAGATGCAAATTCTTGTACCACTAACCCTTTATGTGTCAAGGCATCTCTTATTGAGGAAAACACTAGGTTGAAGGCCCAACTTGAGAAGGGCCTAGCCACTTGTATCCAAGGGGAAAAGAACCTCAATGATCTTTTGAGCAATCAAAAGGGAGTGGTTGGCAAAGAAGGAATTGGGTTCACACCCAACTCTAAGAAGGTCAACAACAAGAAGAAGAAGGCGACTCCCCCTTCCAAAGATATTGTTTTTGTGAAGGAGGGGGAGTTAGCCAAAGCAAATGACAACTCTATTGGGAGTGGTAATGTCACTAGGGGCAATGCCACTCACAATAACTTTGCGGGAAAATACAACCCCTCATATGTTCTTTTGAAATCTACAAATGGTTGTGTTTTTGCTAAATATGTTGGCTCTTCATATGGAGATGATTATCACTATGCTATTTGGGTTCCAAAGACCCTTGTGACTAACAAAAGAGGACCCATTCCAAAATGGGTACCTAAATCAAAGACTTGATTTATTGTAGGGTTTCTCTTCCGGTGGATCTTCATGGCTCATTGATAGTGGATGCTCATCCCATATGACCGGAAGCAAAGAACTAGTAAAGGACTTATTGAAACAACTACTCTCATTCTCTCATGTCACCGTTGGCAACAATGCAAGACTCAAGGTAGTGGGAGTTGGTAAAGTGGTGATCACTCCGGAGTTATCCATTGAGAAGGTCCTCCTTGTTGAATCTCTTTCATACAATTTACTTTCCGTTGGTCAATTATGCAATGCCGGTTACACCGTTATTTTTAATAAATACCACGTGACCATCCTTTTCACTCAAACACTCAATGTCGCCTTTGTTGGATTTCGTGAAAACGGTTTGTATGTGGTTGATTTCTCAAAAGAGACCACTCAAATCGCTACATGTTTAATGGCTAAAGGCGACAAGGGGTGGCTTTGGCATCGCCGACTTGGCCATGTCGGTATGAGAAATTTACAAACTCTTGTAAAGGGTGGACACGTGGTAGGACTAACCGATGTTAATTTTTCCAAAGATCGTCCTTGTAGTGCTTGCATAGCCGGAAAGATGCATGAAAGAATCACCCCAAGAAGACCATTATCTCCACTAAGAGGCCTTTGGAGCTCCTTCATATGGATCTTTTGGGCCTCCCACATATGATAGTCTTGGTGGCAAGAAATATTGTTTGGTGATTGTGGATGATTATCAAGATATTGTTGGACTTTCTACATCAAGAAGAAGAGTGAAACTCAAAAGATATTCATTGACTTTGCAACCCTAGTTCAACGCCAATATGACTCCAAGATTTTGGCAATTAGAAGTGACAATGGTACGGAGTTCAAGAATTACACTATGGATGATTTCCTAAGTGGGGAGGGCATTCAACACCAATATTCCGCTGCATATACTCCCCAACAAAATGGTGTTGCCGAAAGGAAGAACCGCACTCTTATTGATATGGCAAGAACTATGATGGCCGAGTTTAATTCCCCATACAACTTTTGGGCCGAAGCCATCAACACCGCTTGTCATTACTCAAACCGGCTCTTCTTCCGTCCTCTCAAGGACATGACACCATATGAACTCCTCACCGGTAAAAAGCCAAATGTATCTTACTTTCGAGTCTTTGGATGCAAATGCCATGTTTACATTAAAGGTTGCAAAATTGCTAAATTTGAATCTAGATCTTTTGATGGTATATTTGTTGGATATGCCGCAAAGTCTCATGCTTATAGGGTCTACAACATATCCACCGGGTGTGTTGAAGAATCTATGAACGTGGAGTTTGTCGAGGATAATGGCTCCCAAGCGGAGCATATTGATCATGATGATGTAGGTGATGACTCCATCTCAAGCCATAAGAACTATGGGGATTGGAGAACTAATTCCTATTGAAGGACCCATTGATGATACTCAAGAAGAAGGAACAAGTTCTACTCAAGTTGAGCCATCCACCTCAAATATTGATCAAGAAGATGGTCAAGACCCACCCAACTCTAGTGGTGAACAAGAACATAATGAACCCACAACTCCAAGAACTCCACTTCGGGTTGACCATGAGCAAGATAAAGGCAATGATGAAGATATTTGTGTTGGTGAAACAATTGGTCAAGCCTCGGAACGCCGGGTCATCCGGCGTGCATCAAAATTGGATTACCAACAACACTTCAAAGAAAATATCCTTGGGAGTATCCGTAGAGGTGTGTCCACACGCAATCAATTATCTAACTTTTGTGGTCATGTCTCTTGTTTGTCTAGCTTAGAACCTCTCAAGGTATATGATGCTCTTGAAGACATGGATTGGGTTGCGGCTATGCATGAAGAGTTGAACAACTTCGAGCGCAACAAAGTATGGTCATTAGTGGAAAGACCCAATGACTCCTCCCATAATGTCATTGGAACCAAGTGGATATTTAAGAACAAGCAAGACTCACATGGTCAAGTCATTCGCAACAAAGCAAGATTGGTTGCACAAGGCTACACCCAAATCGAAGGAGTCGACTACGGTGAAACCTATGCCCCCGTTGCTAGACTTGAATCCATTCGCTTACTAATTGCTTATGCATCTACTCATAATATTGTCTTATATCAAATGGATGTTAAAAGTGCTTTCTTAAATGGTCCACTAAATGAATTGGTGTATGTTAAACAACCACCGGGTTTCGAAGACCCTAAATTTCCTAACCACGTCTACTTACTACATAAGGCTCTTTATGGGCTCAAGCAAGCTCCACGTGCTTGGTATGATCATCTCAAGGAGTTCTTAGTAGACCGTGGCTTTGAAATTGGGGTAATAGATCCCACTCTTTTTACAAAAAGGGTAAATGGAGATTTTTTCGTATGCCAAATATATGTTGATGATATTATCTTTGGTTCCACTAACCGTGAATTTAGTGATCAATTTGGCAAGCTAATGACCAAGGAATTTGAGATGTCCATGATGGGAAAATTGAATTATTTTCTTGGCTTTGAAATCCACCAATTTCGAGAAGGAACATTCTTATGTCAAGCCAAGTATATTAAGGACATGCTCAAGAAATTTGATATGAACAATGCCAAGCCATATAAGTTTTCCATGGACTCCAAGGCGGATCTTCACAATGAAAGTTGTAATTAATTGGGGCTGGGCACCCCGTTGCCAGCTCTTTTTGCAAATTATTGGATAAGCGGATGTATATGCCACTAGTCCATTGGTTGAAAGTCTGTCAGAAGTAAATGACAAGATTGAAAGATAAAACACCACATACTTCCTCATGAGCTATAAAACATTGACACAAATAAGGAGTAATAAAGTTTTGAATAGTTTAAAGGTAGCACATGAAATATTTACTTGGAATGGCAGGAAATACCACGTAATAGGTAGGTATGGTGGACACAAATGGCATGGGTTTTGGCTCAAGTTTTGGATGCACGAGAAGCATTCCCTCTCAGTACAGAGTTTAGGCTAGCAAGATTGTTTGAAGCAAACACAAGTATAAACCGGTACAGCAAGAATCACATAAAAACATATTGCAAGTATTATAAGACTCTACACTGTCTTCCTTGTTGCTCAAACATTTTACCAGAAAATATCTAGACCTTAGAGAGAACAAATATGCATCCCAAGTCTCAACAAGCTCTACGGTAGTTTTCCACTACTAGGCTTTAACTACATGATGCAAGAGCTTAAACATGATCTACTTGAGAGCTCAAAACAATTGCAAAGCATCAAATCAAAACAAGACAATGATCAATAAGAATGCATATGTCTTTTCCAAATACCAACTACTACATGTAGCATTTTCTTTTTTCCAAACAAACACCAATTAATTTATTTAAACATAAACTCTCCAAATGATAATATAATGCAGCAAGAGAGTATTTATAAACAAGTGCTAACAGCTCGAAGAGATGCACGAAAAACAGGAGCTAAAAGCACTGCAGTAGCTAGTTAAGAATACTCAACAAATATAAGTGAAGAACATGAGTATTCACATGAAAAAGCGGAGCGTGTCTCTCTCCAACACAAGGATTGCTAGGATCCGAATTTATTCAAACAAAACAAAAATAAAAGCACACAGACGCTCCAAGTAAAGCGCATAAGATGTGAAAGAATTAAAATATAGTTTCACTATAGATGACCTGATAAGTTGTTGATGAAGAAGGGGATGCCTTGGGCATCCCCAAGCTTAGATGCTTGAGTCTTCTGAATATGGTTGGGGATGAACCACGGGGGCATCCCCAAGCTTAGGCTTTTCACTCTTCTTGATCACATAATATCATCCTTCTCGCTTGATCCTTGAAAACTTCCTTCACACCAAACTCGAAACAGTTCTCATTAGAGGGTTAGTGCATAATCAAAAATTCTCATATTCTGTGATGACACAATCATTATTAAAGCCTCTGGACATTAGCTACAGCCACTGATGCTTTGTGGAGCAAAGGTATCCACTCAACATAGTAAAAGAGAGAATGCAAAACAAAAGGCAGAATCTGTCAAAAACAGAACAGTCTGGAATGCCGAATTTTTTCAAGGCACTTAAGTTGCTCAGATGGATCTGGCCTAAAATAATGAAAGTTGCGTACATATCTCAGGAATATGCGTGATTTTTTTCAGAATTTTTTGAATTTTCTACAGGGAGATAAGCTCAAATCCGTGACAGCTAAAAATCTGTCACTGCGCAGAAATCCAAATCTTGCATCAACTTTCAATATAGAACTTTACTTGGCACAACAATGCGATAAAATAAAGATACAAAGGAGTTGCTACAGAAGTGACAAAACTCCTTGACTCAAAGAAAATAAAAATAACAGCAAATAAAAATGATGGGTTGTCTCCCATAAGCGCTTTTCTTTAAAGCCTTTTAGCTAGGCATAGTGATTTTTATGATGCCCACATAAAGATGAGAGTTGAAACATAAAAGAGAGCATCAAGAAGCATACATAAAACATGTTTAAATCTAACACTCTTTCTATGCATAGGAGTCTTGTAAGAAAACAAGTCAATGAAGAACAAAGTGACTAGCATAGAAATGCAAAACAAGTGCAACTTCAAAAATTTCAACATAAAGAGAGGAGACTTAATATTATTGTGATATATGAAATCGTGTCTCCCTCTCTCATAAGAACTTTCAGTAGGTCTTAAAGTACCCAGCAAATAAAAGCAAATCCAGAGAAAGCTCAAAACTTTCATTATAAAGATAGGTGGTTTAGTAACATAAAGATTTCTATAACCATACTTTCCTCTCTCAAAATAATTTTCAGTGGCATCATGAATAAACTCAACAATATAGCTATCACATAAAGCATTTTTATCATGATCCACATGCATATAAGTATCATTACTCTCCACATAAGCATAATCAATTTTATTAGTAATAGTGAGAGTAAAACTATCACAACCATCATTGTATTCATCATAAATTGCAGGCATAGTATAATCATAATAAACTTTATCCTCCATAGTAGGTGGCACCAAAATACCACTATCATTATAATAATCATAAATTGGAGGTAAAGTATCATCAAAGAAAATTTTCTCCTCAAAACTTGGGGGACTAAAAATATCATATTCATCAAAACCAGCTTCCGCAAGCTTAGAGCTTTGCATAGCATTAGCAATAATGGTGTTCAAAGCATTTATAGTAATAACATTGCTACCATCATGCAAATAATTTTCCATAGGTTTTTTAATTTTCTCTTCAAAAGCATCATGTCCTAATTCAATATAAAGTTCATAAAGATCTCTAATTTTGTTGTTGTTTTCCATTAAGCCTAACTAGTGAAAATAAAAACAAGAAACAAAAGAAATAATTGCAGAATCTAAAGGAGATACCTTCCAACGCTTACCTCCCCGGCAACGGCGCCAGAAAATAGCTTGATGTTTACGTGTGCTTCTATTCTTGTAGACAGTGTTGGGCCTCCAAGAGCAGAGGTTTGTAGAACAGCAGCAAGTTTCCCTTAAGTGAATCACCCAAGGTTTATCGAACTCAGGGAGGTAGAGGTCAAAGATATCCCTCTCAAGCAACCCTGCAATTAATATACAAGAAGTCTCTTGTGTCCCCAACACACCCAATACACTTGTCAGATGTATAGGTGCACTAGTTCGGCGAAGAGATAGTGAAATACAAGTAATATGGATGATTATAAGTAGTAACTGCAATCTGAAATAAAGATGGCAGCAAGCAAACATGTAGCAGAACTTGATGTAAACGGTGTTTCAATGCTTAGAAACAAGGCCTAGGGATCATACTTTCACTAGTGGACACTCTCAACAATGATCTCATAACTGAATAAGTAAAAGCTACTCTTAAACACTCTCTTGTTGGATAACAAACACCATTCATTGTGTAGGGCTACAAAAGCACACCTCAAGCCGGAGTAAACAAGCGCCACAACGTCATAAAGGAATCACACACGGTGCACACACTGTCACCTTTACACCGTGGAGAGTACCGGAGTTCATATTAAAGTAACCTATAGAGTGCATAATAGATAAAGAGTAACATCTACATATTCAACTAGATTAGCACAACTGAACACAAGTAAATACTGCTCGGGATTATTCTCCTTCTTGATAACACAAGAGTACTACGTGTAGGGCTGCAAGAGCACTTCTCAAAGTCTGAGTAAACAAACACCACAGTTCCCAAGAACAAGCCATGATAGATATCTAAATTATTCATAGAGTCACACAAGTACCCACACTGTCACCTTGATACCGTGTTGTCACAATGACTCCAGAAACTAGACAAAATCACTTGAGTAGCATAAACATTATTAATGTATTCAGCGATACAAGCAATACACATGATCACACAAAGATCACACCATGGGAGAGAGAGATGAACCACATAGCTACCGGTAGAGCCCTCAGCCTCGGGGGAGAACTACTCCCTCCTCATCATGGGAGTCAGCAGCGGCGATGAAGATGGCGGTGGAGTCGATGGAGATGACTCCGGGGGCAATTCCCCGTCCCGGCGGCGTGCCGGAACAGAGATTCTGTCCCCGAAACTTGTCGTCGATGGCGGCGGCGCTGCGGAACTCTTCGTGGAAATTGGCTTGGTCCTTTAGGGTTTTCGCGTCTGAGGCAATATATAGGCGAAGGGGCGATGTCGGTGGAGCCCCGAGGGGCCCAACCCATAGGTCGGCGCGGCTGTGGGCCCAGCCGCGCGAGCAGGTGGTCTGGGCACCTCGGTGCCCTCCTTCGTCTCTCCTTCGGACTCCGTGACGGTGCTGGAAAAATAGGGACGTGGCCTTTTGTTTCGTGCAATTCCGAGAATATTCGCAGAACAACTTTTCTGGAACCAAAAACAGCAGAAAACAGGAACTGGCACTTCGGCATCTTGTTAATAGGTTAGTTCCGAAAAATGCATAAAAATGATATAAAGTGTATATAAAACATGTAGCAATTGGTATAATATAAGCATGGAACATCAAAAATTATGGATACGTTGGAGACGTATCAGAGACCATGTTGAGAAGGGTGATATTGCAATCAAGTATGTCAACACCAAGCATCAACTCGCCGATATGTTCACGAAGCCTCTTGGTGAAGCAAGATTCAAGGAGTTGAGAGGAGAACTAAATGTGGTGGACATATCCAATTGGATTTAGTGGATCTCTTGCATACCTACCCATATTAGACGATACTTATTTGGTTTAGATGTAGGCATGGACATAGGGGGAGTGCAGTCCTAATCCATTGGACCATCCCTCCCCCCATTATGCCGATAGTAAGAATTCATTTGCATCTCTATATTCGTTCTATGAATTGTGAGCTTAAATGACGAGTAGTGGCCGTGGACCCAAGATATATCTTCGCGGTATCACACCACATACTCATACATGGTGGCCTCGGCCACCGCCCTCTTCCTTGTGAAGAGTTGGTTTCATTTGGATTTTATTGGTTTTCTAGTGCTCCTATGGAAAACATGCTCAATTTGGTGTTTTTGTGTGTGTTTGATTCTTGCAAATTGAGTATGAAGTACCATCTCTAGAGTGTTGATCTAATCCTATGCCTTTCATCTATCTGAAAACAACTTCCATCTTGCACAAGTTCAAATTCCTTACACAAAAAGATAAAACTGGGGTTTCTTAGGAGGCCCCGGTAGTACCGCCTGGTGGGATCCGGTAGTACCGGGCTCTGAATCTAGGCAGTTCTGCTGCTCGCAAAGATTCAGGCCCCGGTAGTACCGGATGGTCCGCCCCGGTACTACCGGGAATCACGGGTATCTACATATTTTACCGTGCGGGCAGGGTGGGGGTTATTCCCCATTTTCCCCACCCGCACGAAGCCACCCCGTCGCCTCCTCTGTTCCTTGCTCCGGCCGCCGCCCTTGGTCGCCGGTCTCCGCCATCTCCGGCCAGATCTGCTCCGTGGGAGCGATCCCCTCGTCGATCTCCTCCATGGCCTCCGGTATTTCCCCGTTCTTTGCATTCTTTGTTTCTAGATCTTGAAACCTAGATGTATGGAGAGGAAATGTTGGTAGCTCCATTGGCAACGGTTAAACTTGGATGGATGATCACCTAGGCCTTGTTAGCTAGCATCTAGGTGTAATGTATGGTTGAATCTCTCGATTTTGTGCCATTCAGTCTTGAATCGGCTAAGCCCGGTACTACCGGGTTTTCCAAATTTGCTCGATTCAACCATTCTTTACATCTATTGGCTAGTTTTTGATTCCTTATCCGTGAACTTGTGCACTCATCTATTCCCTGCCCTACCTATATGTTGTTTCACAGGTAGCCGCCGTGGTACCAAGAAGCCACGCCTCGTGGAGGATGAGATTGAGGAAGAAGAAGAAGAGGAAGTCTTGCCTGCTCGCACCACAGCCAGAACTCAAGCAAGAGGAAGAACTTCAGCTGCTGCTCGTACCACCACTGCTCCTCCTTCGAGAGCCCGCAAAGCTCTTCACTTATGGAAGAATGATGACTATCAGAAGCTCAGAGAAGAGAATCCCTATGCTGAGGAGAGGTCACCACTTGTGCGGAATCCGCACTTTTACACAAATGATCAAGAAGCCATCTACAAGGAAATCTATCTCCACAAGGATTACTCCGTGGTTGTCCAACACACTCTTGATATTCCTTACATGAGAAACTCGAAGCACAAGGGCTATTTTGATGAGACACTTGCAATGTGTGAAGAGTTTGGGCTGATTGACATCATGAAGGAGAACCAACCCTACATTGAGTACTACATCATTCAGTTCTTTGCCACCGTCTACCTTGACCATGATGAAGCCCGGACCCTATGGTGGATGACCAAGGACACCTTGCTTTCTGCCACCTTGGCGGAGTTTGGAGAGCTTCTAGGCTATGAAGACAAGGGTGAGAGTGTTGCTAGTGGATGGAGATGCCATGACAATGATCGATCCAGCTCCAAGGATGTTCTTGGACCAATCACTATGGAAAGAGGCACCACCGGTAAAACTGCTCATCTTGTGCGTCCTTTTGAGATTCTCCACCGTGTCTATAGAGAAACTATTGCTCCCCGTGTGGGAAACTGGGATGAGGTTCATGGCTACATGTTTGACCTTCTCAAGCTCTCATATGAAAATCAAGGCAAAGGCAAGAAGCTTGATGTGATGGATTGGATGTGGAATGACTTGTGGTCCACAATCATTGATAGAAGGGCCCCCATCTATGGCCCATACATTATGAAGCTCATTCGCCGCAAGTGGGCTCTCAAGAAGAATGGAGAAGATATCATGAAGGATGGCAGCCCCGTTGTGGCTCATCTGGTGAAGGAACTGCGTATCAAGTCTTATGCTCCTCCCAAAACCAAGACCATTGATCCTGCGGCTGCTGCTGAAGCTGAGAGAGCTAGTGGGAGTGCACCTCCTCTTGAGGAACCTTCATGGTTCAAGAAGCTGCAGATTAAGGCCAAGAAGGCCTTTTGCCTCAAACTGGATTTGGAAGACCGTCTGTATGAAGCTCATGTGTATCACAAGAAGGCAGCTCAGCGACACAAAGCAATGATGAGGCATATGCAGATTACCGTCTCCGATGGTTCTGAAGAAGATATCACTCCAAAGGAGGAATGGGTGTCCAAGCATGGTTACTGGAGTGATGAAGATGCTCCTCCACATGGTGATTGCTTTCAGGCCTCCTCTTCGACGCACCACGGCGCGGGTGGAGCTTGATGCTCCTAGGGACGTGTTAGCATCGCGCTTCTCCCTTTTTGGCATTTCGATGACAAAGGGGGAGAATGTGTTCTATTTAGGATGAGCCGTGGGATTTGCATGGGTGGAAACACAAGCTTGCACTTCGTTTGATCTTTATGCTTGTGTTTCATCTTTTATCTTTATTTGGATATTTGCTTTGAACCTCTCTATGCATGATGTAAGACATACCTTGAACTTATGGTATTGTAATAAGACCTATCTAGTATGTTACGTGCTTATTGTTGCTTATATTGTGCAAGTTGTTTTAATTGTTATCTATATGAACTTGCTTGGTTTGTAAAATATAGGGGGAGCTCCGCCCATTTTATATGGTGTGTTTTTGCATTCAAAAGCAAATTCCTAATAAACACACAATTTGGAGAGCCCCGTCTATCTTTTGCAAATCATTTGTTTCTCCTAAGTGTGTTGTCATCAAACACCAAAAAGGGGGAGATTGAAAGGACATATCCTTCCCCACAGTGTTTTGATGTTTGTTGACAACACACTTAGATGTCTAATGTGTGTGCTAAAAGTGTGCAGGATTGTATCAATTAATATTGCACAGGTTTTGTCTCAAGAAAAGGAAGAGAAGCAGTCTTCATTGCGTCAGCCGGTACTACCGGGTTCACCCCGGTACTACCGGGTGTTCTGTCGTGCGGAACTACCGGGCCCAGTACCGGGCCCAGTACCGGATCTCCAAATGCTCTCTGGACTCGTTCGATTTAATCCGGTAGTAGCCCCGGTAGTAGCGCGGTACTACCGGGTGGGGAGCACTACCGGACCAGGCGGTCTGGTACTACCGATGCGCGCGTGGAGAAGGCGTTGACCAGTCTGGCGCCAGGCCGTCAGTTCCCTGTCAGCCGGTACTACCGGGCGAGGCCCGGTACTACCGCTGCGGGCTGTTTACAGCTCCAACGGCCAGATTTCTGGGAGGGGTATTTATACCCCTCCACCTACCTCCGGTTGACCAAGCTTGATTTCTCACTCTCTCTCCACCATTGTTGCAAGCTTCAATCTACTAGAGCTCTCACTCCAACCACTCAAACACGTTGATACTTTGAGGAGTGAAGGAGGAGCCCTAGATCCGCATCTCCACCGAGCCGATTTGTCTACATCGACCTAGTCACTTGTAGATCTTGTGTAACTTGATACATTGGATACCTAGAAGATACTTGTGATTCTTGTGGCTTTGGTAGCCACAAGGATTAGCCGGGAGCCTCCAATTAAGTTGTGGAGACGCGACCCGGCCTTATGATTCTTGTGGCTTTGGGAGCCGCGGGAATTTGGTGAGAGCCTCCAATTCGGTTGTGGAGTGTGCCTCATCCTTGTAAAGGTTTGTTGCCGACCTCGAGGGCATCATATAGTGGCTCGTGGATCTCCTCATCGGAGGATAACACGAGGGAGATACGGTGTGCCATATCAAGGCTATTCGGAGTTCACTTTGTGACTCCGCACCACTCCAACGGAGACGTAGCTTCCATTGGGAAGTGAACTTCGGAAGAACATCTCCGCGTCACCGTGTGGTTATCTCTTAACCTTCCTTTACTCGTATTGCTAGCTTATCTTGTGTAGAATATCTTGCTAGCTTGTTTATTGCTCATCATATAGGATTGTTCATCTAGTTGCATATCTAGAGAACTTATATTTGTGCAATTCCCGAATTTGTATTAAAAGAAAAAGAAAATTTGTAGTTGCCTATTCACCCCCCCCCCCCCTCTAGTCAACCTACTCGATCCTTTCACCCATCTACTCTTAGAGAGCAATTTCCGGCTTTGTATGCGATTGTACGAAACAAGAGCGACACGATTGCTAAGGTGTTGGGTACCTCCCCACCAAATGTTTCGTTCAGGAGAAGTTTACTTGGAACAAGACAAGCATCTTGGAATGCCTTGCTGATCCGATTGGATTCCATCCATCTATCGGAAGGTCCAGATAAATTTCGATGGAATCTTACGAAGAATGGTAAATTCTCGGTTGATTCCATGTATAGAGCATTAATCTTACCCGAAGTACCAGTCGATATTAAGGACAATAACAAAATTTGGAAGATGAAGATCCCGCTAAAAACTAAGGTGTTTGCGTGGTATCTCCGTCGAGGTGTAATTCTTACGAAAGATAACCTTGCCAAACGCAATTGGCATGGAAGTAAAAAGTGTGTCTTCTGTCAACACGATGAGACTATTACACACTTATTCTTTCAGTGCGAATTCGCTAGGTCTATATGGTCAGCCATCCAGATAGGTTCTACCTTACATCCCCCGACTTCTGTTGCAAACATTTTTGGCAACTGGTTTAAACGGGGTTGATCCTAGGTTTAAACTATTCTGTAGGGTGGGAGCGATTGCCGTTATTTGGTCGCTGTGGCTATGTAGAAATGACAAGGTTTTTAACGACAAAAATGCTTCTTTTATGCAGGTTATTCATCGATGTACAGCAACGCTTCGAGCTTGGTCAGCACTGCAGCGTGTGGAGTACCGAGACTTGTGTTTGGAGGTGGCGTTACGTTTGGAGGCAGCGGCCAGGGAGTTATTTTCCCGGCACGGATGGCAACATAGTCTCGGATTGATCTACCATCCTCTTAGGCGGCTTTACAATTTCTCATCATGATATGTAATCCGCCTTGTTTTATTTTCAGTTTGGGTACTCGTGAACTCGTGAACTTGTGGCTGTGTGCATCCTTGTTATGCAGAGGCCGGGTGTAATGCTTAAAACTCTTAAGTAATAAAATCCCTTTATCTAAAAAAACCTGTAACTTGGTTCATCGCGAAAGGTTAAGGTGAATCCATTGGTCGTCATGGAAACGGCCGTTCCCCATATTACCAGCCAAACGGGCTCGTTGATTCTATAGTAGTGACCGAAGAGTCCCACTGATGAAAAAGCCTAGTACCCTTTTTTCAAAACACAACTTGGTATTTCACACTGAGCAAACAAATGCAGGCACTGATATTATTTATACCATGACAGCGAAGAATGCGTACACCTGAATCACCTAGCCAGACATTCCCTTTTGCAACTAAAAACCAAGGAATGCCGACTATGGAGGAGCGACGACGAAACTAGATTTCTTGCGACCATATTTAACAGCCTAGTTGTTGTTAAACATACACGCTAAGGTTCACAGAAGCAGCCGCAGCATAGGATATGCGACCGCGGGATTCGTCCCGTCTCGCGAATTTGATCGGCCTTTTGAACTGCCCTTGCTGCTTGCTTGTTCATCTTGGCATTGGCTGATGCTCGCTTCTCTTCGGCCAGACGGCGCGCCATCTCAAGCTTTTCGGCCATCCTCGCCATCGCCTCGCTTCTCATTCTCTCCGCGCGTTCCTGCCATTGAACGATTTTTCAGTAATTGCTACATATGTTATGATACATTCAAATTATAAAACTACAGTGGAAATGCACCTCTAGTCTCCTCATTTCGAATTCAACTTTTGTTCTTTGGCGGCTCTCCCATGCTTCAATCTTCAGCTCTTCCTTCTTGAATCTGAGTTGTACAATATACATTTCAGAGTAGATAAATAACTCATTATCAGCAGGATGTGATCAGGTTTCGATCTGCCTTTGCAGCTCATTAGAACAAGAAACAACAGGAAACAGACAGTCTGACTGAATATACCTTGCTGTATGTTTAGAATTTTCCGCATCCTCGAATGCCGCCGCACGAGCAGCATATTCCTTCTTCATCCGCTCGAGATCAGCAATTGTTGGTGTGGCAGATACTAGTTCTAGCTCCTCCTTGCTAGCCCATGTAGCAATGTTCATCTTTCCGAGTTGTACACCTAGCGCAGCAATCTCTTTCCTTGCCTTAAGCCTGATTTCATCTTCAGACATTTCATTCGTGCCACCTTTTCTGTTGAAATAAGGACCATCATCTCCATTGTCTTCTCCTATTGATGATCGGCCTCCTACTGGAGTTGATGGCATCGAACAGTTTGGGCTCCGAGTTGGTGTCATAGACCCAAGTGGTGTTCCGGTCCTTGAAGGATCTTGACTTGGTATTGGAGTCATTTCTGTGCCCACATCTCTGACGGACACGGACTGAACTGTAGAAATAGCTGCAAGGAATAATTCATATCAGTTGACAATAATGTGAGAAAGCTTGTTATACTATGGTGCTGCTAGTGCTTCTTACAAAGAAAGTAACAAGTGCGAAAGCTACCTTCTGAATCATTGCAGGGATTAATTGCAACTGAGCTGGTATGAGTTACCCCCTTCTGATACTCTGAGGTGGCACTAGTATCACTCTGAACTGGACAGATATCTGCATGTCTGACCGCCTTCGGCTGGTGTGAAGCAAAAGACAACCTCTCCAATATGCTTCGAGAGGCCGACGAAGCCGGGTTGAATCTTTTCATGTTCTGAATGGGGCGAGCAAATGCGCCACGATTTGGATGTTTGGGCACAATGCCACCCCGGGGTGCGGCGGAGTTCGCCTGGTACGCACTCTGCTTCTGAGATGCGCCCTGAGCGGTGTTCTGTTGCGCAGTTTGCTTGTTCACAATCCATTTCTCTGCATCATTCCACTTGGAGGAAGCCTGTCTAGAGAAATACCCCGCCGTCGGATTCTGCGCCGCTGGTTTCTCGTCTCCATGGAACTCGAAGCTACTGGTGCTAGCGTTGTCGAGACCACTGTCACATTCATTGCTGTCTTCCTCGACGGTTCGCACCGGGTGTATCACGCTTGAGTTACTAGGTGCAGGCTGGTGAACTGAACTCTTGGACATGTTCTGAACCTTGACGCTATCCACTGCCGGATCCTTATCTAAAGCTTCAGTGTTGTTAATGCATTTGGAGGCGCCAGAGCTGTCTGAAACTGTTTTTTGCAAACCAAGACGGCGATGTGAATTTTCTTGGTCAGGGAAAAAGCAAGTTAAACATAGATAAGCTAACTTTATGAATGTACCTTCTTCAAGAACATCAGAGACTAATAGTCTGTTCTGCGCCTGGGATGGCTCGACGCTCTTCGAAGGCGATGTCCGAGCCGAGCTGTTGCTGATGACCCTCACGCGATTGTGGGCTCCCAGGAGCTTCATCCTTAGCTTTGTGGGAGAGAGGGCACCTGCCTGCATGAACATCGAAGAGGTAAGTCTTTATCTATGAAAGCATTACAACTTAAGATGTCTTGATTCAAAGGTGGTCATTTTAACCTCTATTGTACTATTTTTCTGAAAATATTTCTAGGCAGGAGTCTGAATTTTATAAACCGTTAAGAAAGCACAAGTATGAAGTACCAGTGTCATGCCAGATTTTAGACATCTGTGACAATCAGTACCAACTACCAAGGACAATTTGGTACCCGGGTAGTGATACTATCATCAACTTTAGCATGTAAAATGGTACCAGCGCCAAATTCTTCAGAATAGGCGTTCGAGATTTGTACTACCTAGGCAGAACTGGTGTTTTTCCTACAGAACTGCAAATTCTGCAACACGCTAACTTTTAAATATGCAGTTAGCTTCCTTTGCACTTAGAAAACAGATACTATTACATAATGAAGTGACAACTTTACAGATACTCCTATACAAAATAAATCGCTAATCAAATCTGCTGTCTTTTACTACAAAAAAAAAGGCTCAAATTGTTTCCAAATTGCTCAACTCTGACATTCTTTACAGCGCGAAACTAGCTTCAATCTTCCTACAGAAGAAAGCTTGGAAACGAGGAGGGGGAAAGGCACATCTGTAGAGCCAGAAAAACGAAATATTTCCGGAAAAGCAAAAGGGAAACGAAAATGAAGCACACACTCGAAAGAACACCAACAATGGGTATGAATCGAGTAGCTGGGATCAAACGAGCCACTGGTACTGGGCCGGCTTGGATGGGGCTGGTACATACCTTGACCGTGTGAATCCTCTCGTACTCCATTGCCCCGTGCTCGAGTGGCTGCTGGGAGTGAGAGTGAGTGAAGGAAGAAGAAGGGGGTGGGTAGGATGGCGAGGAGAAGGAGAGCCGGAGCGTGAGGGAGGGGAGAAGAGAGCACTGGAGCGGTGGGGACTTGGCTACTGTAAGCAGAGATCTAACAGGCACGCTGTGATGCCTTGCCTTTTTTAGTTCTGGTATTATGCACACTGGACAGGCGTCCACAGGCAGGCCAGTTCTCTGGCCGTGACAATCTCCTTTCCAAACCTAAACCTAAACCTAAATAAATTCTACCGCTGCACTTATGTTATGTACTACTGGGATCTGTTATAACAAACTACGTTAGACGAACTTTTCTTCAGAAAGTGTCCGTCCTCTTTCACAATTAGCTTTCCCCAGATTAGCATAATCCTTGTCCCATTACAGAAGGTTATCTCTCTGTGCTCGCCAGCTTTACAAGTGGTACTAACATTAGCTTAAAGCTAATCTAGCCCTCCTCGAGATGCGTGCACTTTTAACGCTCCAAACCCCAAAGCTCCTTTCGGAAACAGTAGTATTATTCGTTTGAGCTGGAGCATCACCGCGGTGGTGGTCAAACAGAGGTCCCAAGGCCGGACTGGACAAGGACTGGTCTGGGCTGAGCTGAGCCCTATCTATCCGAGCAGGGCAGCACCCACTCTGATGAATTTACAGTTTTACGCGAAGCAGGCAGAGGGAGGGATGGGGCGGCGGCCCCGCCACACCTCTCCGTCAGTGGTGATTCTGCAGGCAGAAGTATTTATTACTGGGATCCCTTGGCGCTTTTCACCGTCCCGTCCCATGTCATCATGCGCTCACTCGCCTCGGCCCCAGATCACGAGGCTGCCACCATCGATGTCGTCACCGGGTGAATATACCTTTGTCTTCTACCCTCTCTCAGCCGTTTGCCAAAGTTGACCGGGTTTTTCTCCTCTGCATGACTGTACATACGTACTCCGTAGTTGGTTATCATGGCTACTTCTGCTGCTCTCGCTAGTACAAACAAGTTATAGATGGACATGTGACTGTGAGCGAGTGAGTCGTGCTACCTAGCTACACAGGTCACGCGGTGCTAGTGTGGTCTACTGGATAATTGAATTGGTGATGCATGATTTGTTCTTGGATTATTGATTATGGCATATTTATTGGTTCATCATCAAGTGCTGGTAGCCTTACAAACACGTGGTCCAACTTGGTGGCCATGGGGCATCTGTACTATTGTCCATCTTTCATGTAGGTTTGATTGGTCAAACTTGCTGATGATTGAACGCCAACCTAGTTTTGCATTTATCGTATTTTTCTTAACTAATTAGTCTTGTCCCATTCTGTCTCTTGCTGTAAATATTTTTTTTGAGAGTAGGCAATCGCGTACCTTAATTTTATAGAAGATACTCTTGCTGTAAATATGACCGGAACTTAAACAACGAAACTACTTCACCTACGACAATTGCTAGTCCGATTTTTGTATAATGAGCATTCCTGCGGACTGCTGCACTTTGACGTAAATTCGACGTATTTGTGGGAGTGTCATACGTTTGTCGGACGGATTCCGTCGTACATATATAGCAATAATGCTACAGTTACGGACGATTTGCTACTGAAAGATGACGGTGTTGTGCCCTCGACAACACATTCTCCTTGGAGGCGTCATTTTGGAGACCTAGCGATGGCTCTTGCTGCTGCATGGGTCTGCTGCTGTGTTTGGTGGGTTGGTGCGGCCAGCTTGGGGCCGACGGCGAGTGTTCTCTCTTCGGCCGGCATTCACGTGCTTGCCTAAGAACCTCCAATGGTTGATGTTGTGGTGTGGGAGCTTCGTGCTCTCGGTGGCGTCTCGACTCACCTTTGCTCGATGACGACGCAATGTATGTCTCCCCCACCTGCTTTCGTCTCGACCTCCGTGGCGGAGCTCCCTATCTAGTCTTGCCTGGGGTTCGAGTCGCACGCCGGTGCGGTGCGTGAGGCTGATTGCCGAGTCTTGGCATTGTGATCCCTCGACTGCACCCCTCACCTCTTGTGTCTCTTGGTGGCTCTTGCTTTGCCTCTTCTAGTTGTATTTTTTCATGTATTTTCATTGTTTCTCTTCCCCTGTATCCCCCTGTACAATTATATCTGTTGTAAGAACATAGCCCGCCAGACTCTTTCGATGAATATAACAACCGGTGGGGAGCAATCCTCCCGTCTTCCTCGGGAAAAAAATTGCTACTGAAAGTGGCTTATGGACTGACGTGGCGTGAATTTGTTTGTACATTGCCTAAGAAAAGAGAACAACATTTCGCTGCTCACTCACTAGCCACACTATGTCATCTATCTTTCCCACTTTAGGTAACTTTTATGTCTAACTTCTCGTATGCAATCAATTTTATGTTGCATACTCTTCATGTCACCAAACTAGATTAAACTTGTCACTGGGTTTGCTAATTATTCCAACACACTTCTCACCAGGATTCAAACCTGGCAAGAAGGGCGACCGGACGACTGCCCAAGGCCCCGAGAACAAAAGGTCCAAAATGTTAAAGTGTATATAGTAATCACTATGCTATTATTCATTACTTCCATGAAAAATTAAAAGCATGAATGACTTTTTCTGGTCAACAACACATAACTTTAACTATGTCTAAAAAATAGTATAAATACTTGAGCAAAAAAATATCACAAGACAAAATAGAGTGATGACATTTCTACAAATTCGGCCCATACACTTTGATATTACTAGTGGTTAAAGACGTGAATTAAAGCTGGTGAAAACTCGTGCACACCTAACATTTTGGGACACGGGGAGTATTTTAAGATAATAAAATGATTAATTTGCGGAACCAAATACACACCACAGGTCTCTTGGGATGTAGAAACAAATCAATGTGACTGGCGACAACAAGTTTAGTTACCATGATATTCCGGTGAGTCCTGCAGGGTTTTACGGAGATCTACTTAACTATATTTCCATTTTAATTCCGCGCAGCAAATTATACTTCAGAACTGGTGGGGAACTTGTATGCACTAGGTGATAACAATCACAATGCAAAAGCATGAAAAAGCATATGCAAACATACTATAATCCACACTATTTTTCATTCGTGACTACTTTAAGAAATACTGTTTCAATACAAGTACAAAACATGCACATTTTGTTAAATTTTGACTTGCTAGAAAATTTTGACCATGAAAAAGTAGTGTCATTGGTTCAGTTTACACTCTACAATTTTCTATAAAGATGCTTAATCATACACTACAAACTGCTATTGAGATATTTTTTAGGTCTCTTTCCAACTCTTTAACATAAATACTTATAAATTATACAGATTATGCATAGTAGAAAACATAGTTCTAGAACAAAGTTTGTTACAAAATACAACTTTGTATCTTTTAATTAATTCACAAAAAAATGGACCAACTAATAATTATTAATATTACCAGTTATGAGAACAAACATCAAATTATACTTGTAATATAATGCCATGCCAGAAATAAGACTTCGAGAAGTATAAAAGTTCAGTATAAATTGTATTCATTTTTATACACACTGGGTCCAAAGTTGTACTGGACCGGCATTATATATACCTTATATACCCAAATGTTACCGTCCTTGTTAAAACTAGTAGCCGTGCACGGGCAACACACGTCTTCAAAATATAAATCTTATTTCTAGTTTAGTGATTTTTTGAAACCAGAACAATAAATTTCATGACTAAACCGTGTAAGGATGTACAAACAATTTAACATCCAAAGACCACATGCAAAATCTAACTGAATACTGGGTATCAATTAATTACCGAAAGATCATGAAATTTCTCGAAGATAGTTTATCTTTTATATGCCGAAACAAATGATCAGTCATGAAAATTTAGCATGAAGTAATGCTCTGTTTTTTATCTTATGTATTCTATGTGAAGTAGACCATGAGCAAGAAAGCTAACACTGTGATTGCTACAGTGAGCACCAGAGAATTTACCAAGTAGAAGAATTCATGGTTTTTATGCAATTAGAGCAGCTCAGTATACCAGTAACTTTGGTTTATTCTAGTACAGTACAGACTTGCATCAAAAATTTCCAATACTAGAACGACACAAATAGATGGAATGTAAAATTTGATTATGTAAATTAGGCGATCAAATTTTCATTAGATTTTCCTCCCGCGACACTGATGTTGAGGACACTGGCATGGTGGATTAGACATGATCGCCACCTGAACTGGTGCGTCCTTGGAGGGGTCATGCAAGGGTGTGGTGGAGGTAGTGGACCCAGGCTGGGAGAGGTCGCCCTGCTCATCGGCGTCATGTGTGTGTGTGGTCTTGTTGCTCGTCGGAGTCGTGTGTGTGTGGTCTTGTTGCTCGTTGTCGTGTTGGTCGTGGGCGGGACAAGTAGCATGGAACTCAGATGGCAAGCTTGGGAGTGGCCGTCCTCCTTGTCGGCATCGTGTATTCGTGTGTGTGGTCATGCATGTGAGCTGTTTGATGAGGTTGGATGGACGATGTAGATGTATTTTTCCTGCCAAGTTTGCTTGTTTAACAATAGTGGAGATGAATATAAGTAACATATATGTAAAAAATGATTTCAACTTATTGAGTCACATGCATATAAAGAAATACACAATTAAAAGACAAACCAATAAGTTTAGAAGAACTCTATCTTCCTATAACATGCTCTCAATGTTCAAGAAAGATTTTTATTACATTTATTTAGATTCTTATTTTAACCATTTCTTTACCAACCAACCAACCACGCCATACCAAACCAGATCTAAGGCAACACAACATATACTCTCTCTAAAAGGTGATTAACTAAATAAATAATATCTAAAGTGCTAAATGTCAAAAGATATGTGATACTTAGAAATGATTCATGCTTGGCATGATCGAAACCGGTTCATATCTCACTTTCAGACTGTTGGGGATGATGTTTTCATCTATACATGCACACTAGTTAATTCGCTAAACATACTTAATTTAGTTTTTGTTTGAGATTGCCATGGGTTACAAGTTATGTTTTCAAAACCGATATAGTTGTAATTTTTTTTATTACATCTTCACTTGAAGGTGTATCCGTCCACAATTCACGCAATCACCTTTGTATTCGTAGGGGCCAACCATTTTGGCGATTTTTTAACCCAGATCTCTTAGATCATGCACAATGCAATTGTTCGGGCGGGGCTTAACTGTTCAAAATTGCCTTACTTTTCACGTATGATTAGACGTTCCAATCTTCTTTTAGCATGTGGTTGCTAGAAATAATAATCATATGTCCTAAAAAAGAGTACTTGCAACCATAGTTTAAAAAACCGGACCGGTCAGTGAACCGATGAGGTGGCTGGTTCACTGGTTCACCGGTCCAACCACCGGCTCAGTCGGTTCAATAGCGACACAAAACCGACAAATTTAATAAATAAGTAAGCTAATTTCGGAAAAAAATGATCGCGAAATTATATATATAGCATTTACTTCTATAACTTAACACAAAAGATCATTAGCGCGGGTGGTATTGGGCCTCAGGCATGGTGTTTGTAGGTCCTGGGTTCGAATCCTGCTTATATTTCATTATTTCTAATTTAGTTTTCCGGTTTTTTGATAGCTCGGTCTTTTGCGGTTAAAAAACCAGACAGGGCCTCGGTTCCGGTTTTTCCCGGTCGAACCGCCGGTCCGGTCCGGTTTTTAAACTATGCTTGCAACTCTTTGTGTACATCATTATGTGTTTGATATTTTGGCCGCTATTCTAGACTTGTTAATGGCAAATCAAATGTCTCAACGAGAAGATACAAGATAAACCAATTATGAGTGTTTTTTTGTTCTCGTCGTTCACTTGTTAGGTCATGTTTGGTGACCTTTACGAGATTGTTTCAAAGTAAAGACGCACGGTCCTTTTCCAAAAAGTTATATTGACGAGGGATCACCTCGGCAAGTCCCAGGGTCGAGTACCCCAGGTTTCGTATAGAGGAAGAAGTTGGCACGCTGGTAGTTCCGTCGGCTGACAAGCAAGGATTTACCCAGGTTCGGCCCCTCATGGTGAGGTAAAGACCTACATCCTGCTTGTCTGATCTGTATAGATGATGAAGTTACATGGTGGCCGCAAGGGCGATGGTATGAGACGTGGTCTCGCTAGGGCTATGCCTATCTGTGTGTCCCGTGGGGATCTCATCTATGGGGTGCCCCTGCCTGGCTTTATAAAGGGAGCCAGGTAGGGTTTACATGAGTAGTTTGTTGGGCTTCATGGGCCTCCAGGTGCTGGGCTGCATCGGTACGCCAACGGTCGGGTGCCCGGAGGGTATGCCCACGTCAGGAGCCCCCGAGTGTCTGGTCGATACGAAGAATCGGGTAGAGACTCAAAGTAGCATGTCGTGTAGGCGTAGTCGATGCGTCGGGTAAGTACTCTTTCCTCCTGGGCACGCCGTCTTGTTCCTGAAAAGGATAGTTAAAGAAATTCGACTCCAGCCGTTGAGGGCTCACAGAGGATGCTTTAGTCGGCAATGTTTCGACTGAGTCTATCGGGAGCGCGAACAGTGCTCCCGATGGGAGTAGCCCCCGAGATTAAGTTGAATTGCTTGTAATTGAGGTTAATCTCAAAAAACCTCTCTCAGTCGAAAGAAATTTCTGAAACCCTCCCGATGGGAGTAACTTAAGGAATCACTGAGAAAACAGAGTCCTTTTTTCAGCATGTGGGCTTACTATATGTTGCAGTTTTCAACCTGACGGTTTACTTGTGGACCTCGAATGAGTTTCGAGTATTCACTCAGCCTGACGGCCTACTTGTGGAACTCGAATGAGATTCGAGTGCTCATTCAGCCTGACGGCCTACTTGGTGGACTCGACAAACATATCGAGTATTTGCTCAGCCGAACGGCCTACTGTGTTGCTGCTCAATGCTGACGTCATGGCTGACACTGTTTTTTCTCATTGCCACCGATGGGACGTGACACTGTGGTCCCGCTGTCAGTGTTGACCTGCGGCGACATTCGAGTGCGACCTAGGGTTTTTGTCTTTGAACCTGTATGGCGCAGCCCCCGAGTATTCGAGTGCGGCCTAGGTTTTTTGGGTGAACTTGTGCGGCGCAGCCCCGAGTGTTCGAGTGCGGCCTAAGTTTTCCTTGTTGGACCTGTATGGCGCAGCACCCGAGTGTTCGAGTGTGGCCTAGGATTTTTGGGTGAACTTGTACGGCGCAGCCCCCGAGCGTTCGAGTGCGGCCTAAGTTTTCCTTGTTGGACCTGTATGGCGCAGCACCCGAGTGTTCGAGTGTGGCCTAGGATTTTTGGGTGAACTTGTACGGCGCAGCCCCCGAGCGTTCGAGTGCGGCCTAAGTTTTCCTTGTTGGACCTGTATGGCGCAGTCCCCGAGTGTTCGAGTGCGGCCTAGGCGAGTTTGTTTTGTGGCCTGTGCGGCGCGGCACCCGGGAGAGCATCAGGTGCGGCCAAGGCTAGTTTGTTGTGGCCTGTGCGGCGCAGCACCCGGGAGAGCATCAGGTGTGGCCAAGGCTAGTTTGTTGTGGCCTGTGCGGCGCAGCACCCGGGCATCGGGTGCGGCCAAGGCGAAATTGTTACGCGGCGGGCCGGAGTCGACGCGGCGGAGGGGTGCCGTAGAGGCAGTCGACGCGGCGGACCGGAGTCGACGCGGCGGAGTGGTGCCGTAGAGGCAGTCGACGCGGCGGACCGGAGTCGACGCGGCGGAGTGGTGCCGTAGAGGCAATCGACGCGGCGGACCGGAGTCGACGCGGCGGAGTGGTGCCATAGAGGCAATCGACACGGCGGACCGGAGTCGACGCGGCGGAGTGGTGCTGTAGAAGTTGTCGAATCATGGATGCGATCTTGGCGAGTCGTGGATGTCTTAGTGGACGGAGTCGACGCCGTGAAGTGCGACGGAGGGAGTCGAAGCGACGGGCCGGAGTCGAGCGGCGTGGGCAACGCTCAGCCCCCGAGTCCCTTATCAGGCCGGCGAAGCAGAGTCGACGATGCAGAGCCGATGAAGGCACTCGAGTCGCGTGTCGAGTGCAGCGATGAACTTGTTGTTGTTGACGAAGCGCCAGCCCCCGAGTGTCGAGGCGGAGTCGATGAAGGCGAGGGCCGCCAGCCCACGAGTATCGGAGGCGGAGGCGATGAAGATGAGGCCGCGAGCCCCCGAGTGTTGGAGGCGAGTCGATGAAGGCGAGGGCCGCCAGCCCACGAGTATCGGAGGCGGAGGCGATGAAGACGAGGCCGCGAGCCCCCGAGTGTTGGAGGCGGAGCCGATAAAGGCGAAGTCGACGAAGGCGAGGCCGCCAGCCTCCGAGTGTTGGAGGCGGAGTCGACGAAGGCAGGGCCGCCAGCTCCCGAGTATCGGAGGCGGAGGCGATGAAGACGAAGTCGACGAAGGCGAGGCCGCCAGCCTCCGAGTGTTGGAGGCGGAGTCGACGAAGGCAGGGCCGCCAGCTCCCGAGTATCGGAGGCGGAGGCGATGAAGACGAGGCCGCGAGCCCCCGAGTGTTGGAGGCGGAGCCGATAAAGGCGAAGTCGACGAAGGCGAGGTCGCCAGCCTCCGAGTGTTGGAGGCGGAGTCGACGAAGGCAGGGCCGCCAGCTCCCGAGTGTCGGAGACGGAGCCGATGAATGCACCCGAGTCGCATGTCAGACACGGCGATGTAATTATTGTTTTGTTGTAAATGATGAATCACCAGCCAAGTCTAGGATGCGTATGATACGCCACCATCTTTCCGAGTCGGCAGATCATCGTGTCTGCGCTGTCCGGGCGTCGATGCTGTAGTAGTCGAATGTATCCGTGATGGGGATGATGACGGTTGGATCGTGACAGAGTCGAAACCGAAGCTGGCTCTTGACCCTGCTGCCCGCTCGTTCCGCAGAGTGTTGTCCTCCGATTGTGCCATGCATGTTGAAGCAATATTAGGCAAGGGGATAATCAATAAAATATTATAATTAAAGATAAAGATTGAAGTTTTGGATGATCCGATCCATGCATGTGTCCATGCATGTGTGCAGGCTGGACGCAGAATCCATGCATGCGCTAATTAGCCCGCCGGCCGCCAAATCCATGTGCTAATCGTTGCTTGCTGCGCTCGTTCTTAACGCGTACGTGAAGATGGATTTCCTGGATATGCTGGATCGGAGGCGCCCTGTTGCCGCAGAAGTCGGGGGAGACGAGCGTGGCTCGCGTTAGTCGTGGCGCAGTCATACTTGATTGGATCCGATCGGATCAGCACGTCGCGAAATTGTAGCGCTGCCGGCCCGTGTTGATGTAGAGGACGCGGGAGGTTGTAGATGTATCGCCTGCTTCTCGTCCTTAGCGCATGGATGCATGTAGCCTTGGAGTTCGAGTGGCTTGGCGTGAGTAGCAGCCGCGAGATTCAATCAGCTGCCGATGAACACGCGCGTGGTCGCCTTCTAGTTTGATTCTGCCTGGAACCTCTGTCCTCTCGATCGGCGCCTTGGAGGCGCAGCGACATGTTTCGTCGAGACGCAGATTCAGCAACGCACCTTGATCCTCGCCGCCGCCAGGCATGTACGTGAGTCACCTGGTAGCGCTGGATCGATCCGCGATGGTTTCGATTCGTGCAGGGACGTCGCCGCCGAACAAGGTCGGATGTGTCGAGGTAGACGAGTCGACGAGATGCAATCTAGCCGCCGTCGTCGATGGAGATTGGATCGCAGAGGCGGCGCACGGGCCGCCACCGTAGTTGTCGATGGAGATTGGAGCCGCCGAAACGTTCAATCCAGCGCGCGTTCTTCCCACAGACGGCGCCAATTGACGAGGGATCACCTCGGCAAGTTCCAGGGTCGAGTACCCCAGGTTTCGTATAGAGGAAGAAGTTGGCGCGCTGGTAGTTCCGCCGGCTGACAAGCAAGGATTTACCCAGGTTCGGCCCCTCATGGTGAGGTAAAGACCTACATCCTGCTTGTCTGATCTGTATAGATGATGAAGTTACATGGTGGCCGCAAGGGCGATGGTATGAGACGTGGTCTCGCTAGGGCTATGCCTATCTGTGTGTCCCGTGGGGATCTTATCTATGGGGTGCCCCTGCCTGGCTTTATAAAGGGAGCCAGGTAGGGTTTACATGAGTAGTTTGTTGGGCTTCATGGGCCTCCAGTTGCTGGGCTGCATCGGGTACGCCAACGGTCGGGTGCCTGGAGGGTATGCCCACGTCATATATAAAGATCAAGAATCTAGGCCCATGTCTGTGATAAACCATCGATTGTTAGTCTCGGCTACACTGGTGTAAAACTGACCCGTGTTCGCATGGGTTAAGTTCTCTTGTAAATCTTTGGTGCCTTCTATAAAAATATGGTGCGCCATTGGTGCGCTCTCGTTTTTTTTGTTTTATCATATATACTGTAATCTTATTTTTTGACAGGAAAACAGTAGGAAAAGCCCCTACTGCAATTTATTTTATAAATGGGATAGTTACATGTGGAGTGGTGAAAGTTCCTATCAAAAATTACATGGCATCAAGCCATTGCTGCATACCCTCTTTAAGAGAAGGTTTAGCTCTATGCATAACAAGAGAAAACACCTCTCTAAATGAATGAATACAAAGTTCAAGGTCTAACTGCCCATTCTCAAAATAATGTTGTTTCGGTGAATCCAGAGGCTCCAGCAACCAATAATCAAGCATTCCTTAAAGCTGGAATGACTAGCTTGATGCCATGTAATGACTAGCTTGATACCAATAATATATACTGTAATCTTATTCAAAGGTTCAACTTCGAATAAGGTGCTACGTTTCAGATGTTTGAAAAGTCATATATGATAATAATCACACATACATATATCAAGTCTATCTTCTTGCTCCAGAATTTACTCTTTATTTTCGCAAAAAAAAAAAGAATTTACTCTTTACATATGCAGCTGTTTTGATAAAAATATTATTACAAACATATTAAAGGTTGCAAGAATAATAAGCTGAAACAACAAATTGTAGCAAAAACATTAGCGGTTCTGTGGAAGATTAGGATGCAACTCTCGATCGTATTACCTGGTGCAAACGCACGTACATATAGGTACAGGAGAGGCAGACTTGCCATACAAGTTAAGTACGCGTACAACATATCTCAACACCCCCCTGCAGTCGAAGCGTCGGCAGTGCCGACGCAAAGACTGGAACGAAACTCCTCGAAGGGCACCGTAGGTAAGCCCTTCGTCATGATGTCCGCAAACTGTTGGGAGGTGGGTACGTGCAGCACACGTACGTGACCAAGAGCCACCTGTTCCCGAACAAAGTGAATATCCAACTCGATATGCTTGGTGCGGCGATGATGAACCGGATTCGCGGAGAGGTAGACGGCGGAGACGTTGTCACAGTACACCACTGTGGCCTTGTCGACAGGACATGAGAGCTCCTGGAGTAGCTGTCGTAACCATGAGCACTCGGCAACCACGTTAGCGACGGCACGATACTCTGTTTCAGCACTCGAGCGAGAGACCGTGGGCTGCCGCTTAGACGACCACGAGATGAGTGAAGGTCCGAGATAAACACAGTACCCCGAGGTGGAGCGCCGCGTGTCAGGGCAGCCGGCCCAATCAGCATCTGTATAGGCGACGATGTCCGTGGCGGTGGAGGCATGTAACGAGAGGCCGAGGTCCATGGTGCCACGGATGTGGCGAAGGATCCGCTTCACCGAAGTCCAATGAGTGTCGCGAGGAGCATGAATATAGAGGCACACCTGCTGGACAGCATACTGCAGCTCTGGTCGGGTAAGAGTGAGATACTGCAAGGCACCGACGATGGAGCGGTAGCGTGGCGCATCCGAAGCCAGAGAACCATCAGTCGCGGACAGCTTGGCCTTCGTGTCGACTGGGGTAGACGCGGGTTTGCAGTTAAGCATTCCAGTGCGCTCAAGAAGCTCATGTGCGTACTTCCGCTGATGTAGGAAGAAGCCGGTCGGACGACACACCACCTCGATGCCGAGAAAATAGTGGAGAGGACCCAAGTCCTTAAGAGCGAACTCGGCACGAAGGCGGTCGGTGAGCTGTTGAAGAAGGTCGGTGGTGCATGCTGTCAGGATGATGTCGTCGACGTAGAGCAGCAGGTAAGCAGTGTTGGCACCCTGGCGATAGACGAACAACGAAGCATCGGAGCGTGTGGAGCGGAAGCCAAGCTGATGAAGGAACGCTGCGATGCGCTGGTACCAGGCGTGAGGGGCTTGCTTGAGCCCGTACAAGGAGCGCGAGAGCAAGCACACATGATCTGGATGGGTGGTGTCGACGAATCCCATAGGCTGCTGACAAAACACCTGCTCGTCGAGGTGGCCGTGGAGGAAGGCGTTGGAGACATCCATCTGATGCACCGGCCATGAACGAGACACCGCGAGCTGAAGGACGGTGCGGATCGTCCCGGGTTTGACAACCGGGGCGAAAGTGTCGGTGAAGTCGACGCCGGCGCGCTGACGGAAGCCGCGCACCACCCAGCGCGCCTTATGACGGTCGAGAGTGCCGTCCGGGCGAAACTTGTGCTTGAAAACCCACTTCCCGGTGATGACGTTGGCGTGAGGGGGCCATGGCACAAGTTGCCACGTCTGGTTGCGCTGGAGGGCGTCGAACTCATCCTGCATGGCCGCAAACCACAGCGGGTCACGGAGAGCCGCCCGGGCAGAAGCCGGCAAGGGGGCTGGCGTAGAGGTCGACGGCGCTGAAGGGGAGGTCGCTGCAGTGCAGACATACGCGTCCGCAGGGTACCGCGAGCTCGGGCGGAGGACACCAGCGCGTGCGCGGGTAGTAGGACCCGCAGGGCCGGCCGCCGAGGGTGGCGGTGAAGCGGCAGAAGACGCCGAGCGGGTCGGCGAGGCATCGCCCGAGGTAGAGCTCGAGGGCGACACATGAGACGGTGGTGCGGCGCCCGAGTGTCCACTCGAGGGCGACGCAGTAGGGAACGAAGTCGGTGCGGTCGTGGGCGTAGAGCTGGGAGCCACGACGGCCGGCACGCTCGGCGCATCCAAAGCAGGAGGAGCTCGAGGCCGCGGTAAGTCAACCACGAGCGAAGGAGAGACCACCACCTGTTCCTGTGCAAACGGGAAACAATGCTCATCAAAGTAAACGTGTCGGGAGGTGATGACACGGTGCGACACCGGATCATAGCAGCGGTAGCCTTTAGTGTTAGCCGGGTAACCGAGGAAGACACAAGGCAATGAGCGAGGCGCGAGTTTGTGAGGGGCAGTGGCGGCGGTACTGGGATAACAACGGCAACCGAAAATCCGAAGGCCGTCGTAGGATGGAAGTGACCCGAAAAGAAGATGGTGAGGAGCATAGTTCCAGCGAGCACGACAAGGACGGAGGTTAATGAGAAGAGTGGCGGTGGCTAAAGCATCAGGCCAGAACGAAGGTGGGATGTGGGCGTGAAAGAGGAGGGTACGGACGCAGTCGTTGAGGGTACGAAGAACGCGTTCAGCCCGGCCATTTTGCTGTGAAGTGTAGGGACAGGTTAGGCGGAAAATGGTGCCGTGAGTAGAGAGGAGCGAGCGGATGGTGAGGTTATCGAATTCTTTCCCGTTATCTGTCTGGAGAGCAAGTATGGGGCGACCAAATTGTGTAGACACGTATGAGTAAAATGCGGAGAGCGTGGCGGGGACATCAGATTTCTTGCGAAGGGGAAACGTCCACACAAAATGCGAGTAATCATCCAAAATGACAAGATAATAGAGAATACCAGAATTACTAGGTATAGGAGAGGTCCGTACGTCGCTATGAATTAACTGAAATGGAAAAGACGCAACTGTGGATGAAGAACTAAAGGGGAGACGAACATGTTTGCCGACTCGGCATGCTGCACATGTGTGAGCATCCGTTTTATTACAAGAAAAAGAAAAACCCCTCATTATTTGACGAAGCGTGGATGAACTAGGGTGGCCAAGGCGAGCATGCCAAAGATCAACGCCGGCGGAAAGAGCCCGAGGTCCAGCGCGGGAGGAAGACGACGGCTGGACGGGGTACAACTCGCCAGGACTCTCACATCGGTGGAGCACCATCCGGGTACGGGAATCCTTTACAGAAAAACCAAACGCGTCAAATTCGACAGTTACAGAATTATCACGGGTGAGACTACGAACAGAAACTAGGTTATGAATAAGGTGTGGAGAGACGATGACATTATTAAGTGAGAAAGGCTTAGAAGTAGAAGGAAAATTAGTGGAACCAATGTGTGAAATAGGGAGACCAGCACCGTTACCGACAATGATGCGAGAAGGAGTGGAGGTGGGGGAGGAAAAAGATAGGTTACCCGGGTGAGCGGCCATGTGAGCGGAGGCACCGGTGTCCATAAACCAATCACCGCCACCGTGGTAGGCAGCGGGAGGAGGTGCCTGCTGGAGAGCGGCGAGGAGCGCCGGATCGCAAGGGGCCGACGCGGCCGGCTGGGTGGGAGCATAGCTGGGTGGACCACCAAAGTAGGCAGGGGTGGTCGGCACACCGCCGTAGGGAGCCGCAGCGTAGGAGTACGGCATGCCTCCAGGACCCGGCTGCGGCGCGGCGAAGAGGGCATGATGAGCCTGCGGGCGCGGTCCAAGGAGGCTGAGGACGGGTGCGCGGGGCACCGGCATAGTGTATGCGTGCACCACACCAGTCCAGGGGTTGTGGCCGCCGCTCCAAGGCGGCGTGGGGTGCTGGTTGGCAGGGCGCGGTCTGCCTCCGCCGTTGTTGCGCGGCTGGCCGCCGCGGCCACGGCGGCGACGCCACTGCTGCTGCTGCGGAGGCGTTGGAGCAGGGGCAGCAGGGGCCGCGGGTGCAAGAGGGCGTGGTGCAGGTGGCGTTGGAGCAGGGGCACCGCGACCGACCCCGGCAGCAAGGGCGGTGTGGACGGCGTTAGCACGCACGTTCTTCAGCCTCCGATCCTCAAGACGGAGGTAGTCGAGCGCCCGTTCGAAGGTGGGGTTGGTCATGAGGGTGAGGTTGGAGGCGGCGTTCCCGAGGTCTTCGCCGAGACCGGCGGTGAGAGTGGAGAGAAGAATCTCGTCGCCGATCTTGAACCCGAGATCATTAAGCTCGTCGGAGAGGGTCTTGAGGCGCAGGCAGTAGGCGTCGAGGGAGAGGTCGTTCTGGCGACAACCGAAGAACTCCTGCTGCAAGAAGACGACCCGTTGGAGCGTGTTGTTGGTGAAGAGCCCCGTGATCTTGGTCCACACTGTGCGGGCGTCGTCGCCGTCGCGGACGACGGTATGAAAGATATCCGGCGAGACGGTGAGGAAGAGCCAGCGGATGATGGTGGCGTCGATGGACATCCAGTCCGCGTCGCGGCGCACGGTGAGTAGGTCGATGGTGCCGTCGACATGGTCGGTGAGGTGGAACTCGCGGAAGAGGAGGTTGAAATACGTCTTCCACACGAAGAAGTTCGCGGCGGCATGGGAAAGCTTGATGGGGACGTGGTTGAAGATGGGGACGTCGCGGATGTAGTCAGGGTGAGGGGCGGCAGGCTCAGAATCAGAGGAGGAGGCGAAGGGATTGCTGTTATTGGAGAGAGAAGACATGGTGGAGGTCGGTTTGGGCTAGGGCAGAGAGGGAGGCGGGTGGGTGAGCAGCAGGTACGCGCGTGCGATCAAGCGAGCGAGCTAGCTCACGTACGTGAGGTGAGCAGGAGCGATCGATCGCGCGTGGATCGTGAGAGAGCGGCGCGGCTCGTCGGACGAGCGACAGCGACGCGGCGCGACGGGAGGGAGGCGGCGCGGCAAGGATGCGGCGGCGGCGTGACTAGGGTTAGGAGGAGAAGGACCGAAGGTTGGCTGATACCATGTGGAAGATTACGATGCAACTCTCGATCGTATTACCTGGTGCAAACGCACGTACATATAGGTACAGGAGAGGCAGACTTGCCATACAAGTTAAGTACGCGTACAACATATCTCAACAGGTTCAGCATCAATGTCCGACCTCCTGTAAATAAACACTTAAGAGTAAAAAAACATTTCCAGAATGCAAATTTATCATACCATATATATATTGGGATAAGTTTTCAAAATGCACATCAGCTCATATATACTTTTGTCTTGTACGGTTGTACCCTCTCTTCGCCGTTTGCTAAAGTTGACCGGAGTTTTTTTCATAAAAAATTAAGTTGACCGGAGTTTTCTCCGCACGACTGCTCGAGTACGTGGGCCGTGGCTGGTAAGCATGGTACTTCTGCTGCAATCACTCTGATGATTCTGTGACCGGCCAAAGTCGTTCATGGGTTTTGGATTCACTAGTAAAAACAAATTTTGGACATGTGACCGAGCGAGTCGAGCTACAGCCTACATGCACAGGTCACGCAGCGCAGTGCTAGTGTTAGTGTGGTCTACTGGATAATTGAATTGGTGATGCATGATTTGTTATACCGGAGGGACTGATTGTGGCATATTTATGTGTTCATCATCAGTGCTGGAAGCCTTACAAACACGTGGTCCAACCTGGTGGACAGGCGGCATCTGTACGAGTGCTTGCAGAACAGTTTGATGAACTGGTTATCGGAGTATATATATTGTCCATCTTTTATACTCCCTCCGTCCACTAATAAGTGTCTCAAGTACATCCACTTTTTGACAAACTTGAGACACTTATTAGTGGACGGAGGGAGTAGTAGGTTTGATTGGTCAAATATGCTGATGATTGAGCACCAAGCTAACTTTGCATTTATGTTTTTTTTTTTTGAGATATCCACCACTGAAACTAATTGCTCAAACTGTAACTGGCACGTATGCCCTCTGGTGGAGTTTGATACCACACATGCCTGCTGATAAACAGAGCTCCTTGCCAAGGTGTGTGCATCAACATTCGAAATTCTCCTCTCATGAACAAACTCAACCGAGTTAAAATCCCTTGATCTTGCCTTTATCTCTTGGACAATGTGGCCATACATGCCCTTCCCATCCTCCTTGAGACGGCGAACTGCATTGATGCAGTCAGATGCAACCCTGATTAGCTGTACGAGAAGATCAGCAGCAATTGCAAGCCCTTCCCTACAGGCCATCGCTTCTAGGGTTTCCACGTCGGTGATGCCCCGCATCACTACCGAGGACACTCCCATGAACTCCCCGTCTGCTGCACGGACTACAGCTGCAATCGTCACCGTATTCGAGTTTTTTGACGTAGCTGCATCAACATTGATTTTAACCATGTCTGCCGGCGGTGGAATCCAGGCCGGGCCTCGCACATTAGTCTCTCGCTTCTCCGGCTTCACTGGGGACAACAACTGTAGCTCGGAGATAAACCTCTCCATGAAGCAGTTCGTCGATAGAGGGCTTTGGAAGATCCCCTCATGGATTGCCTTGCGCCTTGCGTGCCAAACTGCCCATAGTGTCACTACCATGCGCGTCAATTCTACGTGTGGGAGTGCTCTGAACACTGCAGATAACCACGCTTTTGCATCGGGTTCTTGCAGGTTTCCGATCAGATCAGTGATCTCATCCGGTGCTAAAGCCCAAACTGAGCGTGCCATGTTGCACTCTAGGAGTGAGTGCCTCCACGAGTCCTCTGCCCCGCAGATCGTGCATGCTTGTTGAGAGGCCATGTTCCTATGCTTGAGCAAATCCATCGTCATCAATGACTGTCGCGCAAGTCTCCACAGGAAAACCTTTATGTGGTATTGTTAACCAAGCTAGTTTTACATTTATGTGGTATTCTTAACGGATTAGGCCCCGTCTGGAACAAAGAAAAACAGACTAATTTTTGAGGATAGGACTCCTAGCTATAGGAAAAAATTCGGTGGTACAGTTTCAAACCAAGGGATATAAATCTCAGATTTTTTTTTAAAATTCCTATGAAATGAGCTATTACATAGCAAATTTGGAGGAAACAAACATGAGGTCTGACCTCAAATTTTCATCTCGTCGTGTATACAAGTGTTGTGTTTTTTTCTGTGTGACATCCAAACAATACTTTGGAAGTTTCATGTGGTTTTAGTTTATGTAGTAATCTAAACAGACACCTTAATTACTGCATTTTTCCTATTCCTACGTTTGAACATCCTGTGTTGGCTCAGGGTGTTGGCCGGCTAGTGCTAGGAGCCAGCGTCATACAATTTCGGCTCTGGCAGGTCGGTGGCGACCGAATCTGAGGCCTCTTCCTTGAATTTGTGTGAGGACCATGGTCTTCTCGGCAGTGTCTAGGTGGAATTTGGATCCGCAAGCTCCTAGACGTATGGGCAACTAGGATTGAATCCGACCTGGCAGGTATTTCGTGAGAGGTTTTGGATGGGAGTCGTTCCGCCAGCCCTTCTATTGGCGTTGATGGGAGACATTTTTTTTCACTATTGGAGGTGGATCAAAGGTGGTGCGACATCGACTGGAAGTAGGGCATCAAGAGTCGCAACCTACTTTTGACATCTCCTTCCAGCGACGCTTGTATGTTTTGGAGTCTCTCACGCCATGATGCGGCCATCGAGATGTCATCAGACAGTAGAGAGATGGCTGGTAGTGATGGTCGATGACAATTATTGGCACTTCGATGGAAACACAATATCAGTTGAGGCAATGTCAATGTGTGTGTAGCGCCCTTGTTGAAGGCTATGACTCAAAGCTTGACTTTGGGGATGAAAATCCCGAGATCAACCTATGGTTGGATTCGTCATTATTGCAACACATGCAATGAATATCGGAGTTGTATATGTTATGTTTTCCGTCACTTGTTGTAGGGTTTGTGGTAGATTTGTGTAGATACATTCTCGTAGCGGTCCATTATAGATGGCGTCATTTTTTTCCCTTCTTATGGCAGTTTGTTCAGCACCATAAATAATTTATAATGTATAAATGTGTGCATCAATCGATGTTGAGGCTGGGGACATCTTTCTTTTCAAAAAAAATAAAATACAAGGCAAACGTTTTGCTTGTTTTATCGATTAAAAAGAAGATTTTTGTCTAGTTAATTGTGAGAAACCGGTAGAAAACCGATACAACAAGTGCTAAGCTCACTTTTGTTGTCGGCGTGATGAACACAAAAACAAACGCTAACCATACAAACACGAATCAGCGGGGGAGAAAAATCCATCAAACTAGCCGGTCTTGCACGACGCTATGGGAGCAGCAGACCAGAATTATTCGGCAAAGGCGAAGAACCAAGCACTTCACACAAATCAACATCCGACACGCTGACACTAACATCGTAGGCAATCTCGTCGCTCACCCGACACAAAGTCACATAGTATCAAGATTGCTTTAATTTTTCCATATTTTTGCCAATCCAGTCCGTTAATTTCGGCTACAATCTCACATAGGAGCCTTCAAATCCACACAACACGGTGAAGTTTTAGCACTGTTATATTTGTGGAGTACATCGCTTTGAACGAAAACTCAGTTGCTGGTAAGGAAAGCTACTCTCAATCGGAGATAGGCTTATCTTGATTAATTCAGTTTTAACTAGTCTACCGATATTCATGCTTTCCTTTTTCCACGTACCTAAAGGGGTACGAAAGAGATTAGATTTTTATAAGTCTCGTTTTTTCTAGGAGAGTGATCAAGTTAAAAAGAAACATCGATTGACTAAATAGAATATTATTTCCCGCCCCCAAGGACCAGGGAGGCTTGTGAGTGGAGGTGCTCGATCTAAGAACAATTGTTTACTAAGCAAGTGGCTTTATAAACTCTTGAATGAGCAGGGGATGTGGCAGGAATTGCTTCATAATAAGTACCTTAGACATAAAACTATGTCAGTTAATCCAACGGATTCTCTTTTTGGAAGGGTCTTCTGGGTGTTAAGGAAGCATTTTTTCCAAGAGGTCATTTTGTTGTTGGCAATGGAATGAACACTCGTTTCTGGGTAGATTTTTGGCTAGGAGATACGTCCCTCGCATTTCAGTATCCTTCCCCATATTAATATTATGCGAAGGAAAAACATTCTGATTGCACAAGTGTTGTCTGTACGTCCAATAAACATTGATTTTAGACAAAATTTGGTGAGTAACAACTGGGATTGGTGGCCGGGCGCACCTAGTGCTACGCCCGATGGAGGTTGAGATGTCTAATAAACCAGATGTTTTCGTGTGGAATTTAACTCCTTCGTGTTTGTTCTCAGTAAAATCAATGTACCTAGACCTAATGAATGATCATAGAGTGTTTCTACGGAAATATATTTGGAAACTAAAAGTTCCTCTAAACATTAAGATCTTTATGTGGTTCCTTTTTAAACAGGTTATCCTTACTAAAGATAATCTAGCAAAGAGAAAATGGAAAGGGTGTCGAAAATGTGAGTTTTGTGATTCAGAGGAATCCATACATCATCTGTTTATTGCTTGCCCCTTTTGCACGTTTTATTTGGAGAATTGTAGATTTTTCCTTTACACCACCACCAACCAACATCACGAATATGTTTGGGAATTGGCTGAGAGAGATGCAGAAAGTTGATAAGGCACATGTGCGAGTCGGTGTATGTGCTATACTTTGGTCCGTATGGACGTGTAGAAATAATCTTGACTTTAACAAAACAAAAAATGCGAATCATTTGCAGGTCATCTACAAGATACGTCACTGCCTGGCGAGTGGTCTTTCCTCCTCCCTTTGGAGCAACGTGGGAATGGTTTCTGGGTGTGGCCGGCTTGAGAAGGTCGCTCGAGCATTCTACAACCTAGCTGGCTGGAAGATTTTTAATAGATTAAATGATGCATAATTGTTTCATCTTTTTGTTTTTGTTTGGCTTGTATTTGTCGCCACACTTTTTGATTCTTGAGTTGTAAACGTTAGAACCTGATACTTCAAAAAATAAAATAAAACGGCTGTGTACATCCTCGTGATGTAGAGGCTGAGGCGTTGCTCACCATTTCCAAAAAAAACTCCACAAATAATCGGCTCATAGCATTACTCCTGTAGTCCTACTTGTACAAGAGGAAGTAGCAGTAGACCTTGGAAATCGGCCACAAATGATTGTTTCGACGCACAAACCCACGGTTTACAGAGCGAAAGATTGTCCAGATAGCATGCACGCACGGTCCTCGACAAAGAAAAGGTGAGCGGCACATTTTCTCTGCAGCCGCAAATAGTGCCTAGACTGGCAGCACTCTCTTGGTGTGCGTGTGTATATCGCCAATGGCTAGAGAACCGTTAGCACAATTAGACAAAGCTGGCTCTTAGTCTGAGGAATTCCTCCGGGACCAGTAGTAAATTTTGGCTAGACAGAATCTTGTGCAAAACAGCACCGTTCTGATAAAAAAAGCAGCAGACGACCCGTGTCATCGTCATGGCCTCATGGGCAATCTGGGCTCCATTGCTTGACTAATGATTGAAACGAGACTAAACTGATTCTCCCGATAATTAAGCGTCGCTCTCGCATCAACATGAGTGTGAGCCCGCCGGCGCTGCTGTAGAAGAGGACAGGAGCGTCACCAGCTATGGGCTATCCTCATCTTAGATGGGGGGCTCCATGTGTCTCCGGCGTGCTGCGGTTGTCGCAATTCGCAAACTTGGCATGTGAAGCATGCAGCGGCAGCTACTCTACTCTGTCGAATCCATTCTTAGGTCACCTGTCGATGTTGTTACCGGCGTAACTCTGAAGCACAAATGGAGAAGGCAAAGCTAGAAGACGATGGGAGGAAGCTAGGAAGCACTGCTGCGCAGGCCAGGCAATGGAGCCTTGCCCGTGGATCTGCACAGCGCCGCGCATTATTTTTCCTTCTCTATGACTGAAAGGGTTCTGCCCGTTTCGGTCGATCGCTTATTCGCTTTCCTTCTCTCTGACTGCACCCCAGCCGGCCGCCATGTGCGACGACGTGCGGCGCAGGGTTAAAAACTGACTGAAAAGCGGAGAGCATCCGCATCTCGGAGGAGGTTTTCGGCAATGGAGCGTGGCGAGCGCAGGGGCCTTTTCAGAGGAGGTAGCCGGGCCGAGCAACGAGGAAGGAGACCTTTGTCCTTGTCGACGTTGGGTTTGGGTGATCTTCCTCGCCAGGTAGTTGGGCCAGGCCCATGTTTCCACGTGGAGTGTGCGGCGCCTGCTAGTTGACGACCTGGTCGTCAATTAGGGATTGCCCCGATCTCCAAGGTCCACCCAGTATGATATATAGACTTCTGATTTGTTGAGCTGAAGAAATGATTCTTGGAGCACTCACTCTAGTACCCTCCAATTCTAATTTACTGATAATTTTGTTTGTGGCTTTTGGTTGTGACGATTATCATAACATCCATTGGATGAGTCGTGAGATAAACATAATTACTTTTGTTTCGTGCTGGAGTGCAAGTACTCCTTATGATACACGGTAACATAAATCAATTAATTTATTATCTTATAAATTTATTTTACATTGGAAAGTGTGATGTGATGTTAACTATGTTATTTCATTTGACTATCTCTTCATTAATTGCATGCAATATCATTTTTTGTTGCTTATGTGGTATATATGTTACTCTCTATATGGGTAGTCTAACAGCAAGACGTATAGTTATGCATTGAAAGCAAACAAAATAGTGATATGCTAATAGCTGCTACTCCCTCCGTCCTAGTTTGTAGAGCTCAATTTGCAAATCTCTTTGTCTAAGGTGATAACTGATTGGAGCTGAAACCTTGCATGCATTGGTGGAGAGAGGCAATCAGCCAATAATTGAGAAAGAATTAAATAAAATTGTGCCTAAGTGTTAGAAAGTTTTGGGACAAATTGGTTTTGAGACTGTGCCCTACAAACTAGGACGAAGCGAGTATTATTATCCGATTGGCATCCAGCCTGCCAATTTTTTATCGCACCATTAGCACCCTCTACACGTCGCTAAATAATCCCCCCTAAACGCATTTGTCAAAAGGCCCTGACAGGAAGCTGGCAAGGCGACATGTGGCACTTTCGGCCACCTCAGTTTGCGGGATGTGCCTACGCGTCAGCTGCACTACCCGACCCATTTCCTCTTGGGCAGCCCCACCTCACCTCTTCTGCCACTTGGGATGACACGTGTTACTTTATCAGCTTTTTGCTAGGATGGTTTTGACAACTGCTGTCAAGGGAGGTATTTTTTACAATGATAATATACAAAGAGGTATATTTTAAAAAACTGGCCTGCCAAACTTTAGGATGCTACGTGCGCTTACCTACACGGCTACACCATAGATTAACAAGATGGAATTCTCCTTGCACTGATGTACACAACGGGCCAGGTGATCGGAACATGTTGTGTTACCGTCGAAGGCGCATGTCGATCTACCGAGAACACGAAGCAATCACAGCACGATGACGACACGAGATTTGATAACGCAGTTCGGCGAACTCGTCTACATCTGCGGGGCATGACTACGGGCGCTCCTCCCCACTGATACCGCAACCCTGGTGTTGCTATCAAGTAGTCATGGGTTACACGTGTGGTGCTCCCCTCATTATATGGGAGACCCAGGGTACAAGAGTTCGACTCTAACACTACTCGTACCTACCACACATAATACAACTCCAAGTCCAAACCTAACCCAACACGTACACAATATTTGACACAAAACACAACAAACTCCACCTTGGCGAATATTATCCACCACCTTGAATTCGTCAATGCGTCAAACCTCCATGTACTCCGGACTTGAGTTGTCTCCATGAGCTCCACTGCTACTCTCAGACTCCACATGACTCCACCTGCAACTTGAATCAAATTCACAGTCGTCTCATCCTGGATAGTCTTCTACATGTCCCACCGCTATAGTACTCCGCCTCCTTCTGTATCTAGTCACCTGCACTTTGCCATGTGCACTGAACATCACAGAATATATGGCCATGTACTCTCCAAGCTTCAGACATCGCAGACTTTCCAACACTTTCTTAGATTCCCCATGGCTGACTCCTGTCTATCACCTGACGCGTCAATGTCCATAGACCCAGTCACCAACTTGAATCCAATACTCGTCAACACTGCTTCAGCACCCCTGCACACCTATCTGACCACATGTCTGACCGCCTGTGCCCTGGTATGTCGCCGTGTCCCGTGCTTACCGCACGCCTCGCCGCTATTACCGCGTCGAGCATCCGCAATCTTGGCCAAGATCTACTGGGTCGCTAACCCACACCACCTCAGGCCCCACTGCAGACAACCATCAGTCATACCCGACCGATGCCGAGTTCCACGTATCTCTCGAACCCTGACGTCCAGTCCGACCAACGTGCTTCTCGCCTTCCCGCTGACTAGGCTTCGACTCTCCGTGCACTTACGCCGTAGCCCCTCCATCAGCCGAGTGAAATCTCCGCCAGAGACTCCAGCTGCACCTTCAACATTACTCCTTGGTAGAGGATCAGTCTACCCCGCGCCCTGTCGACTTCAAGTTCTCACGTGTACACCGTCTTGAATCAACTCCGCGCCATCGCATGTCGAAGCACGCATATCCATGCGCCACGTGTTTCCACGCCACAGAATTCGGACACCATCAGCCCTCACGCTCCTACGTCGTTGTCGCCGATCTTCACCGTCTTCTGTCCGACCGACCTCCCGTCGATCTGTCAGACTGTCCAGTCCGACCCAGCCGAACGTATCCGACTACACCCATGCTCCACCCTGTGCCCAGTCCACCTTCCGCGCACTGTCCGACACCCTGCGTATGCATGATCCTCACGACACGCCACGAAATTCTCCGCTGCCCAACAACGCTGCCGCTGCCAAGTTGCCATATAGATAATCAGTCCAGGTACAAAGCAGAAACGCTAAAAGCCATTGCCCTGGTAGCCTTCCTCGTGTGTCCTAACGCAAACCAAACTGATTGATTCACAGCAACTAGTCAACGATCAATCCACACGTAGCTTCCCTTTGCACTTTTTTTTTTGTTTCAACACATGCATATGCATGCACGTCCCACCGATCAACGTATGGCCAGCACCCCTTGCCCTCCACCAGCGCAATCTGGATCCTTGGGCCACGTGCCATGCAGCGCCCTATTTCAGGCTCCTCACGACGTTGCTCTCGCAGCAATTTCTGTGTGACGCCGCTTGCTTCCGATCTCGCCGAGATCGGTTCTTCACTTTTCCTTCAACAAATCTCCTTGCATCAGCTGCACCTGCAATTTTCCAGCAGACGTTCCGTGACACGGGCCGCACCTCTCGCTTTGGACCAAGCAGCCCCGCTGGGCCTTGTTCGCTCGCGCTACGGTCGCCACACGCCTGGTACTAGCGATCGATTGAATCGATCCGCTTCCGTCGCCTGTACGTCAACTGCACGGACTCTATAGTCCAGAACCGATCCGATCTGATTTTCGAATCATCCCGAAAATTGCTGCTGCATGATGCGATCCGCTGCTTCCATTGCTTCGACGCTGCCCCTTCCGATTCCGCTGGTGTACTTCAATCGCCACGACGAACGAAACCAACAAATCGACCTCGGCAACTCTCTAGATCAAATTTCCGACGCCTTCAACCTCGCTCTGATACCAATTGTTACCGTCGAAGGCGCATGTCGATCTACCGAGAACACGAAGCAATCACAGCACGATGACGACACGAGATTTGATAACGCAGTTCGGCGAACTCGCCTACATCTGCGGGCATGACTACGGGCGCTCCTCCCCACTGATACCGCAACCCTGGCCGCCCTGGGAGCCGGCACAAGCCGCCGGCTCCCCTGCGTGCCTGTTGCTATCAAGTCGTCATGGGTTACACGTGTGGTGCTCCCCTCATTATATGGGAGACCCAGGGTACAAGAGTTCGACTCTAACACTACTCGTACCTATCACACCTAATACAACTCCAAGTCCAAACCTAACCCAACACGTACACAATATTTGACACAAAACACAACATGTTGGTCTCTCTGCGAATCAGTACTCGTTCTGCTTTGTTTATTCATGCAGCTGATCTGATTTTTTTTAATTTTTGAACATAGAAGATTTCGTTTATAACTTAGGTGCATTTTACAGAGAGAGGCGTGCAAGGAGCCATGCTTGATACAGAAAGGATGTCCCTACTAGGACATTGATCGAGTCGTGTAGATTGTAGTGCATGTAAGCAAGGTGGAGAGTATATCTTAAGCTTAAATCAGATAATTAGTACTGAGCTGGTCTGCGGTCAGCTGGTACTAGATTATATATATCTTCACAGAATTCAGCAATAAGAAAAATAAAAGCACTACGTGTTGGCATGTTGGCTACAAAATCACTCTCCTAGCTTGATGAGGTACTTGCTCCCCGGGACGCGTCGCTGCTGACGATCGTTGTCCCTGATTTGTCAAACTAGTATAGTTAGTGGATATATTTCCTGTTCAAAATGAAAAGAAGTTAGAGGGTATATTTATTTATTTCTCCCTGGATCGACAGGACTGAGCTATGGCTCCCTGAATCGTAAGCCGCATGATTCTTGTTGCTTTTATATATACTCCATTACTGTACTCTGAGAGGTGAAATAATATAGCTCATACTCTACAACAATTTAAATTGAGATTAAAATTTGGATTGTTGAGATAAAAATAGTCATTGCATAATGATCCACAACCCTTTTTACGATCAAACGACACATGCCACCTCGGCGGCGGGGCAATGCTCCTCAACTCAAATGAGCTGTGGCGATGATTAGTCTCTCGTCATCCCACCTGGCCCGTGGAGTTTTAGCTCCGTGTGGGGTCTTATTACATGTTGGCACCTGTCATCAGTTTTAGTGGTCCATGTAACTTTTTTGCGCATTCCTTCCAAGTTTTACGGTATGCTGGAACTTGATAATAGGCTTTTGATAAGTAGACAAATTTCAGGCCCCCACTCGGTGTGATTCTCGACTTTCTGAGTTCTGATTCGTTCACCTGAAATTATTCTGGGAGGTGAGAGCACTAGCTGCACCATATTATGATATATTCACGGCATCATTTTGATTCCACTAGTACCCCAGATTGTGGCCAGTGACGGCCTTACTTTTGTGTCGCTGGGGAATAAAATTATTTATTTGAGGCACAACCATCTTAGCTTTTGTCGCATGTCGTTCAGGGGTCACTGATAAGCTGAACTGTAGTTCTGGTCTAAATCTTTTTTTTTTTTGAATTTTTCTACGTATATTAATCAACAAAGTACCACATACAAGCGTACACAGTACAAATACGAAGTACAAACCCAAATACGTAGAGGAAGCAGATCCAGGGAAAGCAACAGCAGCTTCGCCGGCGTCGAGGGCGAGGGTCGCCGTCCACCATCCAACCACTGCCCGAGGGCCTCCAGAGTTGAAACGCGCCGCAAGGCCTGACTCCCACACGGACACGGCCCGACGACCGCGTGCGGTGGAGCTTAGGGCGGTGAACGAGCACGGCGCTACCCCTCCCGCACCATCACCACCTCGTTGCCGCAGCAACCCTCGAGCTCGACGCAGAACGGAGCCGCAACGAAGCCCACCTGGCTCTGACACCCACCGGCCAGATCCGCCGCCTCGGATCCGGCGGTAGGCAGGAGATCTCGAGCACCGCACCGGCGCCGAGCTCCCGCAAGTCGACCACCTCGCGACGGAGCACCACCGGAGCTCCCCCGCCGGAGAGGAAGGTCGCCGACACCAAACACCACACCGGCCGCTCCGCCGTCTCCACAGCGCCGCCGCGGGACCCACTCACCCCTACTCTATATACACGACGAGATCCGGGGATCCCCCACCCCACCGCCGCCGGAGCGGACGGGGGGAGAAGGATCCCACGGATCCGCGGCGGCGAGAGTGCGGCGACCAGGCGAGTTCCAGAAAAATCGCCCCTCACTTCACTGTAGCGGGGAAGGAGGCTCTCGAGTGCGACTCTGTACTAGGTCATCAGTCGTTTTAGTTCTGGTCTCTAAATCGAATGCACCAAAAACAGCTAGATAAAGCATATTTGTTGTGAATGATCGGAACATGTTGGTGTCTGTGAGAATCTGTACTCGTGCTGCTTTGTTTATTCAGAAAGCCGATCTGAAACTGATTTCTGTGTATCTTAAAAAGCTGAGACCTAGATCCACATGACAACAAGCAATATTACGACTGACAATGAGCTGATCTGCTGCTACCATGTTAAAGATAATCTGCACCAAATTCTCTCCGAGCGGGCCGGGAATTTGATCCCCCAGGACACATGTGTGCTGACGATCGATATCCCTTGACTTTGTCAAACTGATCAGTGTGTATACTTATTTATTCTTGCCCGCGGCACGAATCACTGCTTTGTCAAACTGATCAGTGACTGTATTCAGAGAGGTTGCTCAGGTAAGCAGTGACTGGTGCAGCAGCCACCGAGTCCGAGCCGAGAGGTTCAGGTAGGCAACTCGAGTACTCGACTAGTGCAGAAATCTGAGAAACGATCATTGCAAGGGAAGAAACGTTACCACGCCGTCGCTGGATGTTGGAGGCGGATTTTCCACATGAAGGATACATGTGTCGATATCATAGTAATATCCTACTTCGCCGTTAAATACTCGAAAAACGACTGATTCTGTTGGCTGTTGCTTGTCTGAGAGCAGAAGTCAAAACTTGGCGAAAAGAAGTGAAAACGATCCTCCAGTGTGAGAGTGGCGTACCATGTACATCGTTGTGTATGTATAGTTTTCGTATCAGAACGATTCAACTCCGACAGAAAAAACAAGAGAGAGGTGCGCATCAAGAAAAAGGGATCTCTCCTTTTTTGACTTTTGTATTCTCCTCACTGTGCGTAGGCCCGAACAGCCGTCAGCGCTGACGTCGTCGTTCCCTCACCAAACCACAAATCACACATCAAACACCAAATCATGTGGATTTTATGTTTGAAAAATCATGGGGAATGGAAGCTAGCACTAGGACTAGGAGCCTAGCTAGAATTTAACAAAAGCCAAAAATATCTCGCTGCCAATACAAGGCCAATCGTTGCTCGGGTCGCACAAAAAGTGCAGTTGAACTCTTTTTGTGACGTGGGAGAAAAAACACGATCACATACACCTTTCGTGTATTCCCGCTGGGAAATTTGCGTGATTTTGTGAGATGCTGGCAGCTGCTACAGGACACACCTGTTTTCCATGTTCGTGCTCTGTAGCTGACACGTCACGTTAGCCTACACCGCACAGCACCATTAATGAGCCGAAAATTGACCTATTGAAAAAAAAAGATCCGAAAATTCACCAAAAGAGAAAAAGTAGAGGATTTTCTTTTGCGAACAGGAAAATATTCTTTCTAACACCTCAAAAAGTGGCCGGAGAAAAATGGAAGAAAAGCAGAACAAGTACTGCTGCCAGTCGAGTCGAGCGCAGCCTCTCTGCTATTTTTATCATCCCCACGATGGCGAATCCAAACCCATAAATAATTCGTCATCTCCCTCCCCACCACGACCACGGGACGAGACACACACAGGCGCCCGCCAGAGAGAGATGCCCATGCTTCGGTTCCGCCGCCGCCGCTGCCTCTCCGCCTGATCCGCGGCCGAGGTGAGCTCCACCGCCGTCCCGCTCCTCCGCCCTCGATCCTTCTCCGAGCGACGCTTTTCCGTTGGATTGTTCGGCGATTTTCCTCTGATTTGGGTGCCTAGCTTGTCGTGTAGCCCCACTGGAACTGCGGGTTGGGTTTGGGTGGCTCTCGTTCGCCCCATCATCCCCGTCCAGAAGATAACCCCGGGTCCGCGGCGCGGTTGAAAGCCTCCTTTCCGAGCGTTTAATTAGTGTGTAAAAGCTGCAAAAGCTCCAGCTCGAAAAAACCCGCAAAAGCTTGTAGAAATTCGTCTGGTTTTGGACCATCTGGGCGCCGATTGTTTTGGGATGATGGGACTTTTTGTGCATATCTCCGTTTTAAACTTGCGATAGGCAGGTTCCGTGTACTACTCGTACCAGCTTGACTGCATCCCCATGGATTCAGAAGGTAATCGGTCGTAGTTTCTGTAATTTGTTTTTCCTCTGTGTTATTCTTCCTTGATCTCGGTTGATTCGGGAGGTTGGAAGTCTGGAGGTTTCTGTGAAGGCGTTTTTGTTTGCCCTTGTGCTTAATCAATCATGTTGGTGGAGACGATCATGCTTGATGAGCCTTGCGCTTCATGCTCTGGTCAACGGGTATGGGTTTAGTGGGATTATGCAGTTATGCTTATCTGTGTGCAACGAATTGTATGGGTTGGATTTGACCCGTTGACCAGTTAGTGAGTGAAACTTTCGTGTGTATGTTGATTGATGTTCCAAGTGCATTAATTACTTAGCTACGAAGGTCCTTTTTACTCGTTGACCATCCAGTGAGTGTTTGTGGGTAAACTGATGTTGCTGGTGACTGCCTGAATTTCTCACTCGTTTCATTGGTTTGTTTCTGGAAATCAGGGAAGACCAGAACTGAGCGAGGACTGGGGGATTGCTAAGAGGGAGGGGTCAATATGGGGTTCAAACCACTGGAATGGTACTGTCAGCCTGTGAAGGATGGGACGTGGTCTCGTACCGTCGAGAGCGCGTTTGGGGCGTACACGCCCTGCGGCATTGACACCCGGTGGTGTGCATCTCGTACCTCGCGCTCTTTGGCGTCTGCTTCTATCGCATATGGAGGACGACCAAGGACTACACGGTGCAGCGGTACAAGTTACGCTCGCCATACTACAACTACCTGCTTGGGCTGCTTGCGGTTTACTGCATAGCAGAGCCGCTGTATCGGATCGCCACCGGTATCTCCATCATGAACTTGGATGGGCAGTCCGGCCTTGCTCCATTTGAGGTGAGCATGCTTACATATAACATAATTGCTGTCAATTCTTCGCTTGATTCATATGTTGATATCTTTTTCATGCTTGACAAGTATATTTACTGAGAAACTGTCGGGGTAACTTACATATACTTTATGTAGTGAAAACATATTGTGTTTGGTATGCACCTCACAAGTGACTGGGAATGTGATCCTATTTTCGTTCCTGCAAACTGATCTGGGATTTAGTCATCTAGCACCTGCACTATGCAGAAAAAGCTGAAGGAGTAGTATAAGATAAATTAAAGTGCGACGATGGTTTAGCAGTGGCTTTATATGCAATGCTTTCGAACCTTTATTTCTACCATATACCTGTCCACTTTAGCCGTTTCAGTTACTAGAACTTCCACCTATCTCTCTACAGATTACTTCATTGGTCATCGAGAGTGCTGCTTGGTGCTGTATGCTCACAATGATTTTGCTGGAGACAAAAATTTACATCACCGAGTTTAGATGGTACATCCGGTTTGTTGTCATATATGTACTGGTTGGCAAAGCTGCTATGCTCAATGTTGTGCTTCCAGTGAGACAGTACTACAGTTCAAGGTACAGTACATTTGTAGCATCATCATTCTTTCTGAAACTTATCGGATGGTAACCCATAGACGTATCCTGTTTATGTCTTTATATGTAGGCTAACTTTTTTTATTTCGCTTATGCAGTTCAATATTCTACTTATACTGCAGCGAGATAATATGCCAGGTTTGCCTCTTTGTTGTCTACTCCCTCTGTTCCTTTATGCAAGATGTACTTTGGCTACCCAAATTAAAGAATGATCAATAATTATTCTTATAATATGCATTATGTTACGCCAAAATGATACTATTGGACCTGTCTTTGAAAGCACTTCCTTATGATCATGCTTTTGTAACCACGAACAAAAACATTTTACAAGAAATTTACAGTCAAAGCTCATCCATAGTTGAAATACACCCTACGTTTTGGAATGGATGGACTAATAGTCATATTCCAGTGATCTCTGGTCTGGTGTATACTAAACGCATTTTTCTGCAGTGCTTGTTTGGAATTCTTTTGGTGGTGTACCTGCCTAGCTTGGATTCGTACCCGGGTTATACTCCAATCAGGAGTGAGTTGCTTGTTGATAATACTGATTATGAACCTCTGCCCGGAGGAGAGCAGATTTGCCCTGAGAAGCAGGCCAGTTTATTTTCCTGTAAGCAGATATAAATCATTGCTCATTAGTCGCATAATACCTCTTTTCCCGTCCTCGTGAGTTCTCTAGAGGTGTATTGATATCAATTTTCTTGCCTTGTTGTTTTTTCTAGGGATATTCTTTACATGGATGACTCCTCTAATGCGACAAGGATATAAAAGGCCCATCACCGATAATGATATTTGGAAATTGGATAATTGGGATGAGACTGAAACATTGTATAACCGGTATGTTGTGCTACTGTTTTGGCTGAAATGAGGAATTCCTGTACATTCAAATCTAACATTGGGATCTTGTCTTAGATTCCAGAAATGCTGGAACGACGAACTTCAAAAACCAAAACCTTGGCTGTTACGAGCTCTCCATAGCAGCCTTGGTGGAAGGTAAACTTACACATACGAGATAACCATGTTTCTTGAAACCTCTAGGGTGTATGATACTTACAGTTTGGTGCTTACATGATTATTTTTTTCGACTTTCAGGTTCTGGCTAGGAGGATTGTTTAAGGTATGTAGATATTCCAGGCTCTTATTTTAGAAGATCCATCCTTCAGTTCAGTTTTTATATCTGTTCAATGGCAATCATCTGATGTTAATCTGGTAACCCATCTTTGCCCACAAATTTGTAGATTGGGAATGACGCCTCTCAATTTGTTGGCCCCTTGGTATTGAGCGCTTTGTTAGAGGTATGCTACTAATTTCATGACATCTCAGAGTCATTATTGCAAAGTGGATCTGTTATATCAATTATTTGTTTCCACCATACACAAACTACTAAAGTAATTTTAGAACCCACTGAGAAACCGTGCAAATCTTAAATTCTTAATGTTAAATACTAGATTCCCTTTGCTCTTGCCTAGTAGAGATGCTATTGGCCTATTGTTAGTTATTTGTGTGCCACTAAGGGTTGGTGTTTTTCTTGTAGTCTATGCAAAAAGGCGATCCTTCTTGGAGTGGGTACATCTACGCTTTCGCAATCTTTGCTGGAGTGGTATGGATTATTTTTATATCTTGGACAATACATTTCCTTGCTAATCCGTGTACTTGAATTCCCAAGCGACAACTGTGCTTCTTGTGAGTTGGAAAACCCTTAATGCTTTTTACACTTTCTCTATCATTCTTCAGTCGCTGGGAGTTCTTGCTGAAGCACAGTACTTCCAGAATGTCATGCGTACTGGTTTCAGATTGAGGTCTACATTGGTAAGTGTTTATATAATCAAAGTGCAATCTCATGCCTTTTAGCTTTCTGTTAAGAGGTGGAGTCAACAGGCACAGAATCCCTTGTCCCACTTTGTTTCGAGGTCACCCTCGTTTCTACTTATGGCTGACCTGGGACTTGCACTTCCTCATTTGTGTAACATGCACATGTTTTACTAGTTTATGCTAAACTGCAAATAAACAAGCTTAGCTGTCTCAGCTTCCTGTATCTGAAAACACCTCGTTTCTGAAATAATACCTGGTTAGTTAGTTGTATGTACTTCTGGTTGGTAGTACTTCCGGCAAAGGATCATAGTGTGCTGTTTAAGAAGCTCGTTTTTTTATATTACTTCTAGTCATTTTTGAATGTTATATTTCCAGAGAAACTGGCGCAAACACCGACTTCCATGAGAAGAAATCAGAATTTGTAATTACAGACCCATAGAGCAAGTCCAAAAACTACTGTAGTATGTAGACATGCGTGCTACTCATTATGTTTTAGGTATCACTTCATCAGTCTTAAGAAATTGTGACCTTTTTCTGTTCTTCCACAGATTGCTGCTGTTTTCCGCAAGTCCTTGCGACTGACCAATGATAGTCGTAAGAAGTTTGCTTCTGGGAGATAACAAATTTGATTTCAACCGATGCGGAGTCTCTTCAGGTTTGTCATTAAGACCCAATCATTATTATGTTGTTAGGGAGGAGGGAGAAATGGTGTGCATACACTATGTGGTGGTCATTTTTCTCATTTTGCATGCTTCTAATTTATATCTTCACATCTGCAGCAAGTATGCCAGCAACTTCACAGTCTATGGTCTGCTCCTTTCCGTATTGTTATTGCCATGGTCCTGCTATATGCACAACTAGGTCCTGCAGCATTAGTTGTTGCCCTCATGCTCGCCCTTTTGATCCCAATTCAGGTATTTTTCTCAGTAGGCATATGCAATTATGAAAACTGCTTCATCTTGAAGTGCATCTGTGCCTTCCGTTTTAGTTCCAACCATTACAAATATGTTGGTGATGATGGCTTTGGGTGCTACATATGCTAGAGAAAGATGTTTTTCATGTAAAATACAGATTGGATAGTTTGCAGTTGGAGATCTGTAGCACATTCTATTCATAAGGATGATATATCTCTGTTAAATTACACTTTGTAATGCTCAGAACATTTGTTTGTCTGCTAACCTTTTCGTGTATTTATTTTATCAGACAGTTATCATAAGCAAAATGCAAAAACTTACGAAAGAAGGGTTGCAAAGGACTGACAAGCGAATCAGTCTCATGAATGAAATATTAGCTGCTATGGATACTGTCAAGTATGCATATAGTTACTTACACTTTCATTATAAGTAATACTTGTATAATGTATTTTGGTATAAACAGTCCCAAATGTTTCCTTGTTTAGATGTTATGCTTGGGAGCAAAGTTTCCAGTCAAAGGTGCAGGACATCCGCGATGATGAACTGTCCTGGTTTCGCAGTGCTCAGTTGCTGGCTGCGGTATGTTCTTTTTTGTAATTACATAAGATTTTTTTAGATAAGTTGTGTTTCACTTGTTCCGAGCTTCATTGTGAAGTGTATCTGTCTGTTCGTTATTACGTTGGTTATCACGTGGCAATGACTTCTTTGCATTGCCATAAGAGAATCAGAGTTCCATATTATAGCACCAACTGCATCTGTGCTTCCTGAATCCTTATCCTATGAGGGTTACGTTACATTAGTGTAGTTACTTTACTTCAAAAAAAATTGAGAGTTTTTACATTCACTATTCTTTGCTAGTCATATTTCTTTCTTACTTTTCCTTGCTTGGTGCAGCTGAATAGCTTTATCCTCAACAGTATCCCTGTCGTTGTCACTGTGGTTTCATTTGGTGTGTACTCTCTGCTGGGGGGTGACTTGACAGCAGCAAAGGCGTTTACCTCTCTTTCACTATTTGCAGTGTTAAGGTTCCCACTTTTTATGCTGCCAAATCTGATAACTCAGGTGAGCAAAATGGTAAATGTTGTTTCCTGAAGTTATTTCACAAGAATACTAACAGATTAAGAAGGATCTATTAGATTTTTCTATGCCAGAGAAAATTAGCTAATTGGTCCTATTTTTATTGCAAACAAATTATGGCTTGACATAGTTGTTATTGCAAACAAATGATGGCTTGACATGGTTTTCTGCTTTTTCTTCGGAAATTCTTTCGTATAGTTGCCTTACTACTTATTTTCATTTAAATTCAACAGGTTGTGAACTGTAAGGTGTCACTGAAACGACTGGAGGATCTCCTCTTGGCTGATGAGAGATTACTTCTGCCAAATCCACCTCTTGATCCTGAGCTTCCAGCTATTTCTATCAAGAATGGGAATTTTTCATGGGAGCTGCAGGTACATTTATTCCAAATGTGATACGTGTCAATGAAGTTTATACTTGCGAGTATTGCACCTGCAACTTCACACTGAACACTAATTTTCTGATTCTGTGGCCCAGATATTATTTAAGAGAAAACATTCACACAACTAGAGATGGCAATAGCTTAGTCATAGCCTCATAGGCTAGCAGTCTAGCATGCTTCATTAATGGGAATGACGACTGCAAAAAAATAGCTAATTAATGAACAGTCACATATGTCTTTTTGTTCATAGTGAATTGGTTGTTATTTTGAGGAAGCTATCCCCAGTCAGTTCTGATATGAAGATATTTCCCTTTTTCCTCTTATTTTATGACGTTGCTTGAAACTAATCTATGAAACATTGGCAGGCTGAGAGACCAACATTATCTAATGTCAATCTTGATGTACCTGTCGGCACTTTAGTTGCGATTGTAGGAAGTACCGGGGAGGGAAAAACTTCTCTTATTTCTGCAATGCTTGGTGAGATAGCACCAGTATCAGGATCAGATGCCTCGGTGGTCGTTCGTGGATCGGTAGCCTATGTTCCTCAAGTTTCATGGATCTTCAATGCTACTGTGAGATATAATTTCTTTATAGCTATAGTACTGCTAATTGAACCTTTTGTGACTGTATGGAGTTATAATTATGATCTCTACAGGTCCGGGACAACATATTGTTTGGGTCTCCATTTCAGCCTCCACGTTACGACAGAGCAATAGATGTCACTGCATTACGACATGATCTTGACTTGCTTCCAGTAAGTTCTAACCGTGTCCAGTTTACAAAAATCACTGTGTGGAACTTTGTAAAATCTAGCTATCATTTGACTAATTGACCCTTGCTGGAGACTACATTCTTTGTTTGGCTGGTTGCCTTCTAGCTGTGTCTTGTAAAACTCCGCTACATTTTTTATCTACATATTGACAATGGATTTGCTTGTGCTTGTTTTCAGGGGGTGATCTCACAGAGATTGGAGAAAGGGGAGTTACTATTAGTGGTGGGCAAAAGCAAAGAGTTTCAATGGCAAGAGCTGTCTATTCTGATTCAGATGTGTACATATTTGATGATCCACTGAGTGCATTAGATGCCCACGTTGGTCGACAGGTGCATTCATCATCTTGCGTCCTTTGCGTTTCATGTTTTCTATTTTATAATAATCGTGTACTCCCAAACTCAACAATTAGGAGTTGGTAATGGCGCCTCTTTGTTTGATACCAGTCATCCTTTTGTCCTGATCTTTTCATACCTTAGGGGCAAATAGACAGGATTCAACTAACACTGACGATCTTTCTCCAGAAACAGTGCAAGACATGTGCATTGACACAGGAATATTGTGCAAAATTTAACTTGATTTTAAGAGAGATCCAATATATCCTTTCCACTTCAACTACTTAACTCACAATTCATAGTTTAGACAGCTAAAGTCCAAAAGAGAGGGGAATGTTGCACAACTTGTCCAAATGTATTCCAGATTCTGATTGTTAAAGTTATAATAATAAGACATGAGTTTATATGCATTTTCCAGCATGTTTCGGAGCCATGTTTCTGGTGCTCGTGTAGATATTCCTCCAAGCCCCCCCCCCCCCCCCCCCCCCCCCCCTTCCCCCTTTAGTACTCCGTAGTAAACGAAATCTTATTACTAATGCCCTTTATGAATTTAGGTATTTGATAAATGTATCAGAGAAGAACTACGACACAAAACTCGGGTCCTCGTTACCAATCAGCTGCATTTTCTGCCATATGTGGATAAAATACTGCTAATCCATGATGGGGTAATCAAAGAGGAGGGTACCTTTGATGAACTTAGCAACACTGGGGAACTCTTCAAGAAGCTATGGAAAATGCTGGAAAGATGGAGGAACAAACGGAAGAGAAACAAGACGAAAGTAAATCACAGGATGACATAAAACAAACTCAAAATGGGGACATTGTAATAGCTGATGGTGGTCCACAGAAGAGCCAGGACAGTTCCAGTAAAACAAAACAGGGGAAATCTGTTCTTATTAAGCAAGAGGACCGTGAAACTGGAGTTGTCAGCTCAAAGGTTCTTTCACGGTAAAAGTTACAGTTGTGCAATATTATTTGATGTATAATGTAGAACAGGGAAGAAATAAAGTAAAAAAGTAGAATGAAATGGACTGATGATTGCGCTATGTTGCATTAAGCTCAGTGCTGGTTAATGTTTTGTCACCCATATATGGATTTCAATTAAATTTGTATGTTAACATATCATATAAGATATGATTAGTGCCAGTGCTGATTATATCATGATGCCCTGAAAATATGCTCACTTACTGTCTTTATCTTGCAGCTACAAAAATGCAATGGGAGGGATTTGGGCGGTTTCCGTTCTTGTTTTGTGCTATACACTGACTGAAACTCTACGAATTTCAAGTAGCACATGGTTGAGTGTTTGGACTGGTGAGGGTGCTCTGAACATCCATGGCCCTGGATACTACAATTTAATCTATGGCATTCTTTCTTTTGGGCAGGTACGTATACACGCCATTTTCTTTGCACTGGTTTTGTGTCTGTCTGATTGATTAAGCTGACAAAGAGACAATATTTTGGTTTATAGGTTATAGTCACACTCACGAATTCATACTGGCTAATCACGTCAAGTCTTCGAGCAGCCAAGAGGCTGCATGCATGCTCCGATCTATATTAAGAGCTCCCATGGTATTTTTCCACACAAATCCACTTGGACGTATCATCAACAGATTTTCAAGGATTTGGGTGACATAGACCGGAATCTTGCTGTCTTTGTCAATATGTTTATGGCACAAATCTGTCAGATGCTCTCAACATTTGTTCTCATCGGTGTTGTCAGCACCATGTCCCTTTGGGCTATCATGCCACTTCTGATTTTATTTTATGCAGCCTATCTCTACTACCAGGTAACTTCATGACATATAACTTTTAAACAACTGTCATTTTTTGTTGTTACTTTACTTCCTTGACACTTCATAACTGTATGCCCAGGCTACATCACGCGAGGTCAAGCGTATGGACTCCATTACTAGGTCTCCTGTGTATGCTCAATTTTCAGAGGCATTGAATGGTCTGTCCACAATCCGTGCCTACAAAGCTTATGATAGAATGTCCAACATCAATGGGAAATCAATGGACAACAACATCAGGTTCACACTCGTCAACATGAGTTCAAATAGATGGCTAGCCATCCGGCTGGAAACATTGGGTGGTATCATGATATGGTTCACGGCAACATTTGCTGTCATGCAAAACCAACGAGCGAGAATCAGAAGGCCTTTGCTTCGACGATGGGTCTTCTTCTTACTTATACTCTGAATATAACCAATTTGCTCACAGCTGTTCTTCGCCTTGCTAGTCTGGCTGAAAATAGTATGAATGCTGTTGAGCGTGTGGGAACATACATCGAGTTACCTTCTGAGGCTCCTCCTGTCATTGAGGATAACAGGCCACCTCCTGGTTGGCCATCATCTGGAGTCATCAAGTTTGAAGATGTTGTGCTTCGTACCGACCGGAACTTCCTCCTGTTCTTCATGGAATATCATTCATTATTAATGGAAGCGAGAAGGTAGGAATCGTTGGCAGAACAGGTGCTGGTAAATCTAGCATGCTTAATGCGTTGTTTCGTATTGTGGAACTGGAACGAGGGAGAATATTGATTGATAATTGTGACACCTCTAAGTTTGGAATTTGGGACTTGCGGAAAGTTTTAGGAATAATACCACAGGCGCCAGTCCTGTTTTCAGGTTTGTTACTGAAATTACATGAGCTCTTCATATTTGTTTATGTAAATTATTGTGTAAAAAACCCAAATATGTGTTTTAGCTAATTCTTCAGTCATTTATTGTAATGATTGTCTTATGTATCTCTATCCAGGTTCCATTCGATTTAATCTGGATCCTTTTAGCGAGCATAACGATGCGGATCTATGGGAGGCTCTTGAAAGGGCACATCTAAGGACGTCATAAGGAGGAATGCTCTAGGACTAGATGCTGAGGTATGCTGCATGTTTGCCTTAACTTATTCAGACAGTTAACATATTATTGGATATCCTATTATTTGAAAATTATGCCTGATTGCACAAATTTATCAGTTTGTGGTGCTAGTCTAACTGTGGCACATGAGTCCTAGGAGTTTGTTTAGAATATTATAAAGGGCTTCCTAAATAATTGACTACTGCTGTTCTCGGCATCCAGAATGTAATGCTGAATAAACATTTAAACCAGAGACTTTGGTCCTTTTTCCTTTTACAGTAGCTCCTCATTCTTAATAATAAGCAATATGCAAAATTTCGTTGAGAATCACTTTCTTGGACAGGTTTCCGAGGCTGGTGAAAATTTTAGCGTTGGACAGCGCCAGCTGCTGAGTTTAGCTCGTGCATTGCTACGAAGGGCAAAGATACTTGTTCTGGATGAGGCAACAGCAGCAGTTGATGTTCGAACTGATGCTCTTATACAGAAGACGATCAGAGAAGAATTCAAGAATTGTACAATGCTAATAATCGCTCACCGTTTGAACACCGTCATTGACTGTGACAGATTGCTTATTCTGAGTTCTGGGAAGGTATGATACTGAATGCAGCTTTGTTCTTTCAATTCTGGGCATTCATCTCACTTGAATTTTCATGTCATGTGCTGATTAGTGTAATTTGAAAGTAAGAGTTGCTTGTCCTTTATTTTCTTTCATATTTTACTAGCCTTATTGATATATTGCATTTTTACTAAGTATAGCATAGAAGGAGTGGCTTGTAGTTTGAATTCTCGTATAAAAATGAACACATTAAGTGACGTGTTTGAAAGAAAAGTAACCCCGCGGAGTCCAAAAAAAGCAACCTGAACTTCCCAAGCCATCCACTTTAAAAAAACAACATTAGAACTGGGTGACATACCCCCTGACCTGAAACCACTGTGGTTTGCAATGTTGTGGAACCTGCATGTCCAAAACTGTTTTGGGGTTATGCTGACGTAACACTGGTAGGCAAGGGTTTAGGGAGGGAGCTGGTCCAGACCGGGGTTTAGTAGCTGGTGTGGGTTCACATGGCTGTCTGTAACTAGTGAACGGTTTTGGGCTTACTGGAATTCTAGCTAGAGTTCAACGTTGTAAAATTTAACTCTTTTTTCTATTTCAAGCTGTGAGATAGATGGCTGTATGTAGGTTTGTTCACTGCTCTTTTCACATACATGGTTATTCTCTGTTCCAACTGCACAACACTTGGTACCCAAACTCAAATTTTAATAATTCCACATCAGGAATTTGTACACCTGAGCATCTTCTGAGCAATGACAAGGTGCTTTCTCCAAGATGGTTCAGAGTACAGGGCCTAGCAATGCGGAATATCTCAAGGTAATCTACATCTGCTACAATGTTGATAATTTATAATCTCTGTGTTGTGTGTAGAAGAGAGCCAATAATCATTATCATCATTAACTTGGGACTACTGCATGTCTACATGTAATCCACGATATACTCCTTGCTCAAGTTCATAGCTGTCTTACTTTCAGTTATCATTGGTATGTATTCTGATTCAGTTTCTTGTACGAAAATTTGACAGAGTCTCGTACTTGGGGATGGTGAGGAGAGGTTCGAGGGAAGAAAGCAAGTTGCAGGATATTCAGAGGAAATGGGCCGCGTCTAACCGATGGGCTGCTGCTGCCCAGTTTGCGCTTGCAGCTAGCCTCGGTCGTCACACAGTGACCTTCTCTCCTTGGAGGTGGCAGAGGGAAACAGCATCCTGAGGAAACGAAGGATGCAGTAATCACCCTGCAGAGCGTCCTTGAAGGGAAGCACAACACAGAAATCGAGGAATCCCTCACTCAGTACGAGGTTCCACCTGATAGGTGGTGGTCGTCACTTTACAAAGTCATCGAAGGTACCGTTACTGCCAGTCTCACTCTCTGACACGCTTATATATAATGTGGAAATAAAAGTTCATTTCAGTTATCCTAATACCATAGTCCATTGGCATCATAATATACCTTCCAGCTGCCAGTGCAGTGTCTTTTCGTCTGTTTATCTGATATACCTGTTAATCTGACGTGGTGCTAAATTTTCATATGTTGCTTTCAGGCCTTGCCACGATGAGCAAACTGGGACGCAACCGTCTACGGCAACCTGGCTACAGTTTTGAGAACCACGGCAATATTGACTGGGATCAAATCTAGATGTAGAACACCGCAGTGCAGCACGACTGAATCCCTGGAACCTCATCGTGGAGTAGCTTGAGGTGCAGTTTAATCACGGCCGGTTTTAATTCTGCAGTCTTGTACATCTGGTCAGCATTACCGATGCGTGCGAGTCAGAATTAATCAGTAGATCAGGTCCTGACGCGAATAACAAAGGGGGCGATACTTGTACTGTCGCCTGCATGGGTTACATTTTCTTGTGTACAATCTCGATAGTCTGAAATTTTGATAAATTTGTGCCAATGCAAGTGTATGTGGTGGTTGTTCCCCTTATATATTGATATAAAGTTCGGCCTGAGGCCCTTCGTACGTTTCTTTGCTCAGTAGGTTAAGTTCCATCCAATCTGCAAGCTCCTGCCTGATTAGAATGTTGGATGCCGGTCGCTGGTCTCGTCGAGACTCGAGATGTTGGCGTACATATTGCCATTGCCTAGCAGCCACGGCAGGGCAGCATGGCAGTGCCTTTCCTCGCGCGGCGCCTATTGTACTGTATCAAACTGTCAATCGCGTGGGCCGGCGTGATAGCCGCAAGGCGTCACGCAGCAGGCTCTTCTTGCTATGGTTTCGTCCAGGTGCGCTGCTCTCTAGTAGTACGGTGCTAGCGCCAACAGTACCCCTAGCTGTTTTTCGGTGCCTTAAACCCATCAACCATTGCTTCTGGCTCAAATCTCCACACTATCATTATTCAGTACACATTACACCCAAAGAGTACAACACTAGAGAACAGTGCTGCTTTCTGCTTATTGGAGTGAGATCCATCAATGGGGTGGGTCGGTATGACTGACTGACGATGATTACAAACAAAACAAATGGTGGGATCCTGTGTCCTTCCAGAACTGCGACCTAATCTAACCAGCTCACCGCATTTGCAAATTGAATAACGGGCAAAGGGGGACTCCAAAGCTAATTAATTGGACGAACCATCAAACAACACTCTGTATATAGATGAGCACTCTATGTAAACCTCTGTTCTGCTGCTTCTTCAGTCGAAGAGCTCCCACTGCGTCGTCACCGGGGTGTTGTCGAAGGTCTCCCATTTCGTCGTCACCACCACCGCCGTCTTCTGCTGCAGCCGCGCGTTGGACACCTTCAGCACGTCCAGCGCCTCCACGCACTTCTGCACCCGCTTCGCCTGCACAAACAGTCAAATCGGTGATCTTTTCTTAGACACTGAGAGCTACACTTCTTCCACTCATCATGATGGCTGCACCAGCACTACACGGGATAAAAGTTTTGGAGGAAATTGTTTATCTGGATGTCATGATCTCATGACAGAAAGAAAAGGAGCTTTTTGGCTCTAATCACCAGGTGGCATGAAGATATCATCACGGATAATGATAAAAGTCCTCGCACTTCTCCTCCTCCAATCAACAGTCCCCAGAGTTGTGGTCGCTTTGCTTGTTCTAGTGACCTACCCAACAGTCTATACGCATCTCGTCATTCCGATCTACTACCTTTCTTGTCATCTACTCTTTCCACACAAAGGTCAGAAAGCAGATTTTTACTTCAGCTAAGAAGATTTGCTTAAAGGATCAGTGGAAGCTACTACTAGGCTTCATCAGAGTACGGTCCAGGATCACCTAGCTGGCATCCAAGGGTTCTATCTACCTAACACATTTGCATCTGAGGACAAGGTTGTAGGGAGGTAATATAATTCATGTGCTCGTACTGGACCATGTGTTTTCCAGAGAGGAGCAATGAGGCTGCGACGGTTCCGGGGGGCATGTAGGGCACTCGCCCATGGGTTCTTCATCACCAGCACTTATCCTACTGCTCATGGCACTGCTTAGCATTGCATGCAAACGCACGCAATGATGGAGAATCGCAGAAACCGACAGCTCAAGAATTGTACCAGAAGTCCAGAACCAATGAACGATGCCTCAATTAACTGATCGACCTCGTTGCTCTTCTGAAGTGCAGTGAGTGGAGAGTGTACGTACCTGGATGTTCTTCTGCGACGAGGAGTCCCCGTCGGCGGGTATGCTCTCCAGCTTCACCGCGTGCCGCATCAGCAGCTCGATCAGCGTCGTGATCTGCACCTCCGCCACCTTGCTCCCGCCGGAGATGGACTTCTCCATGCTTGTCACCTGGGATAAAAAGGAAATTTGTAACACCCGATCAGATTCTGAACGCGACCACCGTCAGATAAAAAAAAATATAGCTGCAGAATCGCATCGTCAGAGACAGGCATCCGGCTGCTTTGGGCAGCAATGATGAAAGTGAGCATCCTTGTCACTTGCCAGGGATGGACTGGTGGATCTCTGTCCTGATGGTTACGATGAATGAACCTTACTCGGGGACCATGTGGAAAATTCACTGATGCTACATGGCCACATTGATCGACAGCCACGCACGGCAGCATCAATTTTATATTTTGGACGAACTCGTGGCGTCAATATGTTCACCTAATTCCCAGGACATGCGATTCAATGCGAATGCAGCAGCATTCTCCTTCTTCGACCCCATGCCGGCGTGTCTGACGCGTCAGAGACTGGGACTACAGCTAACTAATTACCCTCGTAAGAAGACAGCCTTCCATTTTACCTACTAGATCAGCTCTTACATAAGGTAAACTGTCGAGAATTCGTTCTGTCATTGATGGTTGGTGGTGGAACAAAGAGTGAGTGTGTGCTTGTGTCATAGTACCTGGTCGGCGAGCCTGTCGACCTCGAGCGCGATGGCGGCGATGGCGCGGTTGGCGGTCTGGATCCTCGCGCTCCTCTGCCGCTCGATGTAGCGGCGCTCGAGGCTGGCCGGGTCCTCGGAGACCACGAGCTTGGACTTGTTCTTGACGCCGCACGCGTCCAGGTAGTCCGAGTTGCTCCGCTCCCGTCCCTTTGTACGTCACCTGCTGGTCCGCCGGGTGCAGCCCCGTCCTCGCCGCCAGCGCCTTCTTCAGCTCACCTGTGTTATTAGTGTACGAAATTAGCGAAATAAATACTACTCCCTCCGTTTTTTAATATAATGTTTTAGGTGGTACACATGTTGTCTATATACACACTAAAATGAGTGAACATGCACATAAAAATGTGTCTACATACATTTGTGTGCATGTGCATGTGGACAAAAGGTAAAACATCTTATATTAAAAAACAGAGGGAGTAACTGATTACTTCTGGAGAACGATTGATCACTGCCCAACAAGAATTTGCACGTAATAACGCGTGTGATAAATTTCTGGCGTTGCTCTGTACTTTTTGCTGATGATTCGTGACGTTTGACAGTTCTTGACACTGACATGGATTTTTCGTTTTTCAGTGCCGCTTGCGGACCGGAATCTCAGTGACCATGCCTGCAATTGTGAGTTGTGACAGAGCAAATGTATCTAGATCTAAAGTAAAAAACCATAGGCTATTTCCATGGATTTCTCTGCTCTCTCTGCACATCATTTTCAGAAATCTTTCCACGGTTCAAGACATCAAATACTACGCCTCCGTCCTTTATATTTTGTCACACCAGCAGTAGTATCATCATGTGGCGGTAAAGGTGTCGGTGCAACGGGACAAACGACCTTGCTGCTGGCCGTCCGATGCTGCGGCCGTACACGTGGACCCATCCTGCGGCAGGATTCACCGTATCTAAGCTCGCGCGCCAACTGGAAGTCACTGACTGCCTCCTCGTCGTCGGGCAAAAGTGAAAGCAAAGCGACGAGCAATCTGGTCGGTCGATTTAGCCTCGTAATCCCCAACCTGAGTTGAGGTTCCACCTGGGTGCACTTTGCATCTGCCAATGGCGTTGGAGCTGGAGCGGCCAATGGATGGATGCTGGGATCTCACAGGTCACGCCGCACGAATCCAAGCACGGTTTGGTTTAGTAGTAACTGAAGCTTACTTTGGAGTAGCTTTGTTTACACTCTAGCAGTAATCCAGTTCTGTACTCCTAATTGCAAACATCGAAGTTTTGTTCTAGCTGTATTCTTGCAAAAAATGTTAAATTCTCGCAGTAGAAATTCAAGGCACAAGATGATAACGCTAGAAAGAATACGGCAGGAGGAACTTCTGCTCTCCCCACGAAGCAAGAAATCACGGGCTGACCCGTACGGAATTATTCTCCGCATTTTGTTTCGTTACTTTTAAAAGAAGATGAAACCACG